>CABFVX010000207.1:45456-140090 GCA_902151425.1 Timema shepardi | reverse complement strand
GTCTTACTACCCATTCGGGTTATACGCACTTACGCTAATGTGTAATGGTAGGGTGATTGTGAGATGAAATGGAGGACCTACAGTTTAACGTGGAATCCGAACCACGGTGGAGGCCTGGCATTCCCCACATTCACAAGATGTCTTGTCAGAGGTGAAGGAAGGGTTTGGTAATCAGATAAATCTGTGCCGGGACCGAGGATTGAACCCCGGCCGCCAGCATAGAAGTCTGACACCTTACCCCTAGACCGCCAGGTCACCAGTTTTGTTGTTAAATTAAACGATGTTGTCTCAGGGTGTTCCAAAAAACAAAATGTTGTGGCTCTCTCTAGAAGTGAAGCTGAGTATCTGGCTCTTTCTGCTGGAATATCTGAATGTAAGTTTTTAATCCAGTTATTTGATGAATGTCTTGATTGTGTAAAGCCAGTTATTGTCTTTGAAGACAACCAATCTTGTATGAAAATGGCACAAACCTATGAGACGAAGAGGTCCAAACATATTGATGTGAGGCATCACTTTGTAAGAGATTTAATTAGTAGTGGTTATTTTAAATTACAATATGTAGCTACTGATGAACAAGTAGCAGACATAATGACAAAAGGAGGATTAGCAATAAGGAAATTTGTGAATAAGTATTGGAATACAAAAGTGTGTTGGTTAGGCTTTTACCTTATTATATTTGATTTTTTTTCTCTTTGTCTTAATCTTTGCAGAATTGAGAGGAGGTATTAATACGGTTGTATTGGCAACTCTGAAAAGTTTGTGTTATGTTGGCTATCTCTATACTTACACCGTGTAACTGTATCTTACTGTTAGTTGTTTCTGTCATACATTATATATATTAAATACACTGTTTACACCATGTCAATACGTGTGTGATTTCGTTTCCTGGCCTATTAATCCTAATAGAAACAGCAACAACATGAAAATAATCAAGACTTTTTGATTTATTTTTAATACAAATGTAAACACAAACTTACAAATAGGTTTCATAATACAGTTGAAACCAAGTATGATTAAATATGTCTGTGCTACAAATTACAATGTGATGTAAGATTTATGTGGCTAAAATCTATAAACCATTAATACAAATGGAAAAGTTGAAACTATGAAACTTGGCATGTTAGAATTAATTCTAGAGGCACTTTTATGTCACAGTTGAAAGAGTAATGATGTAATCACAGTTGACAAATATGTGAAAACAAATTTCCCACAAGACCTAAGGTAAAATGTCTTGTTTACATGTACAAACACATTGGAGCATTGATTATCCGAACTTTGAATTATTAATTAAGAACAGTAGTTTTTGTAAATGTAGAATGTTGTTGAACAGCATAGCTTTACAATCAAGAGAAGACAATGTGGCCCAAGCCAAATGCATTAATTTTTAATCAAAGCTTTTTTAATGGAAAAACATTTTGTCGTTCAAAAACCTGAAAAAATTGAAAATTCTTAACTATATCTGGTCCCAATCAATTCGGATTAACGATACTCTTGTGCAATTAGGAACAATGGCTTGTGTGAAATACACACATATAACAAAGACAGTACAAATGTCTTTACAAACTACTCATCAGACGTAAAAGCTGATATAGGTGATTGGATGGCACAGTTTTAAACATCAGATTATTATTATTGACAAGGGGCATAACTAATGTAAAAATCAGCCTCTATGGTGATGCAACCTCTCGCACACACAAACACTTATAAACGCTAATTTTTTTTTTAAAGGTACAGAGCAGCAACATAGCTAAAACAAGTACAGACTTAGTAAACATAATTTGTAATTCAATTAACTTATACTAATTAATTTTAATAGTGTGGCAATTTACCTAAACAACCTTATTTATTGAATTAAAATCGTTTATAAACTGGAAAAACAAAAACAAATTTTTGAAAGGGCGTAGCTTGAAATGAGCTAATTATGCTGTCTCCATGGCTTTGATAGTTGCAAAATAATTTGAACATTTACACATTTGAAAAATTTATCAATACAAAGGAACTAATTTCCAGGTTGGATTTACATACACTACATAATCATAATAACAAATATTGATGTTCCAAATTGCATCAACCTAAAACGAAGATGGCATTTAGCTACACAATGAAAATAGCCTAAGCTTGACACACTACGTGAAAAATAATGTCTTAGAGAAACTTTAACTTTAATTGAAAACAGAATTTTAAAAGATTTTTTCCTTTCAAAACTAAGCTCAAATATATTTATAAAGGAGATTTTAAAATTTATAAAACTAGAGGTAACAAGTACTGACAAAATCCAAATATTTATATAACATTTAAAAGTAAATATTTTACCAATATATTATGATACAAGTATGCACAAAATTATTATTTTTTGCTTTATTAAAAAAAATACTTTTGGATTATCACAAACCTATTAGAACTGATTTTATCACAGTTGTTAAAATTTAAAATCTCTTGAGATCACTTAATATAATTACTTTTACCAACTATATCTTATCAGTTAACAGTTTTAGAAATTAAGCTAAATATGATAAAAGATGGATCAAGAGTTGAAAAAATGAGAAAAAGTATTATACCAACTTGTCCAGATTTGGAGGTTAAATGTTAATATGAAAGAAAAAGGTTTATTTTTTAAATAGCAATAGTGCACAATAAATACTGATATATTGACTTGTTCACTAAAATGAGAAATTGTCATTCTATTTTTTGCATACTTGGAACTAAGATAGAGAAAAGTACAACTTGGAGAATTAATATTGAATGGGGTGACTGCAAATTTGCCAATAATATTGTAATTTTTAGCTTAAAACGCCATGCGAAAGGCAAAATACGACTTGAGCATTGGGAATTTGAATTTAGTTTGGCTGAAGATTAAAAAACTTTAATCAAACAAGAGTAAGATTTTTTGAGATCAAAAACTAAATTCAATTTCAAATAGTTTATCTTGGTCCACCTATATAATTATATTGTCAGTCAGTAGTTATTCGTTTACTCTAGTAAAGTGAAATGTGCAAGTTTTCTTAAGTAAATTATCTTATCTGGCTCAAAGCTATACATAAAAGTATGGTTACAGAACATGTTAATCCCTAGTATCTAATCTAATACAAAACAATTACAAAAAATCTATGAAAATTTACATACTATATTTTTAATTTATACTTAAGGCACTTGTGTGATTTATATAAAGCCATATATTTATGTTTATGATAATATACGTAAGAATCCCTTCAAGTTTAAATGATTTTATATTGTAGTTATTTTGATAATAGAAAATTAGAAATATGATTAACTGAATAAATGTAGTCACAAAAAAAGAGTTTACAAAAACTTATATACCAATGATAAGCAAAGCAAGTATTTTCAATAAAGATGTACAGAACTTAACTTGTAACTAAGATATGACAAAGAAATTCGAGTGCTAAATTCAAAGGATCTTTCTTACTGGCTTAAAAAGACCAAAGAGCAATAGGATACTCATATGTTGCAGACATTACTTGTAATGGCTTACCCACAACTTGCAGCATAAGGTATGTTGCAAAGTTCATACAAATAAATTGGTTGGTTTTTGCCAAGCATATTCAATACAAAGTTTCACACTATCAAATCCTAGAGTTGGTATGCAAGTGGTTGAATTTGGAATCAAACCAGAAATGTGAAACTTTAACAAGAACAAGCCAATCATTAATAATACAATGAATTAAATGCTTAGTACTGTGCTATGTTAATTTATGTGGAAAACTAGTGTTTATACTTGGAGATTCACATTTTGAATACATTGCTCTTCTTGAAAGTCAAACTAAATTACAATAAAACAAAAAAAATAGTAAGAATGTTCTTAATATTCCTTAATCTAACCACACTATTTTCTTTTAATATGGTCAGTTACAAAATGAAAGGAAATATGCAGTGGCATAAATATGAAAACCCCTTTTAACGAGACATGTGAGTAATTTGACTTTCTTTTAATGTTTAGTTTAAGTTTTGGGCATTTTTTTGGTCACGTCTCACTGTTTAGGTTATATGTCTACAAACTAACCATGCAAATGTGTTAAGAATAGTAAGGTTAAATTTAAAGGAAGTGTACGACATTTGTATGGAAAACTATGTAGGAAAAAAAGAATCCTCAATACACACATAACTGGGATTTGAACACCAATCAAGCGGGTTGTTTGAGTTATATATAAAGTTGTGTATGTCTAATAAGAGTAGTGACAAAACAAAAAATTAATACTCGGGAATTCAGACCAAAATATTATTTAATATAAATTTATGTTTAAATTTTATATCAACCTTTTTTGCATCGTCTTACCAGTTTGAGCTATACTCCTACAAATTTGTTAATACTGAGATAAGCAAAGTGTCTTTCTGATCACTTAGTTGTGTAAGAAAATGATATAAAAATATATTTCCATAGGTAGTTACACTCTATAAACGGCTAACATCATATATTTTAATAACTGGATTGTAGGCCAAACAAATAGTAAATTATTTTAGGTTACTTCAAATGGAATTGAAATCATTCTAGTAAATGGATTGATTCTAGTAAATGAATCTTTCTAACTACTTGATTGCAATAATGGGACGATTTTTAACTGTTAAAAAGAAAATTATGAAAAAAATGAAAAAGGCAGAAGAAAGTGATAAATTATTATCTCTTCTAGTACATGTCATGTCTACAAACATATCTAAAGGGCGAAAAAAAGATTTTGCTTAGTGAGCTAAATGAGACAAGCATAGAAATAATTATAAATATCAACAAAATAATATTTTACTTGAATTTTGAAATCTTATTTATTTTCAATAGTTAAGGCCTTTTAGGTATTAAGCGCAGCAAATTCTTTCTTAATCTAAAAAGTTAATAGATTAAATGTGTATATATATTAGGGCTCTGCGAATACTCGGATTTCGAGCTTAGAGTTAAGCTCATCATTTAAGCTTGAGATCAAGATCGAAAGTTTTGTAGACTCGTCATTTTCGAGCTATCCCTTGATTTACATAATAATACATTTTTTAAACGGGTGGTGGTAGGCAAAGGCTATTTAATTAAGATAATATTAGCATTTACACTAATAAATAATTCAATTACCAAACCAATTGTTAAAATGAATATCATTTTTCATATTTATTACGTAATGAAGCTATAAAAATAATTTCAACAAGTCAACTTATTTATTTTGTAGTCCATTTTGAATTATTCTTGATTGAAGTTGTATTGTCATGACAGAGCAATGAAAATTAAATAGCTAAATAGATTGCTTAATGATTGAATAATCATTATTTTTACCATCTTTATCCCATCCCTATCTAAAATAATAATTTCTGTTGAATTAAAAATTTAATATCGAGATTGAATGTTTTCGAACTTAAGATAATATTTTAAAACGTGTATTAATTAATACGTTTAACAGAAATATAATTTTAACCATCCTATTTTTCATTATAAAATATATACATAAACATTAAAAATTGAAGTGAAATAAATTGCTCAATAAGATCATTTTTAGCGAGAGCCCACACAACACGCATGCACATATACAGAGAGGAATGGAATTGGAAAAGAGGATGTAATCATGCACAATAATACCAAGGAATAATAAACGAAATATGAAACAACTCAATTTTTTAACCGTTTATGATACTTATGTTTTCTTGTAAGGTAAATTAAGTTACAAAAGCATTTTGGGGAAATATCATCTCACTAAAACGTCAATTTTGCTAACTTTTTTTAATAAGATGGTTTAGAAATACTAAACAATAATGTAACGTGATAGTGAAGGAAGCAAACCTGAAAGGATAGTTATGTTAGGCCTAGATATAAACAAACGCACTTCTCTCTTAATTTTGTCTTAACAATTTTTAACTTCACATTTACACAGTTACACATTGTTTAAAATTTATGACAATACAATTTTTCCATATGAAGATACACATTAAGGAAAATGGAATATTTCCGAAAATTAAAAACAATGTGCAACTGTTTAAGTGGTAAGTGTAAAATTGTAAGAAGAATTGAAGTCCGTTTGTTTCTATCTAGGCCTAACCTAGCTCTCCTTTAAGGTTGTCTTCCTTCACTATCACTTACTTTATTTTTTGTAGTGTTTTTACACGATTTTACTATAAATTTCCAAGCCAATGGGTATTAATTTCTTTTATTAACTTTTATTTTATAAATATTTGTGTAATTTTAATGTACTTAAAGACACGAGTGTTGAAACCATTTTAAATATTTTTTCTATTAAATTTTTATTTAAGTGTTCTTAATTTTAAATGTTTTTTAAGTGTTATTTCTAATTTAAAAACTGATGTTTCCATTTCTTAACATTTTTTCCCAAGGTATTTAATATTTATAAAACAGAGTACTACTTATTTTAAGAACAAGTGATGTTTAAATATGAAATTTTAAATATGTGATATTTACTTTTTGTGTTTGTTTTAACTGATAATATTATAAATATACTATGCCACTTAAAATAAACAAAAATATACGCTTAATAACATTTTAAAATTATGAATATACTCGAACACGACTCAAACTCGGGAGCTTTTAGAAATACTCGGCTTGAGTTTGACTCGAATGAAAAAACCCAAGCTCGCAGACCCCTGGTATATATACAGTGTAGCTATAGCAATAGCATTGACTGAGTGATTTAAGTGGTCAGACATTATTGATTGGAAGGTAAGGGTTTAAATTCTTGATGATTACTCACCATATTAATGCCTATACGTTTGCTTAAACTAAACATCTCATCAATAACCTCACTCAAATCTCTATAAAGGATGGATTATATCCAATTAGATATAATTTTATTTCTAGATAAGCCCACAGCTTTTAAAAGAGTTGTATTACCTTGGGGACAACTATCATTTTGAGGAGCAACAGTAATTACTCATTTATTATCGGCTATCCTTTACTTATACTTGACCTAGTACAGGAGTATGAGAAGGTTTTGCAGTGGATAATGTAACCTTAAATATATTATTTACGTTTCATTTTACCATTTATTGTTTTAAGAGCAGTGGTAATTAATATTTTTTTCCTACGCCAACTGGATTTAATAATCATATGCAACACATAAGTACAATGCCTATAATGAATACCAACACTTATTATAAATAAAGAGATTTAGGAACTTTATTTTGGTTTGCAGCTCAAGTTTATAAAATAAAAATAGCAAGAAAGGTATGATTTAGATGCATATTTTAAGGAATAAATTTAAGTCTAAGTTTTTACCTATAAAATTGAAAAGAGATTGAATAGGGATTAAAAATTTAAAGCAAGCAATACACTACAAAATAACGTTAAGTAAATTAGGAGATATGTTTGGGATTTATTATGAGCACAATATTTAAATTGTCTATGTGAGTAATGAAAGAATGCATGCACACAATACTATATTTAAGCATTGAATTGTTGTTATTCTATAACCATACAATCACTCAAACAAATTGGTAACCAGTTTTTTAAAAGCAATATTTAAGTTGAACATATATTTAAATTAATGACTTATCAGAACAGTGTGCAACAAAATGATTTTCTTAGCAAAGATTCATAAGAAATTGAACCACGTATTTAACAACATGAAGAATAAACAAGTTTTGCTTAATACTATGTTCCAACTAATTATAATACAGCTAATGAACTGATTTTTGATACACGTGGAAAATATGTGCAAACGCTCATATTTGGGGGCCATTAAATTTCTTGGCAATACCTATGTCACAGCTAATATTAAGACAGCCTTGCTATAATTAGGACCCCATTTACTATTACTTTACTTTTTACCCCAGCTACAATTACAACTGCTATCACTCACATCCCTGGTAAAATATGCTATGTCCATAAATTGTATCAGTGCATTACTTAAAAACAAAAGCTGATTAAACATTTGGTCACACAAAATCATTGATCCAGTTTACTGAGGTAAATAAACCCTTTTAATATGCAACTACTATAGACATTTTTATATATTATGCCTTTAGTCAAAATAGTATTATAAATATATATGGGTATATAAAAGTTATACAAGCTTGAACAGAAAAGCTTGATTGTGATTAAACATGAGTCCAAGAATATGAGTGAATTTTCTTTTATTCCTAAGCTATCTATTGAAAGAAGTTGGAATACATATATACCTTATTTATATTAACCTTTTGGTTGAGTTTCTGAAAATAATGTTACTAAGTATGGCTATATGCTTTATAAATTTGTATACAAATAAAAACTTAATTACTAAGGCTTTCGGTAACACAACATTTGGAAAACATTTTATAAATAAATTCAAAAATTGAGAAAAGAAACATAAGATCAATCTTAATAAACGCAGAACAAAATGCACAAGATAAATAAGAAGGATACCGATTTATTTCCAGATTAAAACTGAAAATACACAATTTGTTATGAATAATTAATTTTAGAACTTACATTAAAAAAAACAGTTGAGATTAAAAGAGTATTTGGATGAGAAAAACTATTTCCCAAATTAACCACACAATTTCTAGGTTATTTTTAAATGCTAGACATTTCCAAGTCTTTTACGACGGTGGTCACCCTTTGCATAACAAACTTCTTCAAATTTGTGGGATCTATGTAGTTGTTTATTTATAATATCAAACAAATTGTAAATAATATAATTTAGCATAGGTACTTCAATTGTATAATTTATGAATTTTATTTGAGGAAATAGCTTTGGGTAAAACAAAATAATGAAGCATTATTTAAGTATCTGGTAAAGTTAAATAACTTTAATCGGCTTATCACTTTTTATAAGAACCGAATGCCCATTAAATAAATAATTTTACTCAAAAAACATTTAGTATATAAACTCTTTGAAAAAAGTCCCAACTGTTTTAAAATAAGAACTAGCTACACAATTATTACAAATTACAAATTAAAAATTGTTTACAGTATGTTTTTGCCAAGATATCAACACTATAAAGTTCCAGTTTTTTTTAGGATGGCTGTATGTAACATGTAATAGACATGCTTTTGTTTGTTTGGTTTTTGTCAATGCATCTCCACACCAATTTGAGTTGCATGCATTTGATTTAATTATGTGTGTTAGGGATGAGGAAAATTGAATTATGAGGAAGTGTTCCTGTATTCGAGCGGAAAATCATATAGGTAATACCACCCTCAGCACGCCCAATTGGGATGTAAAATCCAATTTCTTTATCTTATTAAGAAATTGACATCTTAAAACCAATAGACAACCAAACCGGGTAAAAGAAGATTCAAACTGGCCTATATAAAGGCAGTAAAGTAATTGTAATCAAAATTCAAAATTAAGTAAATCATAAGAAATAGTAGCCTATGGTAGTTGAATATTAGATCTTCACTAAGAACCAAATGTTTAAAGTATTGATTTATGAAATCAATACACGAGTTCGCGGAACTTCAATAGTTCATAAAATCCTTGGTTGGGAATTAATGCTTTAGAGTAATGAGATTCAAAGAGTGGATATTAAATTGGGAAATGCTTATTTTTAACTGCAAAAATCTTAGTATGGATAGTCAAGGAATTGAGACAATAACAAGAAATGAGGTAGGCGCGGAAAATCAGAACCACCTCAATTTAAAGATTGATATTGTTTTGTCAGGTAGAATTGAATCTTGGCAAATTTACTTTAGATTAAAAAAATGTATAGTTCTACAGAATTTTATCATATTATGTAAAACAAAATTTTGTAAGCTAAAAGCAAAAAAAATAATCTTTAATTTGACCAATCAAATAAATAATATTACTATCATATTGTGTAAAAAGTTTATAAAAAATCTTATCATGCAAATTAAGTATATTAGATTGTTTTATTCCCCTACCTTCTGAATTAATGTTACGTTTACTCTGTTTTATACACGATTTTTTTTAACTTTTTTAGTAACTTTTTAACAGAGTAAATCATAGACAAAAATTCAATAGTTTACATTATTTGGCATATGAAGCGTTTTATTCTTCAATTTATTGTCAAATCTTTTTTAAAGACTAATTGTATTTGACATTATAACAAAGTGAATAGTAGTTTTCTTTATAGGTTAAACATTTTGACACTTGTCTTACAAATCAACATATTCTTTATGCCATATTTAGTGAGATTTAACGAACATAACTTAAGTAATATACATAAAATATATATAAATATAATATATATATTTAAACACACAAAAGTCTATTTTTTTGTGTAAGGACACAGACTAAGGACTTATAAAGTAATTCCAATAATAAATAATATAACTTTATTATTAGAACACTTATGAACTAAAACCTACTGCTTATTCCTCCTCAGTCTTTTGCCTAGAGTTTTAATGTAATATATATATCAAAACAACACTTTAGAATAAACATAAACTTGGATATTATTTTTAATTAAATATCTATAAGAAACTTTTGATATGAATAATAACATATTCAACTTATAGAAAATAAAAACTTTAGCAAGATATTATAAAAAAAGATCAGGTGTATAAAAGGACATTAAAATTTGAATAGAATGCAAAATACAACCATTTTTATTTTAAAATGGTCAGATAAATCACTTGTTCTATCTACTTATGGCTTATAGGTTTTAATTAAGTTTTATTTGTATATTTGAGTTTTTTGGAATTTAAATCTAAACCGTATAACTTAATTAAAATGTTTTCACAGTATTGATTTTTTTGTATGTTTAACTTATGCCAACAGATGAAACCAAAATTTAAATTACATTTTTAAAAATATTGATAATATAAAGCAAATGAACGTGTATACATCAAGGATGGGTTGAATAAATTGTTTCTAGAATACAAATCTTGAAAATCAATCTCAAAATTACACCTTCATTTTGCTTAAGAATTTTGAATCTTTAATCTGAATTTTAAAAACATGATAAGCAATTTGACTGTATAAAATAGTAATAATTTTTTAACAACTTGCTAAAGAAAATTTAGATAAAACATATTTTTTTCATTAATGCCCTTTAGAGTTATACGCTCTTTTTTTATTTGCCAAATGAATTTGCATCTATTTAAGTGACAAATTAATGTTCTTGAGACATGTTGCTAGGTGTATCCTATTATTATGGTATGTTAAACCATTGTCATATCATACATAATATATTTAAACAATGCTTAAGATTCATGGGTATAACATGAATCCCTTTAAAGAAAAAAAAAGAAAATTTTGGAATATATTTTCTGGGGTCTGCTTTAAGTTTGCCTTAAAGTTATGGAGTATTAAGCCCCTAGTAAGCATCATAAAAGATCTAAAAATAACAAAGATTATAAAAAATGGGGATCTAAGATATGAAACATTTTCAAAACCTTGTGCATTAATATCTTTAAGAATTCTAGGATTTGAGGATACAAAGAACCTAATGTAAATATGAATACGATTAAAACGAAATTCAAATTACACTTTCAAAAATACCTCTTAGTAAATGTAGATATATTGAAAATGAATAAATCAAAATTAAAATCTAATAGTTGAATTAAAAACTTACTTAAACATGTTATTGAAATAACTTGAGGATATTCATAACAAAACTCAAATTATTAAAAGTAATGTATAAACCGAGATTCTTCAGGCCCCGTAGTGCACACAGGTCGTTAGAATTTCATTTTTTTGATTTTGAGAAGTTTCCCTAGTCGTTGTTTAGGGGTTGCCATTCCCTTTTTCGGTTTTTTTCCTGCAATAAAAGAAAATTAAAATCATAATAATGCTATAATTTTTACAATTCATTGGACAAGTTGTCATAATGAGACACAGTTAAAAAGGAAATTAATCAAGCTATAATTAAAAACCAAGAATACCAAATGGACATAAAAATAGCAAAAACATGA
This sequence comes from Timema shepardi, assembly GCA_902151425.1. Lineage (NCBI taxonomy): Eukaryota > Metazoa > Arthropoda > Insecta > Phasmatodea > Timematidae > Timema > Timema shepardi. The sequence continues at coordinate 128,296 of CABFVX010000207.1, read as the reverse complement.
AAACTAAAGCTTTGCATGTGTGACTAATAAAGCCAGTTTTTAATATGTGTGATTTTCCTTTAATCCAATTAATTACTGAAAGCAAAAAAATAATAATACCCAAACATGGAGAGTATCTAAATCAATGATTTTATCATGTTAAAGAGTAGTACAACAAATATTTTTAAAAACATTTTAAGTAAGGTGAGTTAAATTGAGAATTATATAGGAAATTATTGAACTCTAGCTTTTTGTTGAAGGAATTTCAGTTGCCCTACACCAAGCAAACAATAGTAAAACTACTAGCTAAAATTACTAACAAAAGACTTTGAAAAGAACTTATTACAGCTCTTGAACGGGTTATACAACTATACTGTACTACCCTCAGATTCACTTGGACCATTCACAATAAAATGCTATATCCTTAGAGATGGGCCTAAGCTTGAGGGTACCATAAACGCTACAATCCACACCTAAGCCATCAACCATCAATAGTACCTCCATTTTCAAAGTAGGCATCCTCTTCATGTAAAACACTCTCTACTCTAGAGTTTGGCTAACAAAGCCAGGAAGAAGATCTAAACAAGCAATTTCAATAATTCCCCAAAGCTTTCACAGCCATAGGATACCCTAAATACATAGTAATCATAAACTGTTTCCAGCCTGTGGCCAGGCCAGGTTAGTAAAATACAACCATTCCTACTCCTTTAATTGCTTCTACCTGTTTCCTCTCACACACTTTTGGTTATATGCTCCTACCATCCCTTTATTTGTATCTATTGCGATCTTTTCCCTACAAACTTCATCTCCATAATTCTCTTTGGCATACTCTCCTTTTCCATCATCATTTCATGAACATACCATCTCATATACTCCCACTCTTTCCCAGATTACTTCATTCCTATGGAATCCACTTTCCAATTCTCTCTTAGATTCAATGTGCGTTTCTGCTGCATGTGCAACAATGGGTACAAACAAAGTGTGTAAACTTTACTATGCAAATAGAAGTTTATGGCTGTTGTGGGTAAAAATTTTGTGATGCATGTATACATTGAAAGAAGAACTACTAAACTTATCTACTCGAGGTGCAAGAAGCATTTTGTGAATTACATTCTAATCAAACGTGGTGTACAAGGTTATCATAGTTAGAAAATATATTTAAGTATTAAATAAAATAAATTGTACCAGCAAGGAAGAGGTGAAAATATTTTGCCCTCTTTTGAAAAATTAATGCTTTGAAGAAAAGGTGAGGTTTCGGAATAAGAAAATAAAAGGTGGCAAAACCGTATGTAAATGCAACCAAAGAAAGAAAGAAAGCTAAAACTACTTGTTTATGAGCACCTCAAGACAATGAAGGAGTATTACAACTGTATTTTCCTATCAAAGTAGTGGAGTAATATGATTAGCTCAAATCTCCTTTAAACAGCACAATACAAAATAAATTAAATCTAAGTTTCAAAGAAGAATTAATTTAAAGTGCCAACAATCATCTTATCTTTGACATTAAAATATTTGGAAATGATGCTCGACAAATTTTGAATACATTTTAAAAATGAGTACCTTCTAATAAAAAANAAAAAAAAAAAAAATCTCACAATTCTTTACAATTTTCTACATCTTATCTGTGTGGGCTCAGGGTTTCAACACTCACCAATATGAAAACTGTGAAAAGAAACGGGTTACAAACAATTGATGAAGAAATGTGAGTGTGTCTATCCATTATTTCTCTAGATATTAAATAAATTTGCCTCTTAAACCAATGGTGTGTGTCTAATTAAAAGTGGGAACTTAGATAACATCTTTGCTAATTTTTGTTGTTTATAATCCTTACAAATAGTTTCTTTAGTGACTTATTTTTGCTCGATGAAGTGTTTTTAAACAAAATGGTAACTAGTGTAAGAATTATAACTTCTATAATATACATATGCTATGTTGGATTGAAAACCAATTCGTAATTATAAATTTTATTGTAAACATGTTTAAACAAATAATCAAGTCTTTATTTTTAATACTATATAAAATAGTTCTGTAACAATCTTATAGGACAGCTTGTGTGATAGCTGAAAAAGCTTTTGAGATGGGTTTTCGTAGCACCAACTATGTAGGCTATACAGTCTAAGTTTCAAAAGGAAGTTTGTGGCGTGTCGCGTTGGTATATCAGGGAATGGTAATTGGCACAGCCAACAACCTGCTTCTTCGCACACAAGATTAAAGGTAAAATAATCCTATTTGCAGCTAAGGTTAGAATTTTTGCACCCCAGAACTGTCAAAATATAGTTTTAATGTGTCTGTTGATTGCCTGTGACTCAGAACAGACAAGTGTTTCTTTTGTTCTAATTTTTCTTAATTTCAATATTATCTCATCTTCTTTGACAACACTATTCATAGATAACAGTGTCATAGATTACTATTTTTTTTACTATGTAAATAATATTTTGTATATATAATATACAAAACAGTGAGTAGTAAAAGAAGGATGTCGCGAGACATGAAATAATAATATAGTGTGTTGCGAGAGGAAAATGTTTGGGAACCGCTGCCTTATCCTCTTCCTTGTCATATAACTTCACAATTCACCATGCTAAATTTAATTTCACACTTTGTAGCATGTCAATTATGTAAAATTGACATTTATACCACGAGCCTACATAAAAGTACTAAATTATGATAATAATTATAGTGGAATCCAAAGAAGAGAATTAAAGTTGACATATTTAGGTATAATAGCTTCAACATCTACTTTCCATGACTGGATGGGCTCGGATACAGCCACCATGGTTCCGAGAAGAAAATACTACAAGCGTGTAAAATAACACTCACGGGAGGAATCCTTAGAAATCCTAAGAAGATAGTTAAAACCGATTTATTTAGTAATAATATCCTCCAAGACTTACTCACCATAACAGGATGGGCTTGGATACAATCACCATGCTTTCAAGGAAATTATGACGAATTTGGCAGGGACACCAGCATGGTAAATATCACACGCATCCTCGCTTCATCACCCAATAGTTGAAATGGACGAGACCGGCTTGGAAGCAAAGTCTCAAGCCTAGAGCGCTGCTGCCCTTGCGGTGTTCCTTGGGACTTCTGTCTTTTCCTTCCCTCCCTCTTTCTTTTCCTTTCTCCCCTTGTTACCTTCTCTCCCATTTGCCTGTGTTTACAGTTTATTCCTTTTATTTCTGTTTGGTCAGAGAAATCGTATATAATGAGTGCCGCTCAGATTTACTTATTGTACTTCACCACGTGGTATCATTGTAGAAGGAATCGCCGCTCTATCATCTACAGACGTACCAGCTCACCATGAAGTTTGGATCGAGGGTCTCGCGTTGTTGAGGGAAATCCTCTTCGATCTTCTAAGTATCAAGGTGTTATTAATAAGTCCATCAGAATTATGGGTCTAGTTTAACAGACTAGAATTTGTTTTCATGTCCTTCAGACTTTGTATAGTCGAAGTGACTATAATATTTGCCATGTCCTTTTGACTTAGTTTATATAGTCAAGGTCACTATTTTTCTATATTTCTTATTTCAGTCAAAGTGACTAGATTTTGGTTTTGTGCCCTTCTGACTTAGATGGTGTAGTCAAAGTGACTCTAATGTGTTCTGGAGTCTTTCAGACTTCTCATATTAGTCCAAGTGACCAAGATCTCCTTATGTCCATATGACATAGCTTAAATATAGGAGCCTTGAGCTCCAGAGGTAATAAAGGTTGCTTTTCTCCACAAGTACAGTACTTCCTTTTTGGTCCTTATGACTAGTCTGTTTTCTAATGACGCCGTGGACGTCGTGTTCAGTTGTTTAATATATGTATGGCTACAACCAGGTTGTCAGTCCTTTTTCTTGGATCCTGTTAGGTCTATGTGTCGAATCATTCTTGTTGGCACGCTTTGCGTGTGGTATTAGCTGGGGTGGGTAGAGCACAAAACTCCGCTAGTTTACATAATGAGGTCCACGCAGATAATGCCTTTACTTTTAGCCCATCATTGGCTCCTATTGACTAAGTATTAAAAGTTGGTGTGTTCTAAAGTAATGTTGTACCCCAAGAAATGGGTTATTGTATAAATGTACTATTAGGAAAAGGACCGGCCATAGTACTATTTGGTGTTGACACCTGTTTGCTAGCCATCTACCAATGCAATTAACAAACATTCCTTATATCATTCATTATACAATGTATCTTCAGGACTTTCTTAAGTCCCAATCAAGCAAGCTAGTTCAAGTTTTTTATATATATATATATATATATCCTATCCTATAAGTTTAGAGTTACAATTATATATATAATTGTAACTCTAAACTTATAGGATTTACAGTTAACTTTCATTGGTAATTGTTTTCTTTTTTAGACCCTACTGACAGTAGCCTGGCGCTTGCCCAGCTGTTTTGATAGTGAACAGGCTCTTCCAGCCTACTGCTTTTGACCATGCTACCTTGGACGCTTAATGTTACCCGAGCAGCTGCAAGACAATCCTATAGTTTGGACTTGCTATATGTCAACCCATCTTGCATTTAACGTATAGTTTTTCCAGGATCCACGATATGTTCACTTGTTTCCTGAACTTATATATTACACGTTCAATTGTCAACCAGCATTAATCTTGTATAACCATTGTAATCTTATATCCCATATATGTTTTTCTATAATAAATCTATTTATTGGTAACTTAATTATTTGTCTTACGTAATGAATTATCCAGAACGACGAAATCATTACAATAAACGCAATTATGTTACAACTTTTTCACTTCCTCATTATATTTCGGTGTTTGTTCCAATAATTCCTCTTCCTTCTCCCCCCAAACCATCAAATCATGAGCAGTCAACATGGCTTTCATTCTTTCCTTCCAGAGTTTCTTTTCCACTTTATTCATTACCATTTCCAATACCATTACAAATAATAGTGGTGAGAGAACAATTCCTTTCTTCACTAACATTTTTATTTGGAATCATCCCTTCTCCGTCTAAACAATACTCTCATTACAGCTCCTCTTTCTAATTCAGCCTCCTCCATTGTTTTCCAAATTTATTTGTACCCATACTATCATATCCATAAATACCATTACCAAGTCTTTCCCAAATTCATACCTTCTTTCCATCAGCTGTCCTATAGTGAAGGTAAAGTCTATTGTAGACCTCTGTTTCCTAAATCTGTGCTGTTCCTCTCCTCCACCTTCCCTTAATTTTATTTCTTCTTACTCTCTTTTCCAGAATATTTTCATATATTGTGAAGGACTAAACAAACTTTTGATTTATCCAAAACACAGGATACAATATCTTAACTTGATATCATCTCAAAAAAATCTTCTCAATCGTGTTTCATTGATAGAGACAAGGTTTAAGACACTCAGCCTTACTGAAGTTTAGCTGTGCTCTTTGAGGCATGAGGAGTCCTCTTTTACTGGGGAATGTTAGTTCTCAGTCATAACAGCACTTCTAAGCGAAAGAAATCACTTTCAAATTGTGTGTTGTAAATGGGCGGCAGTCTTAACACAATAGTTAAGATACTAGAAATCCCAGCCCACCTTGCCATCTTACCCCCTTTAATGAACCAACCTTTTCAGACAAGTAACTAGTAAATGGTATTTGAAGATTGCTTACAGCTAGACAATTTGCAAACATTTTCTTGAACAAAAAAAGGACTATTTTATTCTAAGGTTTCTTTGTAATTTGCAATCTTTGTAGTTTGGGGGTTTGTTTATGGGGACGGGGTTGGGCCACTACCCGAACCTAACTTTATGAAAGCTGGTTTATTGACAAAAGAAGGCTAATTTTGTCTGTTCCCTAGTAAAACCATATTTTAAGTCATTGGTTCTCAAACTATGTATCACACGGAACCTTATAAAAGTTACTAAACCTCCTGAAGAACCTCTATGTCTTTGTGTCTCATCTCCGTTCCCTCTACAACTTTATAACAAGTTTCTTAGCTTTGAATAAAACTGTATATATTTGAGTAGTAATCCCATGTTATAAATTAAGTTGAAAAAATATATATATCCTTACAATTTCAATAACAAGTTATTTATTTAAATAGTAAATTTAAATGCATGACTTGCATTGTCATATTTTTTGAGGTCACTTTAATAAATTAATGTTCAATCTAAAATACCTTGTCTTGAGACCACTAGATGGCACTATTCTGTTAAATGTCCCTGCGGCCACTAAATTGTGCTAATAAATGTTCTATACAAATTACTTTGTTGAGGCCACTTGATGGGGTTTGTAGAGTTCCAATAAAGATTTCGTATATTATTGCCTACATATTAAATGACCTGAATATTTTTGATACTGTTATTTCATAAACAAAAAATAATTATGTCTATTGTGATTAGGATCGCTTTTGATCCATTACCTTTTTCCCCCATGGGCTTTTAGTATAGCACTATCTTTTTGTATTTAGCAAAAAGTTTGATCCCGAATATTTTATGTAGGAGATGCATGCATTTTGGAGTCTTTAAGTTAAGGTTCACTCCAGCCCGAGCCTTGTGCTATGTCCCTTCCCACTACAGGCTCTGTGATTTGTTCTATTATATTTATTAAATTTTCTTATTTATCAATTTCAATAAAGTGTTTATGAGCGACATATTGCCTGATCTTTTTATTTGCATATATTTAGGGATATCATTATCATTAATCTGTTTCCTCTTGCACAGCTTTATTTATCAATTCTCCCCCTCTCAAATTCCTCCTTACTATTACTATAGAAGATTATGTATATAGATATAAAATGTAATCAGAGAAAAATTGAAATAATAAAATTTTTCTATTGAAATTCGTTGTCCTGTGTTGCTTTTAGTATATTTACTCTCCATTAACCAAATCAAATAATAAACAAAATTGACAAAATTTAATATATCAATAGCTCTATTAAAAATACAAAAATTCTGAAAAAAAAAAGTTACCTTTTGGCAACTCTTTCTTTGGTAAGGTACCCGATGTAGAGGGAACAGGTGTATCTGAAGTCTTCTTCTTGTTGTAGGGGCGTTTTGGAGGCTAATAACAAAAGAATTAAATAAAAAATACTTGAACAATATTTTCATAACCATAAACATAGACCATAGCTTTAACAACAGACAGGTTAAGTGTAATGAAACAAATATGAAATATAAAATCAGAACAAACATTTACGGTGTTTAAATCACGGTCTTTAGCACGTAGTTATGGAAGTTTAATAAACAAAAATGACAAAAAAAAAACTGAAGATTTATCAAATAAAATGTTAACATGATGATAATAATGATGATTAAAATAAATTTGAAAGCACAATAAGCAGCACATCAGAAAAAAATTCCAAAGCTAACACAACACATACAAGCAATTAATAAAATCAAGGTGACCTGGCGGTCTAGGGGTAAGGTGTCAGACTTCTATGCTGGCGGCCGGGGTTCAATCCTCGGTCCCGGCAAAGATTTATCTGATTACCAAACCCTTCCTTCACCTCTGACAAGACATATTGTGAATGTAAGGAATGCCAGGCCTCCACCGTGGTTCGGATTCCACGTTAAACTGTAGGTCCTTCATTTCATCTCACAATCACCCTACCATAGCACATTAGCGTAAGTGCGTATAACCCGAACGGGTAGTAAGACGCGGTGCTAATAATAATAATAATAATAATAAAATCAAAGAAATTATAATTATGTTTTGGAAAAGTTTGAATAAAAACACTATTCTAAAAGAATATATACAAATAGTAATAGAGAAATATCTAAATTTACTTTCAGATGTATAAACATGATGGAAACTACGTATAGTTATGACCAAAAACTTCTTCAAATAAAAAAAATAGATTAGGAAAGCATTAAGGTCATTCAACCACCAAAATGTTATTGCATTATTTTAATAAGTGTATAAATATAAACTATGAATATTAATTCAATGATATAAAATCATTACAGTTCTGGAGTTATAAGTAGTCAAACTTACTATTTTATCCATTTTACATACTCATTTTAAGGTAAAGTTGTTAATCATGGGGATTAAATTTATTCTAGCTAGACATGCATATGAAGTGTATGAAATAAAGTATTTACAATATTTTAAATAAAAATTGTTGTTAATTGATAAGCTATTTAATAGTTGTAAAATTACATCATTTTTGATGTTATACAACTACTTTTCATTTAATACCTCAATACTTTGATTTTATATCATTTTGTAGTACATAATGTCGTTATTTCCTATTTGTTTGGTTTATTAGTCTAACTCTACTATTTTATTTTATTATGGACACCGAGTTGATAAATGCAAATGTAAATTTGTTATGTCTATTTCCTGAAACGTCTTGCTTTGACTGTACCTACAGACAGGCCGAACAAGCTAACCCGACTAATGACTCACCTTTAAATGCTTTTTTTTTAGCACCATGTCTTACTACCCGAGTGACGAGTTGTGACATTTATTTTGTCCGTTTTTCCTTCCTATAGTAATTTGGCACTTTGATAATATTTTATTGTGTTACTTTTGTTATTCAACTCAAAGTGTTAAAGGAACTCATCTCTTGGAACGTATCAAAACATGCCTTGATTTTAAACCTTTTGTTTATCTGAATATTACAATTAACTTCATGAATGTATAAAAATACACGAGTTTCAATTTTATTACTGTAAATTTAACATTAAAAAGCATATAAAAAACTTATAAGTGTTGAAAATATATCTAATGTTACATGAGTTGGCTACTGCATTTCCTTGAGTATTTTCTAAAAGAATACATGAACTTTGCGTATTTATTAAACATGGCTAAGTTCAACCCTAAAAAGCAATGTGCATCAAGACCAAGAAAATGAAACAAGAAGGTAAACTAGAACATGAATCGATTCAAGCTTAAAGCAATAAGAGATTTGATCTACGATACTTCCAGGTGCGTAATAAACTCATAACAAAGGTAGGTGGTGGTGGTGTATATACAGTAGAACTCCACTTATCTAAAATCCAGTCATCCAGATCGTCAAATGAAGGGGTCCCTCTAAAAACGTTTCAACTGACAAAATTTAAGAAAGTGATGTTTCAGTGTAAAAACGTTCCTTATTACCTGGTCTGTAAAGTGGTATCATCTGTCGGTTGATTTTCTAACTATTTCTATTTATTTCTAATGTTCAAAATTGTCAGCTAGTGTAACAACGTTTCAAATGCAAGGAAGATGGCGGACGTACCTTCAAAATCACCAGAATCTCTCCTTGTAAATAAGCTAAATCGTGGTAAAAAACGTAAAATAAACTATAATGAGTGGAAACAGGTTAAAAATAAACATCTCAAGGATAGTGGAATGGCTTATTTGGGCTTGAAAGGCATTGCTAAACCTGCTAAAAAGCCTCCAGATGTGGTGAGTGTAAAAACGTTACTTCTATTTAGATTAGCCTATGATAGTTTTGCTTGGATTTACTTATTCATGAAAGTCTCAAGTCTCATATTAAATACAACAATGTGCATTATACTATAAACATTAAAATAAAGAAATAGTATAAAATAATTATACAAAATATGTAAATATATATATATATATATATATATATATATATATATATACAGTCATCTACAATAAAAAATAAACATTTTTAAACAAACATATTTTATCAAATTTAAAACAGAGAAATAATATAATATTAAAAAAAGAAAATAATACAGACATCAGCTAAAAAGCAAGCTTTATCTGGGTTATCTTTTGTTTATCATTGTGTTAGGCCTAGCTCTTTGTAATTTTCTTTTAAAGCCTGTTTAATTTCAATCATATTTTCCCAAGGATGACCTATGTTCGGGGAACTGCACATACAACGGCTGTTCATGGCTTAACGGAAACCTCACACAGAAACTGATGCTGTATAATATGTTTTATGGAGTTCCTTACAACCAGCAGCAGCAGTTTCTGGCTGAATGTATCAACCTCCGAGAACCTCAAAGGAGAACTGTTTCAGAAATTATATCTAAGCGCCACTGCACAGTTAAGTACACCTTACCCACTTCGGGTAAAACTTCAAAACTACAGGTATGTCAAAAGCAAATTATTAATACTTTTGATGTAACCAAAAGAAGACTACAACTTCTTATAGAAAAAGTAAAGTCTGGAAAAAGTGTTAATGATGACAGAGGCAAACACAAAAATAGACCACGTAACCTCCTTGATGCTGACAAAGCGTTGGTGGAGGAACACATTCGTTCTTTTCCGAGTCAAGAAAGTCACTATTCCCGTCACTCCAACAAAGCCAAGTATCTGAGTCCTGATCTGAGCATCAGTAAAATGTTCAATCTCTTTAAGAGCAAATACCCAGAATCAAAAGTTTTGTTGCATACGTATAGGTTAATCTTCCGGGAAAAGTTTGATCTGAAATTTGGGCTGCCAAGATCTGATACATGTAAGACTTGTGATAAGTACTTCATTCAGATGGCTGCAGCACATTCGGAGGAGGAACAGAAGAAACTGCAGGTGGAATCAGAACTCCATCACCGGAAAGCTGAGAAAGCTTACAATACACTCGCTAATGACAGCAAGGATGCTCAACAAAATCCTAATTTAATTGTACTATGTGTAGACCTTCAGCAGGTGATTTTCACACCAAACCTAGCACATTCCGATGTTTATTATCAGAGGCAGTTTTCTAATTACAATTTTTGTATTCACAATATGGGGACAAATGAAGCAACCATGTGTATTTGGAATGAAAGTGTAGGGAAAAGAGGTGCATCAGAAATAGTATCGTGCATTATTCGTTATGTTAAAAAAAACTTTGAGAAACTCCTTCCGTATGAATTACGTAAACTTATTATCTGGTCTGATCGATGTGTTGGCCAGAATAACAACTGGAAGATGGTTGCACTCTGTCATTACCTGGTTTCATTGGGTTTCTTCACAGAAGTCAACCAAAAATTTTTGGTAACTGGACATAGCTTTCTCCCATGTGACCGGGATTTTGCCCTCATTGAGAAGCACAAAAAGATATCAACACTATACATTCCAGATGACATAGTCAACATGATACGCTCTGTAAAAGACATAAACCCCTTCATAGTTGAGGAGATGGAAGGACACTTTATCGATTTTGCCCCTGTCGACAATCAAATCTACAAGCATCCCAACTTGAAAATCAGCGAGTGTAGATGGATACAGTTTTCAAAGGACAGTCCAACTGAAATTCGTACCCGAAAATGCCATAGCATACTTGATGCCTGGAGGGTCTTCAATGTCCTCAAGAAGAAAAAAGGGAAAACAGCGAATGTCGACAACTTGTACCGTAAAGTTCAACTATCAGAACTTAATAACCTCTACCCTGGACCAAAACTGCCAATAAATTCTGCCAAGAAAGCAGATCTTGTCAAGATATCTGAGTATCTACCACCAGAACATAGAGCATTCTACCTTTCATTGACATGTGCCGTCTGAAAATAATATTGCAAACAGACTTTTAGTAGAAAAGAAAGATTATTTTTTGTATTTTCTAATTAAAATGATATTAAAGTTTTTAGAGTCTGTTTACAGATCTTTAGGCCTTTTATTGTTTTGGTTTTCTTGAGGGCTTCTTTAATTTTTATCAAGAAAGACATTCCTTAGCGTTCATTTTTATAATAGAGGCCTACAGTTTCTAGTTTTTTAAACTTATTTTAAATTTAAAAGATATTAAAAAATACTGTTTTTATTTAAAAAATCACCTAGGCCTACTTTGGTTTTCTCGAGGCATTTTTATTTTTCAAGAAAGACATTTTTACTACTTTTGATGTCTATAACATAGGCTTACATGTTAGTAGCAACTTAGTAACAAGACAGTGCCATTAAAAATATGCATTGTATTTATTTTTAAAAGAATATTACAGATTGTATTCATTGTGTGTTTGTTATTTTTACACCCTTTGTCTTATCATTAGAAGTTTGACTTGGAGGCTATTTTAAAATGAAGGGGGTGGGGTTGCCTTCATTAAAAGGTTGAAGGACCCCACCCCTTGTTTTTGAAAAGCCTCAAATATTCTTTAAAATGGGGTTTATATTACTGAAACGAAAATGTAAACAAAATAAAAACGTTACAAATGCACATTTTGGTTAAAGCCTTTATGGTGTAAATAGGTTACAACTGTGCACATGGAACGTTTTTTCACTACAACAAAGTAAAAATTACTCTTATAAAGGTAAATATACTAATTTTAAAGAAGAAATAACCATTAACCTTTTAAGGTGGGCCGTATTAATGATTCTGAGCAAAAATGGTAGGAATATTTTACTAAAATTATGAGTATAGTGTTTTTCTACTTTCCTGAAAAATTTGTCAAATGTCAGTTGAAACGTTTTTAGAGGGACCCCTTCAAATATCTGGATCACTATCAAGGGGGAAAAAAAAGAGAGGAAAAAAAAAAGAAAGGAAACTACTGAAATTTGTCACGCTGTGAATGACAATGGTATTCACCGGCCGGCTGCTATGCCATTCCAAGGCCAAATGCCATCCTCCACCCCCAATTCAAATTCATTGTATTCTTGTTTACAGTATCTATAAGTTTAAGCTTACTGTATTTTTTTTACAACCACACTATAATGTGATTCCACTTTGCTGTATTATTGCAAAAACAATTTTTTAAAGTGATTTTAGAGTAAATTTTGCATTTTATTTCGAAACATTGCCTTAATTAAATGATTAATCCAATGATCCGGATCATATCCGGCACTCATTAATCTGGATAGTTGAAGTTGTACTGCATCATTTACAAGACATAGTAGCTCCCTACTTGTTGACGTTGGTAAGGAACTATATAATACATTTAAATTCACCCCAAAGAGTTTTGGTTTGAATTACAGCATCCTTAAATAATTACAAATGAATATCAACAAACAAGCTGCTAATCATTTTAACCACGGGAATATCAGTATGGAGGAGAATACAATTTAATTAATTTAAATTGGGTGAAAAATGACACCTGGCCACTAGCATAAAATTTATCCCAGGATCTTAGTAATGTTCTAGCCATGAGCTATCCAGGATTTGTCCCAAGCTCATGATCTCATATCCGCGCGCACTGACAATATAAAAGTGAAGTTAGTTTAGTCAGTGCAGACTATAAAATATAACTTGTGTTAATATTATAGTATATGCATTTATCAAAGGTACAGCTGTAGATCACATTACTTGATGTATGAATAAGTGAACAAATTTTTAGTTAACTTTCTAATTGTCAAATAATGATCTTATTAAAATCAGGGTCCAAATCATACATTCAACTTATCCACTAGTAATCTTAAATTGAATCACAGCTTCTGCTTTGAACCCACTATTGTTTGCTGTTCCGGGGCCTTGTTACCAGTGGTTCGATTGTTTGATGCCCTGGGACCTGGTTACCAGTGGTTAATTATATTCTATTGTTTCATGTCCCGGTGCCTTGTTACTAGTGGTTCATAATATTACATTATTTGATGCCCCGGGCCTTGTTACCATTGGTTCATGATCTGTTATTGTTTGATGTCCCGGGGCCTGGTTACATGAGTAGGACATGACTTGTACCAACTGGTTGACCCAAAATGTCCAACTTAGAAAAATGATGCCTTACTAATGACGATTTCAATCCACAAAATTAGTGTATAACCAGAACGCGTAGTAAGACGCGGTTCTAAAAAAACCCAACAAAATAGTTTTTTTCCCTTGGCTTCTCACTCCTATTTTGAGCTATATGCAGAATAAGGAATGATAACGTTAAATTTAAGGAAATATGCTATCTTTGTGTGGAGAGATAGTGAATAAGTTTTTAGGGGGAAAATACCTCTGTACATATGACCGGGATTCTAACTCTAATCTCCTCAACACCGGCAATCCAGTACGATGGAATAGTGATGTATTGGACCACGTGACCACAAATATGAGTATTTATTAGAGTTATAAATTATATTAAAAAATATTTCATGGGCTTGACTTATTTTCCGTTTATGATTATTTGTTAAACACGGTGTATGAAATGGATTGACTTGTCAGATTCAATGAAACAAGTGACCATCTCAACCTTTGAATACTAGTAGGTCCTCTCATGTCAAACAGTTGTATATCTTTCACATGGTCCTAAACGTGCCAATCAATTGACACACTCAAACTTTAAATATTTTTAATTATTTGGTCAACCATTTTTCATTCTTATGCATAAACTTGTCGACCAGTTGGTCCTAGTCTTGTAGGCCTTTTGACCTATGTGGCATTCTAACATTTTTACAGCTCGTTGGCCAGTTTGTAAGGTGCCCGTCATAAGCTCTGTTAAATATTATAGCAATACCAAAAAGTAATACTTTTTTTTACTACAAATAAAGAACTATAAATCCTGCTCCGGTGATGACATGGTTTCTAACATCACTCTAGTAGTAGATTAGACCATTACAGACAGGGAGATGGAGGTTCGATCTTGATCGGGCGTACGGAGAGTAGTTTTATTAAAAATTGTTTCCCACGCTCTACCCAAATGCGAGTACACTTCCACTAAATTCCAATTTCCTAATCTTTAACTAATTAGCGTAATTAGTACATGTGAGTATACCCCAAATGTATAGTAAGACTCGGTGCTAAAAGAATAATAAAAGAACCCTTAAACTTTCACCACTCCAATTACTTCATTAAATTTAAATGGCTTAGTAATAGATATTTTTTTCTTCTAAGAAGATATTTTTAAATATAGGCCTAGTAGTATTTGGTACATTAAATACTTTTTTGACAAGTGTAATAAGTTCATTATTCTAAATTATTAATATTCTATGAATCTTAGTAGCCAAGATTCAAACTCAAGCCACAACTCCCGGATGAGCGATTCGGTGACAATCCATTTTCTAAATTACTAAATAACAGTGAAGTTCCTTAGTGCTATGACACCACTGATGGGAAGAAAGAGCTGGCACTCCCAGCTTACTTTCCAAATCCATCTGCTCTAAACACCCCCCCCCTTTTCAAACATGTTAAAATTACCTGTCAAAATGTTATATAGCCTACCCATTCTAGGAGAAGCTTGTTGGACGAATCACCTTAATTGATCTGCATTTAATCGAAAAAGGGCATGATTTCAAAACACCAGTGCTGGAAACCATTGATCAAGTTCTGACACCACTTAAAGTGATTATAGAATCGATTATGGCTGAAGTGGGATTCAATTTTTTGATGAAAAGAAGTTAGGTTTTGAACAGCCATTTACCAATAGAAATGTATGAAAATCTTCTAGAGAGAAGTGAAGAATGAAAAGAGATGAACATTAATACCCTAATCATGTACCTCTTTAAGTATGGAGAGAATAAAGTAAAGAAAATATTTCCTTTATGTTCATAAGCTACATCATATTCTTTGGTGACATGTCATCATTGATAACAAACAAAGATAAAGAAGGGTAAGAAAGAAATGTAAATAATGTATCAATGGAAATTCCTAAGGAATATTGATTCTAACTTTATTTTATCAAAAAACAATAATAATTATGAAATAAATGTTCAAAGATACATTATTATTATTATTATTATTAGCACCGCATCTTACTACCTGTTCGGGTTGTACTCACTCACGCTAATGTGTAATGGTAGGGTGATTGTGAGATGAAATGGAGGACCTACAGTTTAACGTGGAATCCAAACCACGGTGGAGGCCTTGCATTCCCCACATTCACAAGATGTCTTGTCAGAGGTGAAGGAAGGGTTTGGTAATCAGATAAATCTGTGCCGGGACCGGGGATTGAAACCCGGACCCCAGCACAGAAGTCTGAAGACACCTTACCCCTAGATCACCAGGTCACTTCAAGTATACAAAGTTATCCAATATTCTAGAATAAAAAATGTAATAAAAAGTAAAATTATACTATTGTTTTGTTAATTCTAGTTCATTGTGGGATAATTAAATAAATTGTATTATCTTTTAGATCTAATATTGCTATTTTGGTTGACATTAAATTATATTTAGTTTTTATCAGAAATTTGGAAAATTTCAAAAATTCAGTTAGAAAAATCAGAATCCCTAACAATTACCCAAAAAGTGTCAGACTTTGACAAACTTCTCTCACTTTTTTTTAATCACAATGTCTTATTACCCATCCAAGTTATGAGCTTTTGGTTTTGTTTTTGTCCACTAAATTATAAAGGAATAGTTATTTACATTAGCACAATAAGTCAAGTATAATCTGTTAACAGAAAATTTAGCTATTTATTAATTTTAAGATTACTTTACATAAAAATTGCCCTTTTTTTACTTTGATAAGTGATGTTAATTCACTTAAGTGCCAAAGTGCCAAAACATCTCTTTATCAGGTGAACTATAACTCATTTTCTTGTGTTTAAGATACATAAATACTCCTGTTTCCAAAAATAAAACAACACAAAATCACAACTATTATTATTATTATTTAGCACCGCGTCTTACTACCCGTTCGGGTTATACGCTTTAAGTACTAATTACTCTAATGGATTAGGAATTGGGAGGGTTGAATTAGAGGAAGTGAACCCACATTTGCGTGGAGTGAGAGTGGAAAACCATTTAGGAAAAACCACCCCAGTTCACCCGACCGAGATTCGAACCTCGATCTCCCCGTCCTCAGTAGTCAAGCTCAACATGACTAGCGCGTTAGCCAACTACGCCACTGAGGCAGGTGACACAACAACTAGAAGTAGGAAAACAATACAGCACAGTACATTACAACTTTCAAGAAGTTTGAATAGGCCAAAACAAAATTTAAATTATCCACAATTTTTCAACATTATTTTAATACAAAATTAACAGGACCGGGAAACAAATTTGAAATAAAGGGTCAGTTTCATAGTCAAATTCAGTACGCCTCAAGTGCGGCGCTACACTAAATACAAGACAACACCTACCTAAAATCGAATGGAATGGGCCGTTCTCGCATAGGAAACTGGCCCATTCTATTCTGGTTTAGGTTGGTGTCGTCATGAACTTAGTGTAGCGCCGCACTTGAGGCGTACTAAATTTGACTATGAAACTGGCCCAAAGACGATTTCGAATTACAGTAGTTCGAATTAGTCAGGTTCCACTTTAACATGTATTTTCGTGATTTGTTTTGATATCATTATACCCTTAATTATAATTGAATACTGGAAAAGATAAACTAAGAAAACAATATCCGCTAATCACCATATTTAAGAGAAAACAAAAATTGAAGCTTTTCCCACTCCTTTAACATATATATTGAATTCTCCACAATTTTTTTAAAAGTATAAAAGTATGAGTTAGGGGTGTGGATTTTTATATATATATATATATATATGTGATGAAATTGAAAAGAAAGTGAATCTTAATATTATTTTTAAAGTAGTGATTAAATAGAGACAGATAAAGAATAGTGTCTAGAAAAAAAAGCCCTAACTTAATACAATTTAAACAATACTGATTTAAAAGTAAATGCAATATATCTTATATCCTTCTTATGCATATGTGCACTTATGGAATAGATATTGACGAGAGTAGACTTTAGCGGAGATGTAGAATATTTGGAAGTAGAGAGAATTAAAAATCATGGAAAAATCACCTAAGTATACCTAACCATTATTTGAATCTTGACTATCCCATTACTGGCAACATGTGCCTACAAATGTATGGAATTTGAATCTATTAATCAAGATACTATGATTTTCATACTGACAAATTCACTTAAACTATTGAACATAAAATATATCAAATTCCCTATCTTACTCTCCCTCTATATATGAAATACTTACTGGCAAATTGGCACGTTTAGCTGCAGCCGCTTCTAATCCTTTTTCTATTGCCTGGTTCTTTTTAATATATCTAGTGGGTCTGTCTGTTCGTGGAACGAGACGTCCAATACGAGCACTAGGATTCCAAGCTTCATCAATGTTTCGTTTTTTTGAGCGTTTGTTAAGCGGTTCTTCTCCATCTGATACATCAAGGGATGGATAAACTGAAAATGAAATATATTAAAGTAATTATATATATTAAAGGTCTGCATACTAATTTTTTTTTCTCCCCAGTTTACTTAAGTTTGAATTCTCTTAATGATTTTAACACCTTAATTAATATCAATAGTTTAAGCTATAAATTAATTAAAAGAAATTTATTAAAAACTAAAATAAGAAATATATTTATCTACGATGACAATAGTACTAGTGAAAAACTAACCCATATGAGCTTTGGTAAATACAAATACTAATTTTTAAATAAACTTGTGATGATAAGTGATTTAAAAAATACATGTTTTAATCTGATTAAGTTTATAAGAATACTAGTCATCCCTGTGGAAAATTTGTCTTCTTTAAAAAAACATGTATATTTGAAATTGGATTTATATTAATATATTAAAACACATAATATTTTATAATGTTTTATGTAATTATGAATAACATGAACATAACAGAAAAATCCTAAATTGAACGTAAATTCATTTACTAAACAAAAATATAATTTTACATTTTTTATGACAAATTATATACTTTAATGAAGGAGTTAGATTAAATAAGCTATATTTTCATTACCTGATTCTTCAGATAAATAAATTGGAAAACATCTTTATAAACAATGTTGTTTGTGTATAACACATTGTTTGCTACAACAATTGTTATTTCGTTACATATGAATATTTTTACACCATTAAATGAGAGGGTTCGGCTGAGAGCAACATGTACTTAATTGTCTATGTGCAAAGAGAGGTTTAGGCAGTAATATCACAACTTATGTGTTTAAAGTTTGACCGTGGACATGGCAAAATAAACTTTTGAATGACAGAACATTTTCTGAAGAAGATACTTTTACTCAAGGATGTAGAGACAACTGCGTTTGGAAATATCAGAGGATATACAAACAGATCAAAGCTTGGAGGAAGTAGTGGAATAAGATGAATATCTTAATTACATTTATATAAACATTTAGATCTCGTTTTCACAGTGGTGCTCCTTCACTAGCAATGAATATAGTGGCAACATCGGATATGGGGCCTCGTCTTATCTTTTTATGATGTAGGTCGCTATGATTTATTATGTATATTAGCAAGATTTAGCTTATATTCCTTGATCAGCTGCTTTATGATCTTCAGCTTGTGTTAGCTTGTGCATTTTGTGGAAGGAAAGTTTCCCAGACGGTATTCAATGGATGTATCTATGTCGTGGATATACACTTGAGTGTATGTTTGTGCACAAGAGCAAGTCATGTGAAATGGTCCAATAACATGGTACATGTTATTGTTAATTTTGTGTACTTATGGGCCACCAATTTTATGTTATTCTGTTTTTGTATAACTACTGACCATCGCTAATGCTCTATTAAATTAATGTATATTTGTCTTATAGTTAGTTAGGTGTTTGTACATCAAGTCCAGTAAAGAGACAGAAGTCAGTGTACTTTAATGGTCTAGTTTTGATATATTTAAAAGCCAAATATTCTTCCTAGATACAATTTTCAAACATCTAACAATTAGGTGTAAATCTGCAAGCAGGGATGAAATGATTAAAACTTTAATGGTTCAGAAATGTAGTAGGAGTTGTGGTGACAAACCTTTTATGGTAGAGGTTTAATGATAAAGAGATTTAAGAAAATAGGGTTACCGTATTTACCCGAATATATTGACATATATATATTTCAACCTCGAAAAGTCAGGATTCGTCTTATATTCGCGCATTAAGAAAAATGTTGGTGTAAGGTCAATATTTTTATGTTGTATAATACCGATATACCGTTATACGTTTATTTTACAAAGAAAAAGTATGTACATGTTTAAATTCTAAAACAAACCAGAATTATTTTCGTTTTAGAAGATATTCACATAGTTAAGTATTTTATTTGTGTTGTTTTCACCAATTATGATGTATTGTGCTAAGGACGTCCATGTTGGCCACTTTCATAGCTCAATCACTATAGTAAAAGCTTGAAATAGTTAAAATGGTGGTAAAGCAACGAATAAATACAGAAAAAAAATCTTATAGCTAAAAAATGAATTGTAAATTTTTTTCCCACACTGTTGTAGGCCTAAAAACAACCAACACTTTCATGTGTGACTTATAGAAGGAATTCTGTAATGACAGTGGTGCATTCTCACTGGTTGATTTCTAGCCACTCTCTATCGACCATTATCGTTACACCATCTAAATCGCAGTTGATACCCTCGATCCGTTTGTAAAAAGAGTCGACAAGATGGTGTAACTAAACATTACAACTAACACAATGTATAGTTTTAACACCAATGCAGAATACAAAAGAGGAAGTAACTAGTCATGACTAGTATATACCATGCATTTTCATAGCATTCCAAACACGCAAATACAATTACACCTTATCAATCACAATGTTTCACAAAGCGTCCGGAAAAATATATTGAATAGTTACTAATGATATATCACTATAAAGTACTACAACAAACCCGATAGAGAGATACTTTTTAACAAATTCACGACTTCAATAGTTGTCGATATATTAGCATGGCGATACTTGGCATATATAATGAGTTGTGTGTTCTATTCTTTTCAAGACTTTGATTTTCAAATTTAGTTTATTTCATTGCAGAAAAGCCAAGGTCAAATTTAGTTTATTTAGTTGCAGAAAGGCCAAGGTCAAAGTAAGTTTAAAGTCAATGGGTGACCACATAGAGAGAAAAAAAGAGGAAGTGTAAAGCAGAAAAAAAGTGTTGAACATCATAATAATTATGATTCTAACTTCAAATTAAGAGTGGTTCAACTCACCGAACAAACTAACAATCGTGAAGTTGCACGACATTATGGAATCACCAAAGTAAATGTATGGCGTTGGAGGGGTATGTAGGAGCGGCTGAAATGTGCTTATTCCATAAGGAAATGTTTTCGTGGACCAAAAGAGGGCCGTCACCCCAAACTAGATGATGCGGTTCTTGAATTCATTTAAGAAAATCATCATAAGGGTTTTGGAATTTCTGTAGAGTATCCGAATGAAATCATTGGAAGAGCCAAATATTAGAAAAATACCCAGACAGGAATTCAAAGCAAGTGTTGGTTGGGCAGTAAGAGGCGAAAAGGGCTCTGCTTACGAAGGAGAACGTCGTTATTCCAGAAGCTGCCAGTAGACTATAAAGAGAAGCTCGTTCAGTATCAAAGGCACATAATTAAATTTAGGCATAAACACCAGCATTTGTTGGGTCAAATGGGAAATGCAGATAAAACCTCGGCGTATTTTGACATGCCTGCTAATATAACAGTGGCTGGAAAGGGTTCTAAATCAGTTATTTCCAAACATCTGGAAATGAGAAGCTATGTGTTACAGTCATGCTGGCAGATGGCAGGAAGCTACCACCATTTG
The DNA here is from genome assembly GCA_902151425.1 of Timema shepardi. Lineage (NCBI taxonomy): Eukaryota > Metazoa > Arthropoda > Insecta > Phasmatodea > Timematidae > Timema > Timema shepardi. The sequence continues at coordinate 107,104 of CABFVX010000207.1, read as the reverse complement.
TTATTTTAAAAAGGAAGAAATTACCAAAAGAACAGCTACCAAGTGGGGTAATCCTTAAATGTAATGAAACCGGGTGGATGAGAGATTATCTAATGGTTTTGTGGATTCAAGAAGTATGGGACAGGCGACCAGGAGCTCTACTAAGGCAAAGAGGATTGCTAACCCTTGATGCCTTTATGGGTCATCTTACAGAAAATAAAGTAGCCTCTTTAAACACAGACCTAGTAGTGATTCCAGGAGGTATGACCTCACAATTACAAGTGCTTGATGTTGCCGTAAATAAATCTTTCAAGCACTATCCCCGACGCCAATATGAAGAGTGGCTGTTATCTGGGAACTGACACTTAACCCCCAGTGGCAACATTAAGAAACCTTCAGTTGGACAACTTGACCAGTGGATAAAAACCGCATGGACTAATATTTCTACTGAATCCATTATAAAAGTGTTCAAGAAGTGCTGTGTAAGTAACAATTTGGATGGAACAGAAGGCTATCCGAGTTCGAATGGAGAGGATGTATGTGAGGATGATGATGATGTATGTGAATCAAGTGAAGGGGATGATGAATGACAAAGTTTTTGGCGTGTTTTAAACTAGTTTTATATTAAAACACAATATGTTATAGTACTATTATAATATTTCAATTTCAATTTTCTTTATTATAGTGCTGGCCAATAGTTGTAGGACCTATAACAGGCCAGCACTGAAAGTACAAAAGTACCATACAAATACATATATTTACATGAGAAAATAAGATTAACAAAAGGTTAGATAATGTAATATAATGATTAATAGTAACAAAAAAAGTAATTAATAATGATAATAAAAAATAGCAATAATAATAAAAAAACTAAAGAGTGCTTAAAAGCAATAACAATATGCAAAAAATAAATCAGAATATTGTAAAGTTTAAATATTATAGGCAGAACAATGCCCAGTTTTAAGTAAAAAAGAAAGGATTAGTTTTCCAAGTAAAAGTTATAGATTTGGTCTTAGATGATGATGATAATGATGATAATTCATCCATGTGCAGCAATGAAAATTTAACTAATGTACAGTATATGAATAATATTGATGTGGTAGTATTATTTTAATTTTTATTGCTAGTGACTAAATATTGACTACAATAAAAATTAATAAAAATATTTTCCCCTAATTTCTAATTTCTCAAAACGGGTACCGTCTTATATTCAGGTAAATACGGTGTATGTGAAAATTTAGCTATTGAACACCTTTCACTTCTCTTCCCACCGAGAGCAGATATATATGCTGAATGTTGACTTCGACAGTTGCTTATTGAGATATATGTATTATATAAGAACTATAATGAGAGTTTTTTATATTGGTTTGTTACCCTTCTCCATTCAACCATCAGTGTAGCTATATTGTTGATCTTAACAATGGACAATGTCTGCTGCACAATGCACTTTTTGTTAGGTAATTCCCACCCCCTTTTTCTATTTATATCCAAAAGCACATTTAAAAAAAGCGAGACAGAAGGGTCTAAAAAGAGACACCAATAACTAGTTTTAAATGAATCACAGATATAAATAGCCTTGTATAAGTAAATGTCCAACCTTGTTAAGTATCTGTATTACATTGCCGAGCCTGACAATTTCTAAAAGTTAAAGATTTCACTGAAAAAAAACAGATAAGGGTTTTCTCATTTTATATCTACGAGTTCAAATACCCTGTAAAATGAACAGTTTCTTAAAAAAAGCTCATATCTTTCATGGGGATAGCAATTGAAAATATATTTCTAGCTCTGAACAACACAATCAATATCATACAATTTAAGTGTGGATTAATGGCCAGTGTCATTTATAACTAGATTTACTGTCAAATTAGTAGCCTCCCTTAATTCTTTCTGGTGTGTCAATACACACAGAACTATATTACAATGCAAATAGCAAGCAACAATCGAAGGAAAATATTAGTAAATATATTAGATAACATTTAGTAAAAATTTGATCGAACTGCCAAATTTTATTTAATCTTATGATTAGCAAAACATGTATTTTTTGGATGAGCACAGTATACTTTATAATGAATGATCAATACATAGAGACACAAATATTTCGCAAGTTGTGTTTTTACGAACTTTTACTTAGCACATTGAAATTGCCTTAGAGACATAATTAAACATCATTGTGGCAGTTTTGAGTGAAAATATTCACGCGAAATTGACGATTTGGCCTTTTAAACGCAAATTATTATTATTAATACCCGTTCGGGTTATACGCACTTACACTAATGTGTAATGGTAGGCTGATTGTGATATGAAATGAAGGACCTACAGTTTAACATGGAATCCGAACCACGGTGGAGGCCTGGCATTCCCCACATTCACAAGATGTCTTGTCAGAGGTGAAGGAAGGGTTTGTTAATCAGATAAATCTGTGCCGGGACCGAGGATTGAACCCCGGCCGCCAGCACAGAAGTCTGACACCTTACCCCTAGACCGCCAGGTCACCCATTTAAACGCAAATTATGGTCACTTTTTTCTATTTAAATGCAAATAAATAATAAATCATTGCTGACATCAGCAGCCATTCTAAGACTTGAACAAAAAAATAAAATAGTACCAACTAAACCAATATAATTTTCTTTCACAAAAAAATTTATTTCCCTCTACCAAAGACTTGCTTTAAAAAGCGTTAAAACTGGCTACAACAGCCATATTGGGCACTCAAGGCAAGTATTTAAAGAATTAGAAGCCAAAAACAATGACATGTCTAAGCTAGAGTGAGATCTCTCTACACTCATATCTTTGGCTTCCTGATGACGTCACTTCCATCAGGTTGTTAGATATTAATGTTGATTTAGAAAGATCATTTTGTTTTTAACGTCCTCTCTATTTATTTAATATTTAAACATGCCTAAGGTTTTAAGTATTTTTGAAAGATCATGAGTTTGGAAAAGAACAATTTTATATATTTGATAAAGTTAAAAAAATAATGATGTACAAATTGTGCAACACGCGCATTGACTGGATCAGAAAGGACACGTGTTTGAAGCACATTAATATTGCCTTGCACAAATGGAAAAAAAGTAATGTTTCTGAATCATTAAAACAAGCAACCCTTGAAAATTTTCTTAAAAGAAGACAGCAAAGAATTCATTATGAATATCACTAAAACATTCATGGAAGTAAATATTCCCATTGAAAAACTAGATCATCCTTCTATGCGATGTTGTGTGGACTGAAAGAAGACCATGAAGAGTTTGCCATCAACAGCATAAAAGCAATATGGATTCCAGTGTCTAATGTTGACAGTGAACGCGCACTAACTTGAAAATCGAAAATTTGGAAACAATATTGTCTTTGTACTTTGGTGATTGACATGAAGTATGTTGAAAAGAAGTATGGACTTTTTGTCTTATAAAATAATTCAGTGCAAGTACTTTCTAAGCTATTAGAGTTAATTTATTACCATAAGCTTAAAAAAACCTCTTAAGACTTTTTATACCAAAAATCATGGTCTTACTCTTTTATTTACCGAAATTCAACTTTTCATTAAACGAAATCAAGTAATTTTATTTACTGAAAATCATGGTTTTACCCTTTTATTTACCACAAATCAGGGTCTCTAGCAATTACCGAATACATAATCAATGCCAAAGAAGCTAACAAGCATATTGTTATATGTTCTCCATGAATAAAGAAAACACAATAAAAGGCGTAACTTATATTATGTGTGCTACAATAGCAAACATCAAATATTAGGTGATTCTGAAGAAAATATTTATTTTCACATTTGGTTTGATTGATAATTTATTAAAACATATTTTAAAACTGGCACTGCATATCAGTGCAACTTAACAGAGTTAATAAAGTTATAGTAATATTTATCATTGCATTCTTTGATATCAGTTTAATAAAATATTTCCTAATGTCAATATTTGCTTATGGAGCTTCGAGTCGCCAAAGTTTTTTTTAAATTATTTTATTATTTGTACTTTAAAATATTTTACATATAAGAAGAAACACTTCCAAACAATGACATGTAGTAATAATTTTCAATTACTTTAATTTAAGAATTATTTAAAATGGCAATATGGTCCTGGTCCCTTTGTGTTAATATTAAGTTATTTTTGTCCATTCTATATAGAAAGGTTGAATTGGCTGACATTCTTACCAACTTATTATTATTATTATTATTATTAGCACCGCGTCTTACTACCCGTTCGGGTTATACGCACTTACACTAATGTGTAATGGTAGGGTGATTGCGAGATGAAATGGAGGACCTACAGTTTAACGTGGGATCCGAACCACGGTGGAGGCCTGGCATTCCCCATATTCACAAGATGTCTTGTCAGAGGTGAAGGAAGGGTTTGGTAATCAGATAAATCTGTGCCGGGACCGAGGATTGAACCCCGGCCGCCAGCACAGAAGTCTGACACCTTACCCCTAGACCACCAGGTCACCAATATAACCTTGCTACGTCTTAAAACCATTAGTGTAGTTAGTAGAAAAGCGTATAATCCAAACGAGTTGTAAGATGCAAGGCTAAAACAAATATTGTATGGCTAATAATACTAATCATGCAACACTTTTTTTTATATCAATAATAAATATTTATATTTTTCAATAGATGTCAAAAATATACAAATTCTTTCTTGTGGTGGATAGTGTTCCTTAGACTCACTCTACAAGTAAAAAGAATAAAATGAAGAAATGTTTAAGATCTTGGTGAATTACATTTGAAGAGTACAGAGAAAAAAGGGGTTAAGTCACATTATGCACATTTCACAGGACAACTTTTATATATCAATTCTCATAAAGACCCCCAGGAATATAATTTTTTTAATTAATTTAAATATGACAGATACCTCTTTTAATCAGAATCTTAGATGGAATAGAAAGGGCTCATTATTGTCTAACAAATGGAAGCACTAACTCAATTTGCATTATAATTGGACTTTCCCCGCTTATTTTCTTTATGTTTTTAATTGCTAAGCCTCGTCAATATTACAAGAAAATATGTACCCACCAAAATCATCATCCCTGTGAACTTCATCCATTAATTCTTGAGCATCGTCAACCATTTCATAATGTCGTTTCTTCGAACGTGTTTTAATTGGCATTTTGCTTGTGGAGGATGATCCAGAACAGCTAATTGAAAGCATCCCTTGAATGGCATCTCTTGTAGAAGGAGAGGTTCCACCAGATCTATAAATAGTATTTTAAAATATTAGAATAAGCAATTAATAGCTTACTCCATTATTGTAAGCTTTATCACTGACTTGCAAAGAGACATATCTGTTTGTAGAGGCATTAACTCTCTTAGTGCATGCAAACTAATAACACAAGAGAACAGAGTGATTTAAATGACCAATATACAGGAGGTACATGCAGCAAGTAGTAGACATGAGAAGGAGCAAACCATAAATAGCTCAGTCGAGAGTGGGTCATTTGACAATGCAGATCAAATTAATTAACATTTGAAAGAAGTTTTGATGACATTTGGGGCATTCCATGCCAATTCACTCGGGCTCTAACACCTACCACCTTATATTTTTATAAAACTTTTTTTTACACCAAGTTACTAATCAATGTAAATTTTTTTCTCCCTAGGCCACATACTTTCTAAGATATAAAATGGTAAGGTTTTGGAAAAATGCGCCTAAATGTTGATTCCGAGATTCTATTTAAGGGAAAAATTTATAACCCTATGTATAATCAAAATATCACTGTTAAATTTTACAACATATCAAAGTGTGAAGATTTTAGTAAAAATTAATGTAAATGCCATGCTTCTCTATGAGACAGTGAAATTAAATTAGCAAGGATTATTAACAAATTTTAAGTGTAAAACCATTGCTTTTATTACGTGAGCATTATAGCCTGAGGCAGAAGCGCTACCAAGGCTTATTTTTTAAAATTAAACCTCAAAATATGGTCTAAGATGCTGTTAAAGAAAAATAATGGCATTTTAACTGCTAAAGTACTTATTTAAATTTATAAAGTAGAGTAATCTAACATAGCAAGGATATTTCAAAACACATTATATGTAGACACTACACTACACATCATAATAGATTTGTGCCTTCATAGTAAAATTTAAATAATGCTTTAAATCACTAAATCCAAATGATGTGTTAGATTGAAAATGCGGTAAAAAAAATTTGAATTTATTAATAAAAACTCCCTTTTCCTCTTTGATGTTGTGTTGAATATAAGAGTTTGATATACTGGTGTTGTACAAAATCAGCCTTCTTGTCAGGGAAGTAGTACATCCTTCCAGAATCCTTTGTGATGGGAGAACTGACGCAAGAAATTATGTTACACAGAGTAGCATAGAAGAGGTAGAGGCCAGTGAAACAATGGTGCAAGGATGTAAGGGTGCATGAACTTCCCTTTTAAATCACCTTTAACATTTGAGTTAATACATATCTGTAACATCTTGACTGCAAGTGGTTGATCTCCAGAGAAATGAAAAATAGTTATGAGGTTCAAATCAGAACTGATTTTCTTTGTTCTGATGGAATCTTCAGACACGAGAATGAAATGGTGAAAGCCATGCAAAACAAGCACTATTTTGGTCTGGAGAATGGTGCTTCTGGCTGCTGACGTGTTTCTGAAAGCGTTTCCTTTTTATATCGCCCAGAATTTTTTGTTTTCAACTCTAGCCTTGCAGGAATTGTGAACTTTTTCGGATGAGACAATTACATCACCAGGACACATTTGAAAGCTCGCTCTAGTAACCAGGCGCTTCACTGTTCCACCAATGCCGCCACAAGGAGATTTTCTGTGACTGTTGCAAAAAATGTACATGATGCTGTTAAAGTAAAGTCTTGGTTGGGATGGCAAATGTTGATAAGGTTTTTGCAGTTCTTGTATTGTGCAGCACATCCATCATTGAAATAATGTACATTATTTACAACCAGAAATTTTTCCTTTACATAGTGTGTGATTATCATTTGTGTTTCGTATACAAAGGGTACATCATGCGCCAAATCAACAGATAAGATGCAAAAACTTGAAAGAATTAAGTATTTATATGGCTCAGCATGTATGTAGATTACCACTGGGTGTAGTGAACAATTGTCACGTGTCCAGTGAATACCCTTGTGCTTCATCTTGAATAGTATACAAGTAGATTTCTCCATAAGTCTAGGAGAGCAATAGATTCATCATGTTCAAGGTTCACTTTCATTTCCTTAAAGTAGTTTGCTTGGGATTTAGTTAAGAACGAATGAGGCAGAGGTATTTCAATTAACTCCATAAAATAGTTAAATATTCATCAAATGTCACTGTGAATTTCCACTGTTGTGTTCTGTCGGTAGATACCCAATAACTATATGAAACTCTCTTCAAGGTCCCACTTTTCAAATTTTCATCAGCAGTGACACAACACGCAATCCCTGTTATCTTTAGAACAAACTAAGTGAACAATTGGATCTCTGTGCGTCTCTACTATACAACAAGCATCAAGAAAAAGTGCTAGATTTTGAGGGATAGTGCAGACACATAGAAAATGTGTTCTAGAGGATCCTGCTAGTACACACCATTTAGAAAGCAGCATACAGAATTTAGAGATGCCAATTTTAATGGCGGGATATTCAAATTTAAAAGCAGAATACAATTAATTCAAATTAGCAAATAATAATCTTTTTTGAATGTGTGTATTTTTGGAAATACTGATTTTATCTGTTTGACCTGGCATGATTCGAGAGTACTCATCGTTTTGATAAAAGTTTTTCACCAATTAAACTGTATTTTCACTTAGTGTTTTCCCTTTTACTGGCTCAGGTAAGGTCAATAAAACTCTATCTTTGAGAAGGTATCTTGCTTTAGGGACGGCATATTCACTAACATTGAACTCTTCCATTACCTTTTTCCTGCTCCATTATGTAGGAGCAAGCGTCAACAATTGTAACTTTTCTCACCGTGTGAGAAGTATCAAGTTTTGTTTTAATTAAAGACTCAATCTTTCTTTTTGCATAGGTAGATTTGCTGTGTGAAGCAATTGAATGACATTTCAAAGGCGACTCTCCTATCTCTTTCGATGATGTATTAATTTTATCTAGTGTTTCTTCTTTGGAAATTAATGTTTCTAAATTACAGATACTTTGGTTGCTGTTGCCAGTGTATATAGCCAGCTCTTCAATTCCATTGTTTCCATTTCAAAATTGTAGGGGTTTCTGTACCTTTTCTGTGTGTTCATTACCCATATTCTTTCCAGGAATTGATTTTACAACAACCTGAATTTTAGTGATTTTCTCTAAAAAGTGAAAGGTTATATTTCTTAATGATTGTTATTTTTATTCTTGTGACAATTAAATAGAACAAACCAACTTATCTGGTAGGTTACATAATTCTTCAGTTAGTCCGTTTTATGATGTTCACAAACATTAAATAATAGTTCAGATTTCCCCCCATTCCTAACAATCAAAAGTTATTTTTGTGATGCACTTACTGTGTCAATGTTTATCAGATTCACCACCTGTGTGAAGCTCTTCTTCCATAATGTATGCCAAAAGTTAATGATGAGCAATAGGCCTAAAATATTTTAAAATATGCTAACATATATTTACTTTAATCAGGCTCAATCATGTCATTAAGATCATTATTTATTACAATACATAGCCTAATGTCTATATAATGTATTTTAAATTGTCTGCGCTACGCTAGATAATTGTAATTTGTAAATTTAAATAAGTATAATAGCAGTTAAAATGCCATTATTTTTCTTTCACAAAATTTTAGACCATACTTTGTTGTCTAATTAAAAATAAAAGAGATCCTTGTTAACTCCTCTGCCCTTGCCTTAATACTCAATAAATAACTAATAGATTTACACTTAAAAACCAGTTGATGATAAAAAATAATTTAATTTTAGTATCTTTAAGAGGCAAGCAAGGTTTATACATTACCTTTTTCTTAAATCTAAACACTTTGATATGTGGTAAAAAATTTATCAGTGGTATGTTGATTACAACATTTACACATCGAGCGTATGTGGTCTAAGGAGGAAAAAATGTATATGTATTAGTAACTTGGTGGTACTAATATGTAAAAAAAAAGTTTCATGAAAATCTGAGGTGGTGGGTGTCATAATCAAATTAGGTTTTTCCTACAATATTCCTTCTATAATTATTTTAAGTCATATTCAAACATAAACTAAAGTAATTTGCAGTTGTCAAAGTATAGTTTGATCAAATTTTTGCAATGTTGGCCACAAAAAAAAAATTGTGAATTGCTTTATAATATGGTTTTACTGTATTATTTATTGTTTGAAAATGCATGATATACAAATCGCATTATTAAAGTACAAGCTAAATATGCTGTATGATGAGATTTAATCAAAATTAAAAGAATGGTTCATGCATTATTAAAGCTTAATGCCTTATAGTAAATGTTTTACTATATATATTAATGATCTCAGCAATTAAGTATTACTCTTTTGAGTGTGGTAAATATGGTTTCAGTGATTTAAATTTTCCAAACATTGTCCTAATTTGGACATAGTTTTGAAAATATAATCAAATTTGCACAATTTTTTTTATACTTTTCTGGTGTTTTATAAGTAATACTATATTTTGTATCAATTTCCATAGACCAATCATTATGGAAGTTAAAGACTTTTCCAAAATTGTGGAAAGCATTTCTTTACCCAGTTAACACAGAAACCAAATAATTATATTGAGGGTATCCTAAGGAAGGTGCGACAGGTTGGATTGGAAATGGGTTTTATTTATTTAACGTAAAAGACTATCATACATACAAATTAAATAAATAATTTTAATGTTTAACTTGAAATTTCATTTTGGAAATGAGATTCAAAATTAAATCCCCCACTTCCACCCCCAAGCTTTAATTTTTTCCAAGCACCACATCTTATTACCTGTTTGGGTTGTACACCCATAAAGTTTCTAATTACACTGAAGTGTTAGGGATTAGTAAAGTTTAATTTAGAGGAATCCACTTCGGTGGTAGCGTTGTCTAGGTCACTACTCTTGCAGTAGACTAGACTTCCAATGACAGGGGGATCAAAGTTCAAATATCATTTGGGTGTCCTGAGGGTGATTTTTCAAAATTGGTTTTCAACTTTCCCTCCATGCAAATGTGGGTACATTTCCTATTAATGTAACCTCTCTAATATCTAAAACCATTAGCGTATAGCCTGAACGAGTAGTAAAATGTGGTGGTGTGTGTGTATACAGAGCACAAAGTAACAGTTCCACAAGAAGAGAAACCATTATTGACAGTATTCCTCTGGTTACTACATATCACCCTAGGCTGCCCAAGCTCAATAATCTCTTTAAAACAAATTTACCTATTCTTAACTAATCCAGCACTATACAAACTGAATTTACAAAGCCTTCGAAATTTAACTACAAACAACCATAAAATGTGGGCAATATACTTTTTAGACCCAACTATTTGAGCAAACCCCTTTATAGTCTTAGACCCTTTTCAAAGCAATCCCACCCTTAGCAAAACTTGAAAAACAAATGTATTTTCCAACACCAAGACTAAAATAAATATACCCTCTTGAGAGGCTCTTTTAATGTGATTCTAAAACGACTTCCTTAAGCCCTTATAAATTGTAACGTGTTTATTAATTTTTAGCATGTAAATGCAAAGCAGCCCTATAAAAGATTAGAACTATTACTACGAGATCTAACAAGTTCTAATAATGTGTGGCAGATATAAACTCTCTGTGACATCACAAGAGGGAGACACCCTATTCTCATCAAAGTTGACCCAGCGAACGAGGCAACTCGACTTGCAAGACCAACAAACACACATCTAACACCTTATCCAGGCGACGAGACAGGTAAGTGAAAGCGGCTTCATTCCAGAAGATACCAACAGTCATCGGCTAGCGCAAGTGGTTGTCTAGCGTGATGTTTGATGATTATCACCTCCTCTTCGTGTGTGGAAAAAACCTTGCCCAATTTTATTAGTACCACTGGTATAAATAGGCCTGTCCTTGGTTCACGTATATCTATTATATTGTAACCACTTGACGGAGGAACTGCTGGAAGATATGCACGAGCATCAACTAAGAAAACATACTGACGACCGCGAAGGTTGAGGCGTCTGTGTCACCGCCTCGCTGCAGAGCTAGCTAAGATGGATATTAAGTATTGAGGGATGTCGTAATATTTAGTTGAGCCTTGAGCTCTATTGTTCAATGTCATTATGACATAATTTTTGTATGCCAGTACAGCTAAATTGTTTTCCTTAAGGCATAGTTTATTTTCTTGAGCTTTGAGCTCTATTGTTCAATGTCCTTATGATATAGTTGTTGTATGTCAGTGCTACTAACTCATTTCCATATACCCACATGACATAGTTTATAATCTGTTCAGCATAGGAATTGTTTTCTTAAAGGCCTTTTAGCCTACCAGAACTCTTAATATATAGTAGGATATTGGTAGGAAAAAAGACCTTTCAGAGAGTAGTTCCTACCGTGAATGGAGTATAGCTTTATGCACTACCTTTCTATGTCTATTAGGCTTAGTCGTAAATATTAGGGTCAAGATTAGACTCCTTAGAATATACGACCATGCTGCAGCTAGTTTAAACAATAGAATTTAATAATGGAGGATACCAGGTTATCTAATGCTATGTTTCACGACCTACTTGGGTCTGTGACTGACACGTGTCTCTGATGTGTCTGTGTACCGACTTGCGGTGCGTAACCTGTGGAAGTGCTACTAGTTCATAGTAGTGGCCCGCAGGGTTTTGTCTTTTGTGTATGGTACTCTTGTGGTGCCTTTAACGTTAGTAAAATATCATCACTATTTTGTCTGGTATTATTGTCCCATTAGTAGGATAATAGAATTAAGATACTATTGATTGCTCAAGCAGTGCTAATTAAGAAGAGTCCGGCCATAGTATCAGTAGTATCTAGTTTCCTGGTAGTTTGCCTTGTACTGGTTGTAAAATTATAGTTTTTCTTCTAGGAAGTTATAACGTTATAATGTCTAGCTCTCTATGGAGCTAACTTACACTAATTACCTCACTTGTAGCTCTTTAAATTAGGGATAATCTTATGTGGCTTAGTTCTTTATAATGTTTATTAAGTGCAGTAGTTGGAAGTTACAGCCAGCAGGCCGGAGTAGAATCATGTATAGTAAATTTGTAATTAGATTTGATTATAGCCACTAATTCAAATTACTGTGGAATCGCTGCCTTTCACCCCATTTGATAAATTAGTATTTGTCCTGCTTTAACGAGTTACAAGCTTTCTTATTTACACCTTTAACATATAAGTGTGGGTTATAGGGTGTACCTAGGTGCTTCACACCTGATGCTCCTGTGTCGAGCTATTTATATAATTATATTCGTTCATAATCTTAAGTTTAAACAATGTAATACTATGCACTTCCAATTGAATTGTTTGAATATTAATAAACTGATTGGTTAAAGGTTCAATATATTCTCATTCTTTGTTCCTTGTAATCAACATTTGCAAGTACTACAGATATTGTAAAATGTGAGTCTGAAACCCTGATCTACCAAATGGAAGCTAATTATATAAATAACCTGTTGGATGACTATGCATTTTCTAAGTATGATTCCAGTTCATTCAATAGTTCAAGAGTTAAGATGGTTACAGATATTAAGCCATCATAACCCTTTTAACAATAATTGTAAATATAGCCAAATTTGGGCGATTTATGCAAAAGTAATTCCAAATAAACTGATTTTAGTTATTAACAATTGAATACATAATATATACACACTTAATATTTATGAACCATAAAACATGTGCCTTGGCTGCCATCTTGGGACAATAGCTGCTATCTCTTTTTCCAGACAGATTACTTTCTTTTTTTCATGAGAAATGGCTTTAACCACCAAAATAAATTTTTGAAAATTAGTAGAAAACACAATTTTATACTGAATTATTTAAGTTTTTTTTAAAACCCTTGTGTTGGTTTAGCAAGATAATATTTTGGTAAAAAAGTGATATAAATACAATTTTACAAGGTGAGAGTTTAAACATTTTTTTAAGGGTTTGAGTTGTAATTAAAAATCAAAGCATACAGGGGTGTTTTTTTTAGTTGGCACAGTGAAATATTTAAGAAATGTTTTATCAAAGTTCCTTGGTTTTGAGATGCTAACCAAATGACAATCTATTTTTCATTAAGTGGATGTCTTCAAGGCCATCTCAAGGTCAACTAATGGGTCAAATAGGAGTATGTATTTTTTATTGCAGGAACGTATACTATGAAAAAAAGACACTTTTGTCTGATACCCTTTTTTATCCAAGGCTTATTTTTGATTATATTTAATGAATTAAAGAAATACGTATTTTATTTTTGGAACTGTTTTTATTTGAGTTCATTGGCTATCTCTAGTGTGTAAACAAAATACAAGCAAAATGCTCTTACAAACAAAAAACAAATGTTTGTTCATAAGGATCAAAATGTAATATTTAACACTTCGCTCCTTATGAATAAATGTTCACACTAAAGAGAGAGAATACAAAGTTCTTCAAAACATGAGATATTTTTGTTTATTGTAAATATATGTATTGTGAGCTATGGGTTAGTATTCTGTTGCTGAAAATGTTGAAATGATTTTAATTTGTGATGAATGTAGAAGAAAAGACAATGATGCTATTCTACTCTACGCGGATCGTTTTCCTTAGAGAACTGTACCCTCATGTAAGTCTTTATATCATGTAGTTGAAGAATTTGTGGAAAATTTAAGTGTTCAAGTGAAAAAAAAGAGCCGCCAAGCAACTGTCACCAGTGAACATAATGAGATCGCAGTGCTAGCTGCAGTAGTTCATAATCCTAAGGTAGATTCTCGTGCAGTTTCTAGTGATTTAGGAATAACCAAGAGTAGTATGCTTAAAATATTAAAGTGTCACAAATTCAATCCTAACCACATAGTGTTGCATCAAGAGCTTCATGGAGTTTTCTCAATTGTGTGGCATTCTGCCAATGGGCACTTGAACAAGTAAGGATAAATAAGAAATTTTTCCTTCCTTTAAGTATTAATCTCTGATGAATCGAGGTTTATGAACCATGAGGGAAGTTAGGCGACATAACATGCATTATTGGAGTGCAGAAAATCCATTATGGTTGCGCAAAGTTGAAAGACAACGTCCTTGGACTGTGAACATTTGGTGCGGACTTATGAGATAAATTGGTTGACCCCCTTTTTTTTATTGATGATACATTGAGTAGAGACAATAAAGAACCTTTCTAGATCAAGGATTGCCATTGCTGCTAGAAAACATAAACCTACAAGGCAAAACATGTGGTTTCAGCACGATGGTGCCCCAGCCCATTATTCCAAAATTGCAAGAAACGTGTTGGATCTGAATTACAATGGCCACGTGATCAGTAGAGATGGTCCACTTGGTTGGCCTGCTATATCACCACATTTTTTATGGGGTTACTCGAAAGAAAGATTATACCATGATGTGCCGACAACTCCAGAAAACATGATGGAACGCATTAAAATTGTTTGCAGAGATATTGATCGACAAACTCCATTAAATACTAATTCTTGTAAATTAACATTTCGACCTTTATGAACGAATATTTGTTATTTGCTTGTGAGAACATTTTTCTCGCATTAGTTTACCCTCTCAGAATCTATAAGCAATAAAATTAAATAAAAACAGTGGTACCAAAACATCATTTGTATTACTTTACTTCATTAAATATTGTGACGCTCATATTGAGTGCAGGAAGCGTGTTCGAATAACAATCATGAGGTCACAAGAGAAACATAGTTTTTATTTTAGTTAGTTAAATTACAATGATATAGTTGATACAATAGAACATTATAAAGGCTTGATGAGCCTACGCTTAGTCTGGCAAAATATTGACTGAGCCAGTATGACTTACAAAATATTTACCGCCCCACAGGGGGAACATTAAAGTGAATGTTTGATGCCTAGATCCAAATTCACCGCCCAAGGGCGCCCTTACATCTATAAACACAAGATGGCTGACATATTTAGTTTTAAGAGCACGTAGCATTAACTGAAGTATAAATTAAATATATAAGATAAAATGCTCATAAAGTTTTGCTTTACATTCCTATAGATATATACATGATTTAGCGGCCGAATATTTTAAACAGAGACCTCAACAATGGCCGTTGAGTGCTAATCCTAAGTAACGAAGCATAACCTAACATAATAAATAAGTCTTAGATGTGTACAATAAGTTCCGCAAACTCCCGTTGCGCTCATGATAACCTAATCTAACAATTCCATATAAAATACCTTCATTACTAAGTGAACTTATATCGCCTAAAAATACCCAAGATCATATTAAACGATATCTAAGATTCGCTAAGATAAAGGCTCGGGCGCACCTACAGTTAATATGACGTACTAAGTCTAACATGAATTCCCCTAGAAAGTTACTATCATGAAACCGTGGTTCACCCACGTCAAACCAAATTAAAATCCCCATTCATAACATGAAAAGAAGCGCCAAACAGTAATTTGGAATAATCTTCCTCCCCATATTTAAAGCCAAAGAGAATTTTGATTAATATCCCCAAATATTAGTTATAAACCAGCGCCCTCACCTGGTAAGAGCCAGTGATACAATGGGACACCTTACAAAATGACACCTGCTGTTATATAGCATAATCAGGTCTTAGAAGTTCTCAGTAGAGGGGGAGAGGAAGGGAAACACATAGAACAAAAAGAAGGGATAAGACTAGCGCTCTGGGTGTATCGCGGACATCCCATTAGTTACTAGGCCAGACTCGAACATCCCAGAAGCGGATGTTCGCGAAGTCATGTTGGCAACTAGATTGTTAGGAGCTGGGCGAGGCGCTGATTTGGTTCGCTGAGGCCTCGATCAGACTTGGTGAGACTTGGCGAGCCTTGGTGAGTGAAAAGCCTCCATATTACCGGGTTGTTGGTTTTAGATATTTGTTGTTTGGAACATTGTTACAATATTATCAAAAATAGACCTCAATGTGCTAAATACCCGTTTGCATGTACACTCAAAATACCTTATATATATATATATATAAAATTATCACTATAAATGCAAGAACTAATAAATCCTAACAATGTGTGGCAGATATAAACTAACGGGGAAATTGTGTTGCTGGAAACACCCAAACTTGAGTAAAGTGCCATAGCTGACTGTTCCAGGAGCTACAACACAAAGACATCCTGGGGGGGGGAGGGGGGCGAGTCACTTCTCTGTGTTGCCTTAAGCGGCCACTTACTAGTACTAGTTGTCATTCTGCTCAATTCTGGAAACTCACCGTCCCCTCCCCCCTTTTCCTGGTGGACATCCTTTCGTAATACGCCAGTGCATCTTGTATAAAACAGCCATCGATTGCTTCACAAGTTCTGAGATGAGCATGCCGCTGACTGCACCCAGCAAGAATCACCTTCTGGTGATGTATTGGCCCTTTCTAGGGCCAACATGACGGCCAGCGTGACCTCCCCAATTACCGGTGAGGTGGGCGCAGATGGTCAGGGAGAAGTCAACGGGGACCATCCAACTACCGGAGGCACGTGTGCCGCTGACAGATCCACCGAGGCATCCAGGAATGCAATCTCGGGCCTCAGCTTGTTGGTCGGTGCCGGCCCCTACAAAGCGTCGGTAGCAATGCCGATGCAGGAGGTGAGCGCGTCACTAATGGCCAAAAAGAACTGGAGGCCCTTTTCAGGGCCAACAGCCTGCAAACCGCAAAGAATGGCGATAGCTCCCGCCAGCACGTTAGGTGGAAACCTAACGGTGCCAACGGAAGCCCTGACCAGGGGCAGCCTAGCCGTCATTCGCCGGTAAAGACCGTTACAAGCGGCACTGATGTGAACATTATCACAAGGGCCTCAAAAACCTGTGTCAACTGTGACACCTCCCGCCAAGGGGTGTTGGTAGGAAAGAAACGCCTGGCTAAATTTTCTTCAGACTCAGAAGACCGGATCACATGCTTTACGTGTGTCAACAGCTTGTGCGATTCCATGGACATGGAGGGATGAGTCAAGTCAGGGGTCCGATGATGAGCCTGAGGGATTTCAGACCGTAAGACTCTGCCAAAGGAGTAAGGCCAGCAACACCAAGAAGTTTCTGGTGGGAGGGGATGAGAGTGAAGACAACGGTGGCCCAGGCCAAGGTGCAACAGCATTGAGCAAAGGTGGGAAGCGGAAGAAACCTAAGGGTATCAATGCAAGCTGTGCCTCACCCCAGCCTGGTACTAGTGGTTCTTGGCCGCCTCACAAAGCCAAGGGGAAGATCCATCCCACATCTTGTGTGATGTGGAGGACTACTCCAAGGTGGCGATCTAAGGTTCGAGAGCCTGTGGAGGCGGTCAGGCAGCCGGGGGATCGAGTGCGTCTCCAGTGCGGATCGGAGGAAGAATACCGCACCCTCCAGAATTTCTTGCCAAGCTTGGGGATCGAGCAATAGTCCTACGAGCTGGGACGGGAGCTACTAGTCAAGGTCAAGGTGAAGGGACTTCTGACACGGATAAACCCTGGTGAAATTCAGGAAGAGCTAGTGGAGATGGGTTTCCCTGTGAAATCCATCACCCAGAATCTCTCCCAGTGTAAACAGTATCAGAAGACCGGAGAAAGGCAGTGGTTGCCAAACTTTGTTCTCTCTCTGTCTCCCGGGGAGCATACCACAATGCTGTACTCCATATCAGTCCTCTGCGGGCTCAGCATCAAGGTGGAGAAATACAAGTATCCAGACTGCCCGGTTCAGTGCAAGAACTGTTTCCGATTTGGGCATGTGCAGAGGGATTACCGCGCTAACCCTAGGTGTAGGTTCTGTGGTAGTGACCATGAGAGGGGCGGGTGCCCGGAGGAGAGACGATCTCCCCGGAAGTGCCTGCACTGCTCGGCGTGGCGGGGCTGTCCCACCTACAAGTCCTTGTGGGCGGCAGGGAGTGTGCAGGCCTCCAAGGGTCAAAAAGGGACGATGGATGGTCTAAATGAAACCAGAAGTCCTCGGGGCATGTTGCAGTACGGAAGGTGACCATGACTCCAGCTCTAATACCTAAGTCACTGGTGCAATCATTCGCCAGTGCCAACCGCTCCACCTGCCAAAGCCACCCTACCAGAACTGGTGGTATCTGGTTCTTCCCTTTCAGTCGAGGACCCTTCCAAGAGAGCTCCTCTCCCAATCCCAACCCCCACCATTCCTGCTCCCGCACCTCTATCCCCACCTCTTTGCACCCTTCCAGCCCTTTCCTACCACTCCCAACTCCTACCCTTGTCACCCCTGCCACCCAACCTGCTCCCCACACCTACCCCCGAGGATGATACTGCAAAGCTCAAAAATTACATTGAGTTTCTCAAGGGGATTCCGGGACTGGATCCATGGGACTTTTCATTGAGTCTCTTGAGGAAGGTCCAGGAATCTTCGAGGAATAACTGTGGCCACCTGGTCATGGAGCACATCATCCTCTACCTGAGCTCTCTTGGCAGTACACCCGAATAGAGGACTACTAGTGCTGAAGGAGCTCATGGTCGCACTCTGGAACGCCAACAGAGTCTCGGGGAAGAAGGCTGAGCATGAAAGTTTCCTGGCAAAGCATCGTGTCAATATAATGCAGTTGGGAGAAACCCGCTTGAGCTCCGCAATGAGGTTCTCATTAGCAGAGTTCATCTGCCATCAGAGCAACTGAGCAGAAAATGTGGGAATGGGTGGGAAGGCAGTCCTGAACTGGAGGGGCCTTGACCATCATGTCATCTTGCTTCTTCCCCTCCAACACATGGAAGCAATGGTTATCAAACTGGTGACCTCAACTGGCCCAGTCAGTGTGTCTCATTTCCATCTACTTCCTTCCCTACCGCCGGTTCGACTGTGCTACGAGGGCTGACATGGAGGTGTTACTAAGAGGTTCTATGCCTGTTTTAATCGGTGGTGACTTCAACGCTAAGCATGCTTGAGTGTACTTTGGCCCTTTTTATTTTCTTCTACGCTAATTTGGGTATATTTCCTCTTGAATGATATATTTCACATTCCCACCTCATAAGTAATAAAATGGAGATAAACACACTAATAGTAATACAATGCAAAATCAAAACATTCCAAAACAACATGGTTTAACATTTACAGAACGAAAAGCACCTATGTATATTGTCAAAACCATTACCACGTAAAAGAGCCATTCCAATGTTGAATAATTAAATTTTTTTAGCACATCAGTTCATTAGTAGCATATTTATTATATATGTACACCCTTTGGGATTGTAGTATCAATAACACCCTATTAGCTTCAACAACAATATATCAATGTTAATATATGCAATGATTTATTTAAAGCTTTTATCGCCACACCTATTCCAGAATTCCCACATGAAGAGTGCCAAAGGCCTGTTAGGTTTTGTGAGTCAAGAATGTCACAGCCATTTCCTCATTTTTGTAAGGGTTTTGAGAAAAATTTGCTTAGCTTCAACAACAATATATCAATGTTAATATATGCAATGATTTATTTAAAGCTTTTATCGCCACACCTATTCCAGAATTCCCACATGAAGAGTGCCAAAGGCCTGTTAGGTTTTGTGTGTCAAGAATGTCACAGCCATTTCCTCATTTTTGTAAGGGTTTTGAGAAAAATTTGCCAAATATTTATTTATGAAGCTATTATTTTGTTTTTTCAATCATTTTAATCCTTAATAATAATAGAGTAATACAATTTAATTAAAACTATTTGATTTCAAAATTTTATTTTTTTAAAATTTGTTTTCAACTAAAGTTTATTAACATATTTAAAAAAAATATTATATAGACATTTCACTATTATTTTGTTGTAGAGCATTTAGTTTTATACAAAAAAATAAAGTTTTGAATATATATGATTATAAATAGTAATTAAAGGAATTTTTATTTGATATCCTACATTATATATTTTTGGGTCATTATTGATTACATAACAGCAAGATTAATTATATTGCTTAACTCATGAATAAATATTTAGGCCTAAGCATAATGAATACGTTTTTCAAAAAACCTTTTATAATAAATAATTTCATATATTTGTTTTGCATATTATATAAATTTATTAAGTTATTACTACTATTTACTTACATTGGTAAAGAAAAATTTTCATTCACATGTCAAAATTAAAATTAAAATAGTATATTTTTCTAAACTCAGAACAATTCCACCCGTACAATTGAAAACTTTTTACAAAACTTATGTAAATCAGTAAGAATGTAAGCCACACTTATGTTTTTCCATACAACTCGTTTGTAAACCGGCTTTGCACTTTGCACATTGAGAACCTGACCGTCCGCCATTGTAAATGTACTAAACTCCCAGTTTCAATAACAACTATTTACATTTGAATTTTGTTGCCAACCTTATATAAAATAATAGAGGGGAATGTGACCGGGACTCTTAGATTAGTTGGCAGACACGCTACCGATCGAGCTAAGTGTTGGTTCTTGATCGAGTATGAAGCATGAATATTTTATTTTTGACTGTGTAATATTCTTGTTTTAGGTTTCTCTAACTTCATTTAGATTGTATACAATAAATTATCACTATTATACATGTTAATAACAATCAAAGGGTTGTTTTTGTTCCATAAAATATAGTATCTTGATTCATTTCTTAATTACATAAATCTTGTTTTCAAAGAGAGACAAGGCTTAAAATCCAAATACTGTCACATAAGTAATCATATTCAAAAACTAACATTAACAATAACACACAGACAAAAGCAGGTCTAATTATAATAATTCCATCTGTAGGTTGACAAACAACCGTTTTCTTAATATTTGTGCTTAGAACCGGATTAAAATAATCTATAGTTCTGTGATTGTTAAAGAGGTTTTGGGCTGATTAAATTTCTAGCACATTTGGCTCTCTCTCTAATATATTATATTATGTTTAACATAGTGGAATTGTTGCAAATTTGAAGTGCCTCTTTTTTATAGGATTTGAGTTGAAATGAACACTCAATTGGAAATTGCAGGATTGGTGATATTGGTTGCATCGATAAGGTCACAATAAAGCAAAATATATCTTGATTAAAGAAACGAGCGTAATGATCTTAAATTGATATTTTAAAATATAGTGCACCGAGTCATCCTACCCATCCAAAATATTTACATATTTTCATTTATAATGTAGGAATGAAGAAGGTAGAGGATTTATGACTGTATGGATTGAACTATAAAATAATTAAAAATGTAAAGGTTCCATTTGATCATTTTGAGTCTTATATTTGAATATTGGTATTAAAACTTACCCTGTAAGCGCTGATGCTTTAAGTAGTTCATCAATTCTATTAATTTTTATATATGGAAGTCCAATACTATCAGATTGAGTACTACTTCCCAAAGAAAGTGTTGGCGATGACACTGAGGAAATAAAAAATGTTTAAATGCATATGAATAAAATACTATGAAAGCAAAAAAAACAACTTTTGATTATATATAAATGGACAAGAAGTCACCATACTATTATTTATACATGAATATAAAATTGTCTGGACATTGTAAAGTTCAAAACAAAGATTTAGTAGGCATCATAGTGATCGAGTTGTATCATGTTTGCAACTTAATGACTTAATATAGCAAGGGATATAATTTTGTTTAGGGGACTGTAAAAAATCAAATAATTGATTGATGACATCTGAGGGTGACGACTAAGCCATGTGGATGGTGAGGAAGGGAGAAAAGTGGTGAACTGTATCAAATATAGAATTTATCTTTAAATAGCTACTTTACACAAAAATTACTGATAACCAGTGTTTAAGCTAATTAAATTCACTATAACTTTTGTATACACAAAATTAGTCCATGTAACGCAGATTATGAAATATTTGCTAGATAATAATCCTTATATAGAGTAAATAAAATGTTTATTAAAATATTCTCTAAATCATGTATCTAATGTAAAGCAAATATGGAGGTGATAATTTTCCACTTGAAACAATGGGAAAGTGAGCAAGAGTTTTTCCCATTAGTCACATATATTTGTTTTGTAACTCGATCCACATGCATCCTCTCAACATGCCCAAACCAATGTAAGACGCTTCTTTCACCCTTTCAAACCGCACTTTTTAGAACCTATTCACTACTGACTCAGTTTATACACATTTTTTCACATATATTTCTTAGATATCTCATTCCAATCACATTCACTTTGCTCTTGTGTTTTTCCTCACAAACCACCGCGTCACATCCATAAAACAATGTTGTCAATAACAAAATGTTATATATGGCTATCTTTGACTCTCCCAAAAACTTTAACTGGAATACTCAACAAACTGTTTGCCCTATAGTTTTTACAATCAATCTTACAGCCTTTGCCATTGTACAAGGGCACAGTAACAGCATTCTTCCAGTCATTAGGAATATTTGAAATACCAGCACACACATTGAACACCTCATCTAATCCGTTATGTTAGCAAGATAATTGAGAAAACCCCTTTGTTTTTTATAAAATATTACATTTTCTTAGTATACATAGTTCTACTACTATTACTAAATATAAAATACTAGCTTACATCAAAATAATTATATGAAATATAAACTAAACTTATACCTGATGAATTGGGAGATTTTCTGTTCACCTTGCTCTGCATATTTGAATGCCAGGATTCAATAGATGATTGGTCATCAATGAGAAGTGAGTTTTCATCTTCACTTGCATGAAAATCATACACATCCCTTTAAAAAAAAAAGGTAGCATTGTGATGTTTCGAAAACCAATATAGATGTATTTTATACACTATTGTTCTAAAATTATTAGAACCATTTTTGTAACATCAAGTGGTTATATTGAATTTAATCAGAAATAAACATATTATTTAAGAAAATATGTGCATATATAGTGCTACTAAAATATGTACTTTTTAAAATACTTTTACTGGGCACACTTTTAACACAGGGAAAAACAGGAGAAAATCCCAAATAATATTACCAATTTTACTTTGGAAAGGACAATATGATATAATTATCAAACCTTAACAAAAATGAATATATTATCATTATGATAATAGAACAAATTCATGCTAATATTATTAATCATAAGAACTATTCTCTGTATGGACTTCTAAATAAGGATTGATGGTACCGCTGTCAACATATAGGCCTGAACCAAATGTTAACAATAGTGTGATTCAAGACCTGTATTGATACTTTGATTTAATTTGAATGTGACACAATCCTTTAAGCTGTATAATGGATAGCCTCACCCATTTCTCCATTGTATTTCTGGATAAGAGTTGGCTGTGAAACAGCTAAAAAAAGTATATATATATATATACATATATTTCTTTTCTACATGAGAACACCTTAAAAGTCATCCCTATTACATCCATATTACATGCACTTAATTAGAATAATCCATCTTTTTGTACTGAAAGGCAAAATAAGGTTTACTCTTAAAGTTGTGAATTGGGTCTTTCTCCAAATGGTCAATAAAAAAAAATCACTATGAAGTTTCTGTAAATATAGACTGTATATACACAGTTTTTCTTTTAAGTAAGATTCAAAGGTCTTGTTTACTGTCCTATCAATCACTTTCTCTAGTGTAAGGCTTGAAATTTATTAGATAATCTATAGAAGGTATTCTAGAATTTCCCCTGATGAAATTCTTCCCATTACTTCACTAAAAATGTTTTGTCAAGAAGTGATTATGATTCTAAGACTTTTTATTCAAGTGTGTAATTGGTGGAGAGACCTGGTGTAATTTATTAGATGGACCAATTTCCTTGCTTTTAGTGACATTTCTAATGAATGCTTCTAAGAGCGATGAAAACAATTACAAAAGCAAGAAAATAATTCAATTAGCTATAAACATGTAAAAAGGTATTCTTTGAACTGCTGAATAGTTAAGCCCCCCTTTTGTGGTACAGGTTTCAAAGTTCAGAGACAATTTATTTCGCAACTCTTTAACAATAGGTATATAAATTGCCACACTGTGAAACTTATTATTTGAAGAATTAGATGGAATAAGTTAACATTTTCTTAAGCATTCAATTTTGTTCAAACATCACTACTTACAGTATTTTGTAAGCTTTTAGCTAGGTGTAGTTGTAATACTGCTATTGTAAAATAATAAAAAATAAAAAATTCAGGAAAAGTATAATTTTTTGCGTGATTATACAACATTAATTAAATAACAAAGTGATAATACCAGCATAGCTTGATTTTAGGGGCGTGAGAAAGCCACTTTTTAAAAGGGAAGTTGAAGTGAATCTTGAAATTTGTGAAGAAAAGTCGAAGTCGAAGCTACCTAGGATTTATGTTGTCACTTAACGCCACTTTTAATTTTTAAATTGATTATTTTTCTAGATCTTGTCAGTAACAAGGGCCAGGAAAATTCACCTATTTGTTACCTAAGAACTATATTAATAACTAATTCACACATGCTTATCGATAAGCTTAGTACAGTAGTTTTTCTTCAGAAAATTGAAAAATTACAGCTGGACATAGGAATCGAACCCAAATCAAGCCAAGGGTCCCAGGTTTGATTCCCATGTTCAGCTGTAATTTTTCAATTTTCAGAATATGATGTCTAGATGGTGTAATCCTCACTGAAAAGCATACATAATAGCGTTGGCTATTTGATTCTTAATTAAGTTTTAATTTCTACTTACATCGTGGAGTTTATAATATTTTTTACAAACTTTAAATATGCATGATTTTTTAATTGCATTTCACTGATAATAATTATAAATTAAATTCCTTTTTGGTTTCCTATTTTGTAACAGACATTTTAAATAATAAAGAAAATGCAAAGAAGCTATGATACACTTATGTGTCAAAATGCACTTGTAAATTTGTCACAGATAATTCCAAAGATATAGAATATTAACCACTCAAGTGGTAAATTTCCTCATTAGAGGTTGCACTGACTGTGGAACATTTTTTTCTTACAATTTCAGTGGCAAATTTTATTATATTTTATTAAATTGAGTTTCTTGCATATATGCCTTAAATTATCTACCAGAATACTCCATAACTACTAGACTATCTTATTTTACCTAAAGAAAATATTTATTTGCTCACCTCTCCCCCTTCCCCCTCCATCAACCCCACACACCTCTTTCTTTCCCCCTCCCTAAAGTTGTCTAATATTCTTTCACTGTGTGGTAGCGCTGGAAACAGGGTGCAGCACACAAAGCCACCTTACAGTCTTCACACTCATATCTTGATTCCCGCCTTTGTCCCATTTTATAACACACAACACAACGCCGAGTTGGATTTTGTTTTGCTGTTGTAGCAACAATGTAGGATGGATAATGAGGTGCATTCATCCTAGTTGGAGGAGCAGTTTTTGAGGGTCTTCCTGTTGGTTTTTTATCACTTTTGTGGTACTTCATAATTAAGTTTTCAATTAACTTCATTTGAAATTCCATTCTTGATTCACTTCCTCCATTTTTTTTGTAGAGCAGATATGAATTGAGGCAACAAATATCCAACAAATGTCGGAAGTGTTTTTGGTAATATTTTTTCAGTTTCTTCCTAGTGCTTCGATAGCTGACAAGGTAAGCATCACTGAGATCAACTCCTCCCATCTGACAATTGTAATCCATCACTAATTTAGGTTTAGTAGTTTCTTGACCTCTTGCTCTGGCTGGAACCATCTTGTTATCATGTGTGGTGCTCATAAGACAAATATCCTTCTTGTCTTTCCATTTCATGATCATAAGTTTGTCTCTGTATACTGCTACACTTTCCCCTTTTTTCAATTTTGCATTCTTTATCTCTCCCGGCACTCCCTTCCTATTCTGACGTAGGGTTCCCATTGCGTCTGTTTGATAGTTACAGAGTTTGTCGTATAGATCAGGACTTGAAAACCAGTTGTCCATTGTTACTCTGTATCCCTGGTTTAGAAGAGGCGCCATAAGTTCTAAAACTACTTTTGAGCCATAGGGTTCATGTTTTAGGGAGTCATCAAACATTGTATCATTGCCAACATAGATGAGAAAATTCCACACATAACCAGATTTTGATTCGCATAGCTCGAAAGATTTTATACCAAATCTAGCGCGTTTTGAAGGGATGTACACCTTCCATGACAAACGTCCCTTCCACATCATTAGTGACTCGTCTACTGACACATCACACTCTGGTGTGTACACACTCCTAAACTTATCATTCAGGTGGTCCAGTATGGGCTTCAATTTATATAACTTCTTTGAACCACAAGTCGCTTCATCATATGCCTCATTATCAACAAAATGTAAAAATTTGAGAAGAAGGTGAAATCTTCTTTCAGAAAATAGTTCCATGAATATTGGCGTTTCTAATATTTTCCGCCTGGAAAAATAGCTCTTGTTATCAGGTTTTTGGTGAAGACCTTGCAATAAAAAAAATGACAGTAACGTCATAATTTCATCCTTGTTTGTTTCATGCCATTGATGTATTCTAGATTTTAATTTTAGGTTAGGACTGTTTTCTAAAAATTGCTGAGCATAACGGTTTGATTCAGTGCTTATCATTTCAGCTATTTCAGGAGTTATAAATAGTTCAAAATATTCCAGGGGATCATTGGGATTTTCTAATTGAACTTTTAGCCCTGGTTGACCACTAAAAGGAAAACGAGGTCGTTCCGTGCCTACCTTTGTCCATGTGCCATGATGAATGTTACAATCACCATCCTCACCAATTACGTCTTCTTCGCTGTCATTATCACTACCTGACGAAATTTCCACATTTGTCTCACTATCACTAGAACATTCACTCTCTGAAATATCACTAAGCTCATTGTCATGTAGTAAATCATTTAGTTCTTTATCACTAAGAATCTTAGCCCGTTTACTTGGCCCTGCCATTTTATTTACTAACAACAATACAAAGATTACAAAACAACACAGATGTTACTGGTTATTGAAATAGATTTATAAACAAATGCCCCTATTAGCAAACGCAAGAACTGCGAGTTGAAAGCAAGAACTACAGAGAAAGGTCTAAAAACAAATAAAATACTAGCAGACTCGTCTTGGCCACTAAGAGTTCGTACGAAAAACACCATGACGGAATATTCCGTCATAGCCACTGCGTAAACAAAATGGCTATGACGATTTATTCCGTCATAACCACTTGACTGGTTAAGGACCAAACATTAGACGTGAGCTGTGATGATGGCAAAACTAAAGTGCTTTCTCTGCTTCATACCAGTGACCATGGTGTTATTTCTTTATAGATGTTTTTACAAAATGATGGTGATATAGAATATAATATATTAACATTTATTTAACCGTTTTTGATCCATGCTTACGCTGTGTTGATTAAATTATGTTTATTACTGTTTTAAAATTATAAAATATTGGAAAAACGTAATATTTAGTAAAGCAAAATTAAATTGTGCAAGAAATTTAATTCTGTCGGCTAAAATTTTTATTTAGTTTTAATTGATTCTTAAGGGGTGTTTATTTATTTTGGCTCAACTAGCACTAGCATGCCATGGGCCAGATATCATACATTTAATTAAATCTGTTTATATATTAATTTTTAAACTTATTGTTTTCAACGTACATTGCCTTGCGTAGAAGGAAACACCAGTTAATAATAAGCATAATTTTATAAGAACAAAAAATGTATTTATTTATTGGGTTTTTGTCCAACTATATAATACACATTTTAAAACAATACTGATCTGGTGTAATTTTATTTTTAACGTATTCTAAGAGATTCTACGAGAATCATAATGGCTGCGCTACACAAGGAAGAAATGGAATGTAGCAAAGAGGGAAGGCGGGGGAATGTTATGACAAAGACACATCATCCAATCTCGTATATTTTAATTTTAAAAGGCCTGCGAGGAAAAAAAATCAAGAAATTGGGTTTATTTACAAACAATAAATCTGTCTTATATCAGATATTGCATCCATTTAGTTAAAGATTCAAATCTTACCAAGCTTCTTAATTATTATTTCTTCCCCCCCTCCTCCCCCCAAATATTCCTTGTTTATACCAATTTCACATATTTAGAGACATATATTTCAAATTTAGAACTTAAAGCCACGATATTTTTGGGGCCTCTATGAGAAATGACAAAATGCGGGAATTGGAAGAAAGAAGTGGGACTGGCGTCTTGGAGCTAAAGAGAAGATGACAAATATTGAGTGCAACAAAAACTGAGATTTTAACAGTTATTTCTTAAAAGAATATTTCAAGTATTCTTCAAAAAGACTATCATATATACGATGACAGCATTAGACCACTGGTAGATTTCTGCAATGACGATTCTTGGACTTTTAGTGAGGTTTAGACCAACTCACAGTTTCAACAACGACCTCCTAAAACATCTTTTGAAGTGATATAAACAATTTTTTGTATTTAAGTTTTAATATCTACGCTTGGCCTAACTAAGCAGACGTATATTCTTATGAACCTTTTCCACTACAATTTCAAGATTTCGCGTTATTTTCTTCTAAAGTAATTTTTTTTCCCCTCAAGCTAACATTTTTTTAACAATGACTCTGAAAGAATCTTTTGGCCAGAGTCATTTGTTCGACACGAATACAATGTATTATGTTATTTTATTCATTTATTTTAACTAGTAACCTCATAAAGAAAATCTATTAATTAGTGTGTCTCAAGAAATTATAATTATTTTATTTTATTTCAATAAATATCTACAAAGAATGGACTTATGATTTTTTAACTAATACATCAACTCACTGAACTGTTATTTGAATTATGAATTGTATTTTAGCTTTATAATTTAGCAGATGTCTGATAGGCTGGGTAAAATTTTATATTTGACCATTATTTATCAACGTAAACTAAACTTATTTTTTTCAAAGCCAAATCCGTTGTTAAGTATTTTATTTATATTATTATCACCATTATTCAATGTAATCCACCTTGTTACTATTATTATAAAAAACACATATTTAGCAATGTTTCACCTAAAAACAGTTCCCAGGGATGCTGACGTTGGAGGCTGGTATTGTTGTACGGAAGGTGAGTCCTTTGTTGAGTATAATAGGTACAGTAAAGGAATATTTTTTCCCAACACGACCCAGAGGCCCTGAGAGTCTCTCGTGTTTGATTTGATGCATTATTATTATTATTATTATTATTATTATTATTATTATAAGTTTTACTCCGAGATAGTATTTTTTTATTTATGATTGATTGATAATTTATCAATGTTTTATCCTTCCTTCAAAATTTTTCGAATATACGAAGGTTATTATAGATGTTGAAGTTGAAGGAGAGTTGACCTTCAACTTCGAATTTTCCAAGATTTGCACATCATTACTTGATTTTACAATTTTCTCATGTGTTTTTTTAGTCTTACCAAAGTGGCTACCAAAAATCTATCACCTCACTAACGGTGTTTCAGATGCACATAAATGTGTTATAAACTCTAAAATCCAAATAAAATATGTATTTTTATTAAGTATAGCATATTTTTTAACAATATAAAAAAAATTATAAGTTTTTCTTAATTTATTGGAATTAGTATTTTCTAATGAATGTGTTAGTGATGTAAAATTTTCAAAAATCCAAATAAAATTTAAGTTTTACATTTTTCACTTTTTATATATGTTTTTAATAGCTCAAATGTTAATAATAGATAGTAATATTTATTTTTTACTAAGATGGTTAATGAGATAAGCAGGAGACATAAACTGTCCCTAAATTTGAGAATGACCTGTGTATGAAGATATCTTAAATAATTGTTGAGTTTCAGTTAGAAGCAGCTGTTTACTTTATGTTACTGATAAGAAGAACTTATGTTCCAGAAAAATAAATCGGCACTCATAAAACACTTACTGTCCAATTCTAGATTCTTTATTATCACTGTCAGTACCATTCAAAGGAGGTTAAGGTTAAGATTCTAAATTGTCAACTCCCCTGCTAGAAAGTCAGATTTATCTAAACTTCTAAAAGATTGAAAAACTTCAAATGTTTGTTAAGACATTGAATCAACATTTTTATGGGTGGACGGAATCCCCAACGCCTGGGAAAATGTCAGGAATTTATCCGTTCCCTAAAGCAATGTGGGATTAGAACTTTCCTAGCAAGTTTCAAGCGGGGAAACAATGCACTTATTATTGTTCCAGCAGGTATTGCCTCATCACTGTTAACTGTTAATCTCTTTTGTAGGCAGTTTTTTTTGTTCTGTGGCAAGCTTGGGGAAGGGGCTGGGGGGGTGTTTGGAGAGAGAAACAAGCTGGGAAGTGCATGAGTGTGTGATCCGGCTTATCAAGTTGTTTGTTAGTTTCAACAAGCTAGAGATCAGGAAAAATTTAGAGAGGGACAGAGATATATTAGACTTTAGCATATTTTGGGTCAAGGAAATGAAGGGAAATGAAATAGCTGTCAAATCTGCCTGTTTGTTGTGAGCAAACAGAGAGTAGAGCTTAAAGAGCGGTTGAACTAAAGATCCTTTAAGATGTGTCCGTTCTAGATCAAATTTAAGTGGTAACAAACATAGGGAACATAAAGAAACTTAAGATGTGTTCGTTCTGGATTAAAATTTAAGGGGTAACAAACCTAAAGAACATTAAAGAGGTATTAAACCTAAATAACATTTAAAACCTAAAGAACATTTAAAAACGGTAAAAAAATAAAGTTCTATTTCTTATTTTATTTTCTGCACTATTAAAAAAAAATTCAAAAGAAATTAACTAAAGAAAACAGTTTCCATCAAAATGTTATAAAATAAATTATTTGATTTGTATTATTCAATATTTATTAGAGATTTTACTATTTAATTTGATTTAAAAAAATGCTTTACACCCACTCTTATCCATGTATATGAAGTTATTAAATTATTTTATTATTTATATAAAACTTAATAATGTCAAAGCTTTTACAAGTCTTACCATATTAGTTAAAACTCAATAAATATTTTTAATCTTAAATTATTCCAGAATGTAGGTTGAATAATGTCCCGTTTCGAAACATAGATTTAGACTAGTTTCTAGTCCATCCCTAATATAGTTTTTCAGGGAGACTTTTCAAATGCACAAAGTATGCTATAAATACATTTAAAAATAACATTTATAATTATTATTGAGAACTGCCAACAAGCATGCATATTTTTTAAGTGTGATGATAGGAAAACGTTGGATTATGTATATATTTTCCTTTGCTGATATAAATGTACCAGTTTATAAAAAATTTTGTTTAGACAGCATCTAACGTCATCAAAATCAATATTAGTAAGCTGTTATAGCATAAAATTTTATTTGTGATCCTCTTATTTTTTACCATGCATATGTTTCAGTTTTCCTTAAAATTTCTTATGTTTTAAGTGCATAATTGCATGTATATCTTATCAGTTTTTGGTACATATAAATATGCAGGCTTATATACAACACAAGAACAAAAAGAACAATGCAATTAGAGATCAAAAAGTTCACAAAAGAATTGGTAGACTTGAGTGGTCAACCAAAATAGGAAAGAAAATTTCTTGTGTCAAGTAAAAAATACAATTTCTTAACGTGTATTGCTGTTGAAAATACAAACACACATCAAGCAAATGCACACACACGGATGGGATAGAGATACTAGCTTGTCTATACAATACTTGTTTTTTTATATAAAAAAAACACTCACTCCTCCATGGACATATTCTTTATTCTTTTTAGTGTTTAGACATCAAAAAGATAACAATATTGAACTTACCTAGGAGTTGTCTGCTTTGATGAATCACTTACAGCTTTGACCTTCATTTTTAGTTCCTTCTTAGAACACAATGTGTGCGCCTGAACAAACCATGGCTGGCAATTGTCATCTTGACTTTCTTGGCTAGTTATTGTGCAGGCAGTTGTGTGATGTTTCTTTGTTGTGACACTATTGGTACTATAGGGATATGTTACTGGTTCTGGCACGTTTGCAAGTCTGTTTAAAACAACCTTGAGTGTTGGAACATTTCCTAAGACAGATGCTTGCCAGAATGAAGAACTTTCTTCTCTAGCTGTGTGTGGCTGTTTGGACTGTGAACTTGTAGACTCCATTTTTTGCCTAGTTATAGTTTGTGAATTTAAGGATTCGGATACTTGGTGACTCATTTGTGTTAGTATAGTGGCTGAATCAACTCTTTCTGTTGAAAACAAAGCGTGTGCTTCCTCTAATTGGTTTGGTATCTGTGAGCAAAAATTTTTAAGTTCATTTTGCAGAATTGTCTCTTGGGCATGTATCAAATCTTTGCTCAATGTTGAACTCGAACTATGATAAGTCTTGTTTGATGATGAGTCTGAACTCCCTTTTTCCTGGAGATCATGACTCATGATTGGAAGGCTACAAAGTGACAGTGGAATCTTCTGTGAAGAGACATTTGATTGATTTGGGGAAGTTAAGCCACCCAAAGGGACTTTGGCAACTGATGCTTTAGATGCAACCTAAAATATAAAATCAGTATTGAATTAATTAATTATTTAGGACTACAGACTGTTTTAGTAATGGTATAAGAATAAAATATTTTAACAAATTTTAACATAGCAAATAATTGCTGTTTACAAAATATTTTCAAAAAGAGGATCCAAGCCAATAAAGAGGCCAATAAAAAGCAGAGGCTATTCATCAGTAGAAAGAAGTAATGTGTTATAATTTATGAATACATAAAAAAAAATTGCTATGATACCTTGTGAAATATATTTGTTCTGGATCTCTAAAAAAAATAAACACATTTAAAGAAACAGAAATTAGGCATTTAAAAAATGACACAAGAAATTTGGCAAGTGCAAACAAGTAACTCATTTTAATATCCAAACTTTTTTAATTGGAATTTAATTAGGAAAATTAATTTTCCAATTTAAGTATATATATATATATGCATTTGTTTTATATGAGTCCAAACTTAGTTGTCAAATAAACTCCCATTAAAAATGAATACACAAATAATGTTATGATACAATTAGAAGTTCATGAATAATTTATCATAAAGAAATCAAGTTTTATAATTTCAAATGGTTAAATGTGTAGAAAGACAGCAAAAATGTTATTTGCACGGGGTCAAGATAAGGGACAAAAATGTTATTTGCATGTTGTCAAGATAAGGGACGAAAACAATTATTTGGTTTTAGTTATGTATCTTAACAATAAATTTAAATTTTTTAACAAATATTTTTAAATGAAAATAAATGTACACACTGTTTACCCTGAAAGGTAGCAGTCTTAAATTGCCTATAACAGTATGAAACTATCTTATAATGTGTCATAGTGTAACCTGGTATTGATTGCTACCTTTCTGGATAAATGGAGTGCACTGTTGAAAATATTAAATCATATTTATTCTAAATTGTGAGTTTTCCAAATAAAACTAAATAATATTGTGTACCAAATATTAAGTATGGTTTTGAAATTAGGTAGAATAGAAAAATCTAGGCTTAATTCAAATATTATAATTGTTTATTTTTTAATCGAGCATTTTTCGTGTATGTACATAGGTTACGTATGTACGAAGGTAACGTATGTACGAAGGCAACGTATGTACATATTTATCTATGTGTATTTATACAGGGTGTATTTTAATTATTGACAAATATTCTAGGGGCATATCTCATCAACCAAACATTAAGATATGTCCATATGGACATGGATCTAGAAACACTTAGTTTCAGAGCTAGGAGTTTTATTGTTCAATTAATAAGCAATCTAACAGAAGACGTAACGTTATGCAAGACAAAACTTAACAAAAACAACCAAAAACACAAGCCAGAACAATTTGTTACAATAATTGTTCAAAATGGTGTCCTGCTTTGATGCATCCTCCGAGTCTGTGTTCAATGCTTTGTCATACTCCGTTGAATATAACTGTGTGTGTGTGTGTGTATGTATGTATGTATGTATGTATGTATATATGTATGTATGTATATATGTATATATGTATATATATATATATATATAAAAGTGGTGGGCCAATAATTACTGTTTTCGATTCCCAAACCGTGCTCAATACTATCAATTCATCTCCTTGATACCCTATTCAATGCCATTCAATATAAAATGAATAAATCCTCATTTTATACACATAGAAATTAGGTTCAAAAGAAAAATGCTTTATTTATATCAATTTATTTGTTTCCATTAGTCACAAAATAAGGAAACTAGTTGATTAGGCTATTTAAACAAATTATAAAAAGATGCAACCAGACCAAAATAACATTTGCAATTTGTAGTAGTCCTACAGTAAGAAATGTTATTACAAATATTAAGTAATAAAAGATTATGAAAGCAAGTTTTTTAAAGAACCATTAGCTAATATTTAATTGCATATAGAATATTATAAATATGTCAGGTTGTAGGCTGAGATATATGTCAAGAAAATATTAAAAAATAATAATCGCACACTATTTACACACACAATAGAAATTCCATCATTTGGTTGAATTAAACTATTAGCATAAATTTTGACAAACATTTTTAACTTCATTCAAATCATTAGGGCTAGTAATATATTTAATAAATTTTTAAAAAATGAATCATTCAAATGATTTTGAGAAATAGTGGAGAAAAGGAAAACCGATAATAATCAGAGCAATGCTAGTGGCTAGACATTTCATGGTTAATAGTTGTAATTTTGCTTTGTCCTACTAATATTTTTATCTTTTATCTATACAAATGCTTTCATCTTAAAAACATTATATACATTTGAAAATTATTAGTACTTTTGCTAAAATTTAAAAAACAAGAAGTATATCCTCTGAAATACTATTTATTCGATTATGCCCGTCACTATCCCCAACCTGTTTGAGGAGATAGCCGTGTTGAATACTAAAGAGTATTATCAAGATTTTTAGTGCATAGTATTGACTATTGTGATACCAGTTGACAGCAAGGGTATTGAGGGCACAAAGGAATCAAGTGTCGATATCGGCCCACCACTAATATATATATATATATATATATATGGGTGTGGTGGGTCGATACCAAAAGTTTGGGAAAAAAGTAGAGAATTTATCCATTCCCGAGAGTCGGGTGAGATTGGGTCTTTCCCGATCAGGTTTCGGATGAGAAATAAGCGTGGTGTTTCTACAGGTAATGTTGACTCAATCTCTATGTAGAGTGTAATTTTCTTTGATCTGTAACCAACTTAGGGAAAGGGGGTAAGGGAGTTATTTTACCACTTGGGGTGGGACAAAGTTGGGAAGCACATGACTAATTGTGCTCTGTCCAACAACAGTTACTTGTTAGCTTCAGCAAGTGAAAGAGCTTGAAAGATTAAGAGTAGGATAGAGATATATTTTATAGTATGATTTGGGGCATGGAAATGAGAGGAGGAAGTACCTTGTCGGGATCAACTATGAGTGAGCATCAGCTTGTCTGTTATTAGCAAACCAAACAAAGAGTAACCTTAAGGATTGCATACCTAAGGAATATTAAAAGGGTTTCAAAAATATAAACTAAGAGGTGTTAGACATCATCATTTATATTATTATTATTAGCACCGCGTTGCTACTACCCATTCGGGTTATACGCACTTACGCTAATGTGTAATGGTAGGGTAATTGTGAGATGAAATATAAGACCTACAGATTAACGTGGAATCCGAACCACGATGGAGGCCTGGCATTCCACACATTCACAAGTTGTGATTAATACACATTTTGTCAAAGGTGAAGGAATGGTTTGAATATCAGATAAATCTGTGCCGGTACTGAGGATTGAACCCCGGCCGCCAGCATAGAAGTCTGACACCTTACCCCTAGACCGCCAGGTCACCTCCCAATTTAATAACTAAAAAGCGTGTTTAAGACCTAGGTGTTTGGTGCTTTGGGCGCTAGGGTGTGCGAGCGGAGGAGAAGTGGCAACGTGGTGGAGGAAGCCTCTCTGGTGGCCGGGCTTCGAGCGTTTTAAAGTGAAGTATCTCGCCGAAATATTAATAGTGGGCATATTAGTGATGAAAAGAAGCAAGCGGTGAATGGCATTTTTAGACGATTCACATTAGCATGGTATTATTTGCCATTTTTAATCGAAACATTGATAATGTTCAGTGTTTTGGGAACATAAATAACATCAACGTTAATAAAACAAAAGTTTGTTAATTTTTTATTGTTTTTGTTATTTTTATAAGCATTTCATACAAAGTTATAGGTTTGGATCATGCATAAATATGAATGTAAATTAAAAAAACATGAAGTTTTGATTACTAAACTTCTTTTAAAAATAATTTAATACTTTAATAATAAAATATATAAAAGTCAATTTGACACTCAAAGCATTAATCTAATCTTCTTCATCTACCATAACTTTGTATGCATTGCTTATGAAGCCTGTTAGCACTAAATAGGAATTATGAAAATAATATCAATAAGAATAAAAAATGTTAAAATACTAACTAGCAATAATTTAGTTATAAAATTATGTTGTTTAACCTGTCTAAAATCAGGGTTGATCTTACTTATTGCAATACATATTTTTTTTAAACTTACCACATTTTTATTAAAAAGCATTTACTGTTTGCTAAAAATATTATTTTAGTCATATTTTTAATTTTAAAGAATGAACATCAATTTTTATAGCATTAAAAATTAAATTGAAATAAATTTATCAATAGGATAATTTTTAGCACGAGACTGTATAACGTACATGTGCATCTGTAAATAGAGGAATGGAAATGGAGCAGAAGATGTGATCATGCATGATTAGTCGATAACACTAAGGAATAATAAAATATGAAACACTTCAAATTTCTAACTGTTTATGATTCTTACAGTTTCTTATAGGGTAAATTAAGTTATTGAAGCATATTTTAGGGAAATATTAGATTATAAAACGTCGATTTTATTAACTTTATAACAAGACAGTGTAGAAACACTCAAAAATGATGAAAAGTTAAAGTGAGGGAAGCCAACCTGAAAGGATAGTTAGGTTAGTCCTATATATAAGCAAACATACTTCAAACATACTTCTTTATTTCCTCTTATACTTTTACACTTCCCACTTCTTCAAATATCCACAGGTGCACAATGTTTTGAATCTTCGAAAATATTGATTTTTCATATTAAGAGACATTAATGGAAAAGTAATATTTCTGAAAATTCAAAATAATGTGCAGCTGTGGGCGGTTTAAAGAAGTGGAGGTTTAAGGAGACATGAAGAGAAAAGTGTGTTTGTTTATATCTAGAACTAACTTAACTATCCTTTCAGGTTGGCTTCCTTCACTATAACTTACTTTACATTGGTGTACAGTGTTCCTACACTGCATTATTTCATACATTTTCAAGCTATCATGCAATTATTCATTTCATTACTTTTTTTTATAGATGTTAGTGTAATTCTTATGTCTTTAAAGACACACTTGTTGAAACCATTTTAATTATTTTTTTCTATTAGGCCATATATTTTTATTTGAATGTTGTTCTTATTTTTAAATCGTGTTTTTTAAGTGTTATTTCTAATTTTAAAACCATATTTCCATTTATTAAATTTTATTCCAAAAGTATTTACAGTAGAACTCAAATTATCCAGACTAATTGGGGGTCGGGCTGATCCGAATTTGTGGAAATCCGGATAATTGAATGTGGCTAAAGAATAATTAAGAAAAAAGATGCCTGACCAAGTAAAAACTGAATTTTTATTGATAAAAACTAAGCAAACATAGGTAATGTGCTATTAAAATTATGTTAGCGTGTGTAGATACAGTAAGAACAAAAAATTTAAATACAGTATTAATTGTATACAAATTTAATTTAGTAATTCTGTACAATGTGGCATGTATACCCAATATCTATTTTACTTGAGACATCTCGAATAACCTAAGTTGCTTTGAAGAAGTCATTCGTTTCCCTGCCTCAAGATACCGCAGGTGCTTGACAGCAAGAATATATACACCCACGAATTCAGGTTGCCGTTCCATCCACTTTAAGGCGTTTTCAAAACACATAAAAGCTTCTTTGTGCGTAGAAACTGTTTCATCTTCCATCCCTTCATCAGTATCGTCATCATCCCTTTCATCTCCTTGCTGTTCCTCCACAACACTCTAAGATCTTATCACCTGTCATTATCTGGAATCCTTGATCATTTAGAAGTCACACAGAAGCCACTCCCCCACATCATCAACATCACATTCAGAGCATCCAGAGATTCCCTTGGCAATGTTCACAATTTCATCCACGCTCACTTTCTTTTCCAGTTCATTAGCCTTTTATTTTTGTTTTTCAATTCAAGTTGTTCTTTTTTTGATGTGCCGTTTATTCTGTTCCTAGCTCGTTTTAGTGCCAAGTTTTTAACCTGATTCCAAGCTTCTGCAATCATTTGACAGCAGTCTTCCTTATTTATTCTCTTGTATGAATCTAGAACACTTTCTTCACCTTGCTCAGCCAAGAGTAACTTATGGAGCAGTTGCCTTCGGTAGTGTCATTTGGTGCACTCAATTACACCCTAGACTATAGGATGCAGCAGACTTGTGATATTTTGTGGCAAGAACATGCACTTAAAGTCTCAGTTTTCTCTCTATAGAAGCTCAATTGAAGAATGAGTTGGTGCATTGTCAATAAGAGTAACGCCTTTCCCAATTTTCTTGTTTCTGCTTTAATTGTTTTTATTTCAGGTATGAAAGTTTTGTCCCACCATTCCAAAATAATTTCAGCCTTCATCCATGAACTTTTTTGGTGCATGTTTGTCACTGGCAAATTCTGTACATTTTTTAAGCATCTCGGTTTCTTCAATTTTCAAAGCAAAGGTTGTCGCTGATTACTGGTAGAGCTGGTACAAATGAGCACTATGACACTCTCTTTGCTTACTTTATGTCCTGGAGCAGTTTTCCAGTTAAGACTTGTTTTGTCAGCGTTGTAAATAAGGTCAGGCTAAAGGACTTTAATTTCAGTTTTAAAAGTTTCCAAAAATGTATTTGCAGCTTCTATATTAACAGAAAGTTTTTCACAGGCAACTTCTAACTCGCAAATGTCATTTAAAGTTCCGTAGCCAACACTGGTTTGCCTTAAAGTCAGTCACACCACCAAGTTTTACACAGCACATTATCACTTTTTCACACAAAATCAGCCCTGAGATTGGTTGCCAAATCAAACGTTGCTACAGGAACAACTTGTAAACAGTGTTTTCAAGTCCAAAGTTTTTTGCCCTTTTCATCACTTTCCTTGAAGAGCTCCCATCCTCAATTTCTAATGCGCTCACAAAGTTTAAAGTCTTTGTACTATTAATTTTAATGTCAGAAATCATGGAAGTTCCTACACCAAATCGATCAGCCAGTTGTTTACTAGACACACCTTCATTTAACTGATTTATAATTTCAACTTTATCACTCAATGAAAGAACAACACGTTTACATTTTGGACCTATTTTGAACCCAAGTAAAAACACACACTGATTATGAGAAAGTGTGATGCATAAACACAGTAAAATACAATAGCGCGAACTGACAACAGCCGAGAATGAGGGCGGAAGGGATGCATGGTGGGGGATTTAAGTCGTGTCTCGTCCGCCAGCTGGTGATCACGTGCTCTAGGCAACTAGGGTAAGTGAAGGTCAAGGCATTCTCGCCATTCTTCCGACAATTTATTAATTTGAGTATTTTACCCCAAATTAATTCAGATAATTGGGGATCTGGATGATTGGAGTCCAGATAATTGGAGTTCTACTGTATATTTATAAAAATGAATGTTATTCATATTTTAAGAAAATATATTTTAGTATATTTTTTAAATATTAAAGATGTGATATTTACATTTAAAATAAACAGATATATACTCTTAACATTTTTAAATTATGAATATACTTGAACTCAACCTAAACTCACAAGAGTTTAAAAATACTCTACTTGAATGAAAAAACCCAAGCTCGCAGACCCCTACTTTTCAACTATTGAGTTATCCATGCTGCAAAGTTTGAGTCCCTGTCTAGAATACATTTTTCAAATATGTAGTTTCTAGTTTTGTTTATTTAATTCCAGAATCTAATGAAATTTGGTCTTACTTTGTTAGCTGCAGGAAAATAGTAGAAATCAGCGTTGAAGGTTTTCTTTCGTTGTCTTTTTGATTCCCTTTCTGGTCTTGGGGTGTTCAACATTTTGGTATTAAGTTCACCAATATTTAGTTCTCTCTTGAGATCTCTGATTAGGTTCTGACACATAATTGAAGTAAAGGGTTGACCGTCCTAAGACATTATAAAAAAAATAGATTACATGTAGTGAATTAAGGCAACGTTCCTTGATCTGTTGAAACCTAAGGGAGTAGTAAAATTATTATAATTATTTTAAATCATAAATTTAGTATTATAAATTACTTTATAATATAAAATGCAGTGGCAAAGTAAACGATGGTAAAATGTGTATACATATTTATGTGTTTTTTGAATTAATATTATAGTAGATACTAAAAATGCTATATAAACTAATACACAAAATATCTCTAGTTGAAATTAAAAAAATAATGTAACCAATTTTTTTTTTTTAATTTATCTAAATGATATCAACTTGAATTTAGTATGGATATGAATGGTCATTGTTTATTCCAGCAAAAAAAGGTATTTAGTAAGGCCCAACATTAGGGAGGTCTATTGGTACCAGGGTACTGGATCGGGAATTCCAGGGGACCGAACCTGAGATCCAGATTTACAAATTTTTAAAAATGTAAATGAAAGAAAATACAAAGTAAATATATTTCAAGGAAAACCTCTTTTTGCTTTAAAAGTAAAGTTTTGTCTTAGATGGAAGATAATACACGAACGAGAGGGAACAAATGAAAGGGAACAAACCCTGTATGGATTTTACTGTGAAAAAAAAGAACAAAGTTCACACTCTACATCGCTTTCAATGGACAATTGCTGCTTCGTTCCCTTTTAATTACTTTTTAAGCTTATCTTTCTTTCTGGTACCGTTTTTTTTTACATATATGAAAAAATATATACTAAAAGCATCCAAAGAAATTTACCTTAAAGATAAACAGAAAATTTAAAAAATGTCCGAGGTTTATGGTCTTGTAGTATTCATTAGAATAAGAAAAAAGGTACTTAGATAACCCTGGTTTGCAAACAAACTTACACCAAGGTAAAATAGGCAACTGCCTATGTTTTACGACCAAGGAAAAGGTAACTAGACCAAATTTGGTCCCTAGTTATAAGGTTATACAATTGTGTAATGTAAACCCAAATAACATTTAATTTTTCATTATAGTTTATTATCACAAAAAAAAAATTGCCTTTATCTTTGTGTAAGTTTGTTTGCAGACCAAGGTTAACTAAGCACCTTTTTTCTTATTTTAATGAATACTACAAGATCATAAATCTCAGACCTTTTTTTTTTAGATACTATGTTTATCTTTAAGGTAAAATTCTTTCGATGCTTTTAGTTTATTTTTCATATATGTAAAAAAAGGTATATATATATGCATTTCAAGTAATTATGATTACGGTATGTTAATTTCATTGTGACTATAATTGCCTATTCTACTGGTTTTTGCATATTTTATGAATGTGCCTTAAGAGACCTATTTCAGCTTTAGCTTTTCTTTTTAATAAGTTATGGATTTATTTTTGAAAGAGTGTGTCCAGATTCTTGGAAATTTTAAGTTGTGGCATACTTGTTTGGAGTAGGTTTGAAAATCTACAGTTGCTAAATAGCTTCTAATGAGTATGAATTGGTTGGACAATGTGAGCAATTAAATACATCTTAGGATGAAATGGCACGCCATTGCAAGAAAAAAGTTCAGCTGCTTCGGAAAGGATAAATTTAAATTTTGAGATCATGTGAAGTAGAATTTGTCTTTTAGAATTATAAACAACACGCTATCTGGAAACATAACCCAATTCACTCCTCAAAATCTAGAAAAGGATCTAGTAGATAACAGCATGTGACTCACTTCAGTGCTCGAATGGGCTAAGACGTCACTCTTGTAGTAGACTGGACTGCCGATGAAAGGAGAATGAGATTCAAATCTAGGTCTAGACTATTTAAGGTGTTTTTTAGTAAATTGTTTTTCACTCTCTCGCCAAGCAAATGGAGAGACATTTCTATCTAAATTCCATCTTCCTAGTTTCAAACACATTGGCATAATTAGCACAACATATGCATATAACCTGAACAAGTAGTGAGACATGGTGCTAAAAAAAAGTAGCAATGTGAATTTACTGTGGGTAATAAAATAAATTTTACGTTGATTATTGTGTGCTTTTTATTCTCATATTCCTACCCTATATTTTTAAAAGCTATTTTAAATATTTTTGGTGCTTGAGAATCCGCTCCCTACTTATAATTACAGGAAGTGTTCTATATAGTCTCCTTCCATTTTCACACAATTTTCACATCAGACTGAAGCAGACTTTTTGAAATATCCCTGGCTTAATATTAATTATCTGGCAACAGTTTTCAGCCCGCTGTTCTAAATCTGCTAAATCATTTATTTAAAACGAATACACTTAACTCTTCAAGTATCCCCACACAAAACAGTCCAAAGTATTATAGTCAGGGGACAGGACACAAGCAAGTGGACCTCCCCGACCTATCCTGCCCTGTATCTTTGTGTTTGTTGGTTTGCCAACCTATGAAGCTACCTTGAGTTTATTCATTAAAAGTGCTTTAGTTCATATGATTAAACTTACAGCTAAAATTACTCAAAACAGACAAATTATGCTTAAATAAGGAAATGTGATACATCAAAATACTCACTTCATTTTTTGTCAGCCACAAATTCAACATAGGAATTAAGGCTCTGATTCCATGCATGAGATATTTACGGGGCACAGCTCCAACAATATTTGTGTTACAAATCACTTGAAGAAGATGCTGAGCAGCATACCAATTTAGCTCCTCAAATTGAGGGTACAGGTACATTAGTCCTGTTTTATTAGCTTTCTCCATTTTATATATCCTTTGAAAAAAGAAAAGAAGCATAAATTATTATTTTTTATTTGTGAGAGCTAATGCTGCTCCCAATGAACCCATTTTATAATATAATCTAGGTAGGATAAAAGAGACTGTGATTTAAGGATATATTTTTTTAGTTTTACAACAAAACCCCTTTTAGCCAAAATAAATAAAAAAAATTGCTTTACCGGAAACATTCAATTTTATTTTTTATTTAAATTAATCTCAACCTTTTGTTAATATTTGTCATAGGCATCGAAAAATTTGACTGGGGCATTTTCTTTTTACTAAAAAAAGAAACAAAACATCAAATGTCACTCAATATTTTCATAAAAAATATTCAAGCCTCAAGAAGTCAAGATTACTTTAGGTAACCAAATAAACCAAATTTATTTAGTGAAAAAATACTTTATTCATTTTGGCAAAAAAAAAATTGTCATAAAAACTGCAAAAATAATTAATACCATACATACCAGTAGATCTTAGATTTAAAA
Organism: Timema shepardi; assembly: GCA_902151425.1. Classification (NCBI taxonomy): domain Eukaryota; kingdom Metazoa; phylum Arthropoda; class Insecta; order Phasmatodea; family Timematidae; genus Timema; species Timema shepardi. The sequence goes on along the minus strand of CABFVX010000207.1, from coordinate 63,948 downwards.
TTTTTACATATAACATTAGGGTTATTATGGCCTTAATAAACCCTTTTCACTCAGCACATTTTCACTTTCTGATTGAAACCACTAACATGTTTATACCTTTTATTCTTATCAATTTCCATTATTATAAAATGAAACCACTCAAACAATTGCTCACATATTTGGCTCTCAGCTTTTTTAATTTCCCTATTAAAAGATTATTAAAAATGTATGCACGAAAAAAATCACACATAAGTACTATAAATGTGTAATCTTTAGAAAGAAAAAATAATTCCTCAATCATTATAGGTACTATAGAAATGTTGTAGATAAAATTTTAAATTTTAAAGTCTGAAATATTATTCTTAAATTTATAATTCAGAATGGAAAATATAAATTTAATCTGTCTCATTTCCAAATCAATCATCATGTAAGAAGGGGTATTTATTTCGGGAAAAATGTATATATATAAGTTCGGTGTCTGGATTAATGTCTGGTTCTCAACTAGATTAAGTTTTGCAAAATAATGTATAAATATTGTATGCTTGTGTTCCACCATTGCCCAGTTATAGAAAAGATAATTTACATAACCCTTATAAAAATAAATACTGAAGAAAACAATGAAGAATTAATAAATTATTTATACATAAACTTTAGCAAGAACACTAACAAAATAGAAGCTTCTAAACTTATATAATTTGGACAGAAGAAAATGTTTTTGTAAGCTATTATGGTGGTCTAATTTGAAAAAAAATTATAAAATAAAGCCTATAATTTAGTATGAATTCTTGTGTTGCTTTCTAGTAATCATAAATAACACTAAAATACCAGATTTGGTTTGCGTCTATTTATCAGTTGAATTAGTGTTTTAGCCATTACCTGAAGTGCCATTGGATGGTTCGTGGTGGGGAAGGTGGGGAGGAGGAAGGAAAAAAAAAAACGAAAAAGAAAAATCGGGAGAATCAAACCGTGACCTTGCCGGGGAAAAAAATCCAGTCAATTGCATGAGTGACACCTTCAGATATGCAATGGCCAATGCTGGCCCCACAAACAATTCACAGTAAAAGTTTGGAACACAACCCTTCTAAGAAGAAGAAGACCTCTTACTATTTGTCCCTGCAACTTGTTTCTGGATGCTTTTTTCAAACTTTAGTCTTGATAATATAATGTAGCAAAATTTTGAAGATGCTTTTCAAACTCAAGTGCAACACACAGTTATGTTATATTTCATATTCTTGCCTAAGAAAATATTTCATCACACATGCGCATATGAGTTCAGTTCTGGGGTATTAGTTCAGTGTGCATCTGTCTGCAAGTGAGTCACCCCATATTAAATTGAACAATGTGGATTATTTTGTATTGGTCAATGAACAATATTAAGCAAAATATTATGGTGCCAAGGTTAGTGAAAAACAATGATCCGGGACTTAATGAATAAATGGCATAAAATTGGTTTTATGAATGCTAAGAGAGTGAAAAATATTATGCACACCAAAAATTGTCATCAACTTGGGAAATTCTATCAAAATGACCATCAACAAGTTGACCTGTGGTGTACGTATCACAGCAGAGAGGCAATGACCGTAGGTTAATTCAGCACAAACTATAGGATTTAAAACTGAAGTCGTGTAGTGTGAGAGTTGTTCATAAAATAAAACTTGAAAAGAGATGTGTCCAGTACTGTTGGTGTCTCTTAGAGATGGTTTCTGAAGGACTGCTCAGGCCATTTCTTTTCATTTCAACAGACAAAGCTTGGTACCACCTTTTTGGGTATGTATATTCGAAGCAAACATAGCAGTGGATGGGCTGCTGATAATCCACATGAGTTACTCCATGGTGTAAACGTTGGTGGTCGGTGTGGTGTATCAGGGAAATGAATCATCGGGCATAATTTTTTTAGGATATTGTGAATAAGGACATTTATCTATAGATTTAAGATGAGTTAGTAAATCGTGTGACACTACCGAAATTCACTTATGATTTCTTAAAAAAGGAGTGACTTGCAACACCTAATCATTATTCACTCGCTCAAATCCTCAATGATTTTAGTCACAAAAGGACAATCAGTAAGGAGCTATGGCACTTTGGAGATTGATAAAAGGTAATCCCAACAACCCTCAAACATTGGAAGAGTTGAAAACCAGCATTAAGCAAGAAATCACCTGCATTACAGTGGCCAAATTAGAGAGAGTTTTCCTGAACATGTTTCGGCAAGAAGAAATATGCATTAAGGTTGGTGGCCACCGCTTCACAACACATACTGTAATGGGTAACAATAAAAGGCTAACAGTGAAAATAAACTTCCAACAATGAACATAGATGTGTATCGAAAATGTTAACTCAAATGTACAGTACACTATTCCCAAATAAAATCCCAATTAAACTGTGTGTTGCGGTCAGGGCTGGTTTTATTTTTGCCACCCTGTATTATGGGAAAAAGCATATATACACACAACAAGTCAATATGGAGAACCTGCAAGTTTCAAAAACCTTTCAACTCATTTCAACAATAGGCTTATGGATTTTCCACCAAAAAAATTTAACTTGCATATTAAAATATAATCACTACCTAGTAGAATATATTAGTTTCATCTCAAGAACAACAACTAATTAGTAGGGCCACGCAAAATTTACATTTGCGATAACACTAATTATGAATTTTACTGTTTCCTAGTAAATAGCACAAATTCAAGTATTCAATTTTTTTTAAATAAACACAATTTCATTGTAATTTGGCAAATATGCCATGCAATATAATTTTCAACATGGTAACAATGATGATAGAGCTAAGCCAGGGTTGCCATCTATATGGATAGTATCCTTTTTTGTGCCTTTTAAAGGTATAAAACCAATGACAGGATATAGAAGTAATTTCACGGATATTTAGGTGTTTTTTAGGTTGACATTAGAAATCATGATTTCTAATTCTACCCAAGTATATTTTTTTTAATTTCAATTATGATAGATCAAATCTTTGTTTTTAACCTTAAAACTATTTCACGCTAGGTCCAAGCAAGGACATACTATATTATGGACCCTTGCTACAGGCGATCATGTTTGGTCCAATCAGAAATTGACAAATGATTATTTCAATATAGTTATTTGTAAAAATCAAAGGTAATGATATTGAGATATTTGAGTTTGACGTTACTAAGCGTGAAATTTTTGTGCATATTTAGTATTTGATTTCTTTTTAAATATGCTAGTAGATAGTTAAATACACAATATGAATGAAAAATGTAGACAGTTTTATCACAGTTTTGTAAAGTTACTGTATCATGGGACTGCAGGTATTCCTGTGTGAAACAAATCAAATCACTAAAACATAAAGAGAAGTGTGTTTAAAATCTCGGGAAGCATCAAACACCAGGTGTAGGTAATCACTGTTGAATATGTTCAAGGAGGGGGAGATTTGTCATATGAATTGGCAAAATACATGTGAGTAGGCAGTTTGGTTACCATGTGCAAAAGATGATTCATAGATTTCTTGTCACATATAATAATGTTCCAACCGACAATCAAACAAACCTTAAGGAAAAGGCCACAATGGCAATGTTTTCATTCGAGAGTGTAAGAAAAGTTCATTTTACGATAAACTTGGTGTGGAAAAATGATTAATAAATACACTACTTATTCTGGAACAAGTCCAGAAACATTAGCAACGTTTTGATTAATTATGGAGAAATTTATTTACTGTATGGCAATAAAATTAAACATTAATTTTTGCTCACCATATTATAGTAGCCTAATGTTGGTGTATTTGTTGAGTATCCAAAAGCGTGCTACTGTTATCTAGAACTAAGCCCTAATTCTTTTAATGAAGACTAATTTGAGTTGTATTGACGTAAATAATATTGTATTCTGCATAAAATATCATTTTTTGATAAAAAATAACACTTCTTTTCCCCTACAACAACCTCACATTTTGCATGTATCTCCTAGTGAGTGGTCACCATATTAATATTCACCAAACCAACACAACATATATTCTGCAGAAAATACAAAATGATTCAAAGGTTAGGTAAAAACTTATGCATAGTGTATATAGGTACTCTGGTAGGACCGCTTTCGAATAGGAATCCATGTATGTCCTCCAAGGTTATCCTGTGTCAGGCTAGGCCATTAAAGGTGTGGAGGTCTGATTCATTTCAATGAAATAAACAGATCTTGCTATTTTCGTACTAGCTTAATCTTGAATCACATGACAGGGAATTAACTTTTACCCATATCCAAAAACAGCATCAGTAGATTTTGCAGCGTTTTTTTTTGAATGAGCACCATTTTTTGAGCAGAGTACTATTCACTGATGTGGCATTATTCACTAGAGATAACTTCATCAATTGCTGTAAAAGACATTTTTGGGATGAACAGAACCTCTGTGATTCTGTTGCTCATAAACACTAAGAGAATTTATGGGTGGGTATCATTGGTAATAATGTAATTGGACCTTACCTCCTGAAACCATTTTTAAGTGAACACATTTAGAGAATATTTTTGAAGAAATTGTGCCAGAACTGTTACAAGATTTGCAACTTATCACATGTCAGCAAGGGTGGATGCAACAAAAAGGAGTGCAAGCACGGGTTTTCTTTCAATTAGCTGGAACTTCTGAATGTATGGATGACTATTTCAGAGAAATTGTATGAGACATTCCTACCTTCTATGTCCTTGCCTAGCTCAGAATGACTATGGAAAATATGAATGGATTTCTATTTGAAAACTGTTCTTCCCAAGTCTCTCCATACGCTCCTTAAGTTTTGTTTGACCTAACCTTTTGATTAATCCTGTATAATTTAGATTTTAAAGTTTTGTATAGCCATACAAACATTTCTCAACCTTTGCAATTCTTCTTAACTCCATCCGTAAGAACCTAAAATGTTGTTACACAGCAAAATCTAGATAGTCTACAGACCTAAACCAAAAAACTCCTCTTTACCCAACACACTTCTTCTCAATCTGACTTTCGACTTTCTGGTTATTAATCCAGTAGAAAACTATAGTTATACAAATGTATATTAACTTTGTTGTTATTGTTATTATTATTACTATTTTTGATATTAAATAAGTTTCTTTAAGACTGTCAGTTCTTACTGGTATAGAAATTGTTGTGAGTATTGTAAATAAACATTCTCTTGCTTAGTTATCGAACATATATTCTATTGTCCTTTTTATCTTATTAACGCTGTTTGTTGTTTTTGTGCAAAGATATAAGTGATGTTTAGTAAATATAATCAACAATGTTGTTTAATAAATAATACCACAGGTTATGGGTCCAGGGCTCTGTACAATGTTTATGTTGCATAGTCAAATAAATTATCCGTGTGTTTAAAGTGATAGGGAGAATGAGATATATTAAACATGTTTTTGGTGCCTGAAAACAGTGAGTTTTCCAAGAAATCTAGATGGCATTCGGGTTCTCAATGCACATCGTGAACTAGTAAAAGACAATTATGACACATGGGGACAACAAATAGAAGCAATCCTTATAAAGAAAGACCACTGGGAATACGTTGATGGAACTATTCTCAAGACAGCAACAGAGAAAGGTGCTGACGCAGAAACCAACGCCACGAATGTACTGCTTACGGCTGCGTGGGACAAAGATGATTGTAAAGCTAAAGCCAACATTGTCTTGGCTGTAAGTCCTGCAGAGCTTTGTCACATAAGACTTTCTGAAACATCCCTTGAGGTATAGCAAAAACTAAAACTAGTTTATCAGTCGAAGGAGCATGCTAGAAAAGCAATGCTTCTGAAAAAGCTTTCATTTACAAAAATGCATGAGGAGGAAAACATGGCAGATCACCTAATAAACTTTCTTAACACAGTTGATAAACTCAAAGAAATGAATATTCACATCTCTGAAGAGTTATTAAGTATAGTGTTACTATATAGTGTTCCAAGTAAAGTGCAAGATGGCTGACTAAGAGGGTACGGGTGCTTTGTAAGTAAAATCTTACGGAGGATGAAACATAAATAAAAACAAATCATATACGAGTGATACAGATCAAAATGCTAAAACTGGTCAAAACCAAGGCCAGGGTTGTGTGAAAAATCAAAATTTCAAAAATATAAGAAGCCATATAAGTTCAACTATTGTAAAAAAAAAGGCACAAGACAGCTGATTGCTGGACAAAGATATCAAACGATAAGCAAGTTTCAATGGCATCAAAACAGATTCATAGAGTAACAGAACAGTTTGTGACTGTCAGCATCGTCAGAGAGCGAGCGCTCTCAACGCGCAGCCAACTTGAAGGGATGACGTGTGGTGTGTCGACAGCAGAGCAACACCACATATGCATTGCAAAAAGAGTAGTTTTTCGGAGCTCACGCCAACCATAAATAAGGTTAGGTTAGCGGACGACAGCACAACCAACCTAAGGAGAATTGTAACTGCAGTAATTAACGTTTTGAATAAAAAAGGTCCGTTAGTAAAAGTGAGGTTAGAAAAAAAACTTTTTGTACCCACACTTAAGACAAATTTATTTTCTATTTCAAAAACCGTTTAAAGATAACGAAGTGTGTTACAAAGTAAATAATGCTGAAATTTTAGATAAAAACGGTGAAAAGTTGTTGACTACCCATGAATGCAAACAATTTGTATTTTATCGAACCTGATGTTCCAAATGGACACTCAACATATATAGCTAATGTGAGTGTAACGAACAACCGTAGTGAACTTGAAAAGTGGTACACGAGGTATGGGCATATAAATGAACATGACTTGTGTAAACTTGTTCAGAAAGAGATGGTTAGTGAAATAGATTTTAAAAGTTTAGAACAATTTTCAATCTGTGAAACTTGCATCTTAGGAAAGCAAGTTGCTACGCCATTTCCAAAAAGATACAAGTCAAAGAGTGAAAGATTACTTGAATTAATGCACACAGACATGTGAAGCGTCAGCACAAAATCACCATGAAAGGAAAATTCAAACTTGGTGGACAGACAATGGGCTGGAGTACTGCAGAAAAGATTTCACAGAAGAGATGTGTATCGCAGGTATATGATAGCTGAAACCCCAAAAGAGAATAGCAAAGCCAACCACATGAACCTCGCACTGTCGTGGATGGCGCAATGCATGCTGTTGTAGTCCAGCTTACCAAAATGTTTTTGGGCTTAAGCGATTTCCACAGATGCGTACATCAAAAACAGATGTCCATCAAAACAACTGGAAGATCAAACCCCTTATGAATTTGGTGTGATTATAAAGCAAAAATAGGACATTTAGAACTTATGGTTGCAAAGCTTATATTCTAAATAAAGTTCCAAATAAAGGAAAGTTTGATCAAAGATCCAAAGCAGATATTTTTGTAGGATATTCCACAGGATCAAAGGCATATCGAATTTGGGATCCAGAAAATAGGAACATAGTGAGAAGACGAGATGTTAAATTTTTAGAGAATTTCGAAATTATTGAAGTTTTGAATGTACATTAGGAATCTGCAAGCCTTGAACCTACTTACTTCTATGTTGATAACAGTGCAAAAGACACTATGTCTGAAGAAGCTGATGGACATTTAAATAAAGTTCAAGAAAGTGGCCCCATTAATCCTGGTCCTGAGGTCAATGAGAATAACATACAATCAAATAATTCAAGTGAATTTCTTTCAGAAAACCCAAGCCAAGACTGCACAGTGATCAAGAATAAGAGGGGGCCTAAATTGATTAAAACTGGCAAGCCAGGAGGACCAGTAAAATCATTTAATTTAAGTGCAAAATCCTGACAGTGTGAGCTTGGCGTTTGAAGAGGTGGTAAATCTGTCGGTACAAGAAGCCTTAGAAGGACCATATGCAGCACACTGGCAGAAAGTGACGGAAGCTGAGTTTAACTCTGACTCAAAAAAAGGCCTGGACAGTGAAGCCACATCCAAAAATTAAAACTGGCGTTAGCTGCCGATGGGTACTCAGGACAAGGTATGGACCAGATGGTAAAGTCGAATGCCGCAAAGCTAAATTGGTAGCAAAGGGCTACACTAAACATCCTGGGATCGACTTCCATGAAACTTTTTCACCAGTTGCTCAACTTAGCTCAATAAGATTAAGTTTCTGCTCTAGCTGCAGAGTTGGGCCTTACTTTGTATCAGCTTGATGTTGTGCTGGCCTATATAAATGGAGATCTTGATGAGCAGATCTGCAACACTCAATTTGATGGCAGTAATATGTTAGCCAAAGCCATGGAGCTGTCCACAAAGAAAGAGGCAGAAGAAATAACGAACATTCCATACCAGCAACTCATTGGTTCTCTAATGTACCTCACAGTATTGACAAGACCTGGCATTGCGTGTGCAGTGATCTCCTTGAGCCGGTACAATCGAAGCCCTGGGAAAGTACACTGGGTTGCAACAAAACATGTCCTGCAATGCCTGAAAGGTATGAGAAACCATGGACTAGTGTACAATACATTGGGTGCCGAACTGATGGATATGTGGACGGGGACTGGGGAGGATCTCATAACGACCAGAGATCATACACAGGCTACATTTTTCAAGTGGCTGAATCTGCCATGACATGGGAGGCAAGGAAGCAATCCACTATAGCTCTTTCGAGCACAAAGGCAGAGTACATGACTCTCACGGATGCAGCAAAAGAGATAGTTTGCTTGCGGAAACTGCTAGAAGAAATTGGTTTTTTGTGTGTCGATGTAAAATCAACCCTCATTTATTGTGACAATCAAGGCGCAGATAAGCTCATGCATAATCTCGTGTAACACTTGATTACCAAACATATTGACATTTGACATCACCATATACGCAAAGTTTTCAAACTAAGAGAAATCAACGTGAAGTACATTCCAACAAACAAGAGGATACCTTACGTTGTTACCAAAGCTCTGTTCAGACCAAGCCATTATAAGTGTGTTCCACGAATTGGAGTGAGACACATTAATATGTAACAGGTGTTTGAAAGGGAGTGTTGTATACAGTAAATAAACATTTTCTTTACTTAATTATCAAACATGTATTCTATTGTTCTGTTTATCTTAGTAATGCTAATGTTTGTTGTTTTTATGAAAGAGTGTTGTTTAGTAAATATAGCCACATATAGTCACATTTTTCACAATTTTTATTGTAAGCCAAGTACTTTTAGAGCCACAAACCTTCTGTTTCACTCACTTTCCTCCTTTACAATCCACCCTAATGAACATGAATTGTCAAGATAGATTAAAATAGTGTCAAAACCATTAACAGTTCCCAAAAAATATATTTTGTTTCGGATTTAAAAGGATGTTTCCAAGAAGCAGAGTTGTTTAAATAGTGCCTACTTGGAAAGCCCTCCTTAATGTTATGTGTGATTTAAGAAGTAAATTGGCCCAAAAAAATAGGAAGATTATATTTTGGCAGTACTCTTACAATTTTAAATTTATACTACACACCAAGAAACAAAATGAGATTTAAAAAAAACTTACTCCATTTGAAGAGGAATATTTAAGTCATGAAGAAAATTTCCTCCAAACACCACAGAATCTTCTGGAGTGTATACAGCATGTATCCAACCAGTTGGGAGGAACAGTGTCTGTCCTTCAGTCAATATCAACATAAAGCAATCATCCACCTAAAATAAAATTGGACAAAACAATTAAGGTATTTCCAAAATAAATATGTATCTCTACAAAAGATATTTCGAGCTAAGTTTTTTGGGAAATAGAAAAGGGAACTGGGAAATATTTAAAAGTAATTTTAAAAAGATCTTATTTCTATTGTTATATTAACAGAGTTAGATAACTGGTCAAACCGCGTATTAGCGTCAAGATAACTTTCCACAGGACACATCAACCGCCTATAAATGCCAAGCTAATTCAAATATTGTTTGCTGTTTGTGTCAACCAGTTTTAAAAGTTTAATTTATTTTAATATACACCCCCATCTGTTGGAAACATTTTGAACTAGTTTTCACTTTTAAATATTATATTGTGAGCAGATCTTTTTCAATTTAGACCATGGTTTGTAAATAATTGTATTTGTTTTTCATCATGGTTTTTACTAGTGGCATTAGTAATTATAGTAAAAATACAAATGTTTTAAGAAAAATAATCAAATGGATTCTAAATGAATCAGAAGAGAGTGAAAGTGACAAGGATTTTATTATAAATACCAAGGTGAAGAAATTCCAGGAAGAACTTCTAGAATGCAACAGTACATAAATGGAAGGTAGAAAGAAACAAACTTTAAAAGTGACCCGCCAGGCGGGTCACTTCTAAAAGTAGAGAAAACTATCATTCAATTAAGGTGTTAAAAGAGAGTACAGTTACAAAAATTAAATCATATAAAATGCAAGATGACATTAAAGAATTGACAGTAAAACTAGTAAAAGTAAAATTGTGGTTTCACATTCTCAAGCAATCTTTATAAGCAGAAAATCCCTAAATGGTTATAGTTGCATTCTAATAACCACTATAAGCAAAAAAATTTGATGATTTCATTTTTCACATTTGAAAAACCTTAAGCCATGATGTAGCTCAGATTGCTTATTATTCTAAGTGTAAACTGAGTTTTTGTTTTTAGATAATTGTGTTTAAAATATAAATATAAATTAATAAAATTTAATTAATTTCGAGGGTTTTAGTGTTATAATGAAATAATCTATAAATTATTATCAAAAGTGTGTGTATAGCCTTCTAAAATTTCCGCGCCATATAATTATCAGTCTATATCAACTATTGGGATTTTAGTTTGCAAAAGAGAAAATATTTTCTCAATAAGTTATGAATAGAAGCAACATGCAACGGAAAATATAGTATTAGGGGAGAAATTAATAATAGCTTGGTTATAAAAATTATCTTTCAAGGCTTTAGTACATAAATAGTCCAGTCAATTTAATGATGTACCTAAAACTAATTGCAAAAGAATTGTTATCAACAGATTATATATGAAAAAAGTTTGATTAAAACAATGAAATAAAGTCAACTAAAGTCTGCTCACCTAAAAACCCCCATATTGAAAAAATGATGTAAATAATTGGTACCTGGAGTGAAAATAATCACTATCTTGAGAACTAAATATTTTATTCCAGAAATGGACTGAATATATATGAAAGATTATAAAATTTCCTAAAAGAAAACTTTTGTATTCTTAGTATGATTAATGGTCATAAACCCTTAGAAATCTAAAGTTCTCAGGTCACTAGCGCTGATTGTCTTATTCAGAAGATTTTTATATTTTGTTTGTCTAAATCACTTCTACCCTCCCTCTATTTCAATTAGGTGATATTTGTTAATATAGTGTATTTGTTTTAATATTAAATGTATATATATAAAATTTCAACTTCTAAATTAAAATTATGCAGAAATTATGTAACCCATGAGTATGTGCATCGATGGAAATAGGAGAAACCCAGGCTGTCCGTAAAAATAAAATTATTACATCATTTTCAATTAAAACGCTAAAAACCATTAACAAAAATAAATTAAACATACATATAGTGAATAAAAAATACAATAGAAACTTCAACTTATTAAAATCTGTTGATATCTTAAAATTGAATCACCTTTGTCAATTATGTGTGTTTATTAACTCTTTATTTATGGAGGAAATCACACTGTTGTTTAATATAATTTTGTCATTACAAGTTAAGAATGAGTAACGCATGATATAAGAAAAAAAGTTTTTTGTGTAATATAAATCTTGGAAATGGAGAAGAGATAGCCACAATGAAAGAAAAAGGAATCAGATTTAGTTATCAATCTTTACGCAGCTTTGGTGCAGTGCAAAGCATTATCTTGGAGTGTTGTGGTTGTTGTAAAACTGTCCTCTGAAGGATAATTTTGGAAAACACTTTGTGCTTCATTGTAGCCAAATGATTTGGGTATAAAAAGCACAGTACACAATTTTAGAAATATATGCTATAACCTTTAAAATATCGATATTTTATTTAAATTTTTTAGTACTAAACATGTTAGTTATTATTTGTGACATTGTGCAAATGTGGCATACAAAAACCAACAATAGGCACTGCATTGTGTAAATATATGAGAATCAATATCTCAATTTGGTTTTAGTGTTTAGGTACTAAATTAATAGTTTTTAAATTTCTTGATTTTTTTGTTAATTTTAATCTACAACCCAGATAAGAGTCTGCCTGCTATCCCTGACTTTTAGGTTGGTTTTTTTTTCTGTTTTTCTGCTTATAGCCACCAGACTAATGGTATAGGGATGAAAAAAGTGTTCATATCTGTGTCCTAACATTATTAACTAATTTCCATTTTCTGCATTTGGTTTTTTTGATTTCCTCTTCTAGTAAGTTAAGTTGTGCATTTCACACAGTACCTCTCTGATAAGTTACAAAAGAATGAAAGCTAAGAGGACAGCCAGACTGGGCAAGCAAGCACGTGAGTGACTAAAATATAGACTAGAACACATTGGTTGTAATGAAGGGTGGCCAGACTGGAGCGAGGGAGCAACTGAGCATGCACATTTGAAAGAAAGAACTGGTTCTATTTTTCAAGTGTGCGCACTCAACCCTGTACAGTCTAGTTCACAGGCGCTAGGCAATATTATTGAACGTTGGTTCATTGAGTGCTAGGAAAACTTCTCATTTTGACATTTTTATTACTATCAATATATTTAACACACTTGCTACTAACGACTTAATTTACCTGTTTGCTCTGTGTGTGTGTGTGTGTGTGTGTGTGTGTGTGTGTGTGCACAAGTAAAACTGATATGTTAAAATACTTCAATATTATAATCAAAGTAGGCCTTTACAAATAAAATCACCATTAGCATGGAGGATTTGAAAACTACATTAATATAACCCTTTTCAAAAACTACCCTCAGTTCATTTAGCCAAGATTTGAACATTTGCCTCCTCGTTAACAATTATCGAGAGTTATCTGCTAGTCCCACGCTCACCAGTTTGACCACTCGTGCGCTTGTCAGTCAGGCCGAACCCTAAGTCAGGAGAGGAGATTGGGTGGAAATGATGAATTTTCTTCAAGAGCCCACCATTATCTCTGTCCAATGGCAGAAAAGTAAAGTGTGAACTGTGTTGTTCTTTTCATTGTGAAAGCCATATTGTGTTGGTCCCTTTTATTTATTTCTTCAAGAGGAAGCAATGTAATGTGTGCACTGTGTTCTTTTCATTGTAAAAGCCATATTGTGTTTGTCCCTTTTATATGTTTATATCCACCTATCCTATTACAGTGGAACCTGGATAATTCAAACTTGAAGGGACAAGGAAAAAATTTAAATTATCCAAAAACTCAAGCTAAATAAGTTTCTTAAAAAGAATTGAAAAGCAACACAGTCAAAAACTTTATTTAACATATTTTGACCTAATCTGTTCACAATTTCTTTAAAAAGTCAGAGATTTTAATCCATTTTCCTGAATTAAATCTCTCAGTCACAGTATATGACTAATTGATTTGTTGACTGGAAAATTGAATCGATTACATTGTTGCTCCTTTCAAAAAAGCATCCGAGTTCTTGAATATAGTTCATAGCTTTTGTCGCAGTGGACAATGACATCATGATACACACATAAACAGTAATGTACAGTATATACTAAACAAAACTAAAACTTAACAAAATAAACTTGTACGTCACAAGAATATCACTAAGACCAAATCACTAGTAACAGCGCAAGTAGCCGCTTGAGAGGTTCGACCTTGACTACTAATGGACTACCGTCATGTACGTGTAAACAAAGACGTATGGGTGGGCAGGCAAGGGGGAGGGACGTGAAGAAAGGTATTGCCCACATTCAAAAGTCACCTCCCTTGTTTCCAAAAATATAACAACACAGTGCCGCAACTAGAAGTAGGAAAACAATACTGCACAGTACATTACAACTTATGAAAAGTTTGAATTGACCAAAAAATAATTCAAATTATTCACAATTTTTTAACATTGTTTGGATACAAAATTCACTCGACCGGGCAAAATATTCGAATTAAAGACAATTTTGAACTACAGAAGTTTGAATTAGTCATGTTCCACTGTAACAAGTTACTAAATCCATGTATATTGTACAGTTTCCTTGGCGAGGTCATATACATTTTGATATATAAAATGGTAAAGTTATGAAAAACTAAGCATAAATCTTTTTTTCTGAGACAGTACCTAAGGAGTAATGTATTAAAGGGAAAACTGTATAACTATGTATAGTCAACATATCACCATCAAATTTTTATCAGATATCAAACAAATAAGAAGATTTAAGAAAAAAATGTTGTACATCTTGCTTATCTCTGGGACACACTAAAATTAAATTAGCTTTGTTTATTGACAGATTTTTAGGTGTAAAGCCATTGCTTTAACAAGTAAGCATTATGGCCCAAGGCAGGAATTGCCAGGGCTTAACTAGAATTAAATTTCACCCTCCTGTGAGAGTAATTTATTAAGTGATATTATGGAAGTTACACTTGATAGGACAGATATAAATTTAATGAGGGGATGGGGAAGGGAGGTGTAGCAAGCTACGAGTGTTCCACTAGACCTACTGGTCTCCTGGCCTACAAGAGGTCAACTCAGTCACTTAATGCAATTATATCATGCCTCTCCTAGAATATCGCTGATGCTGGTGGTATAGCCCAACCGATCTCGAGAGTTAAGTTATACACCAAAACATCTAACTCACTCAACAGCTGCTAGCAGACTCCTCTCTGCTTTCTCGCACCATCTTGGATTAAAGTCCCAATCCATGATACTTTCGATCTCCTGAACCAATAAGAAAGTTGAACCCTCACCCGAAGGGTTGAGGTACTGCTAAATAAGCTATTATTAGTGGAATCGAGTGTTTGGCACCTTTCCCAGTTTTCCGTGGAATCATGCTGGGTTGCTAGTTAATTCATGTCTCTATAGCTTGCACTTTCCATCTCATATTCCCAACTAATATATATTACTTAAATTAGGAGCAATATTCTACAAGACTAAGTACAAGACTAAGTTGAGACCCTTATAGTTTGATGTAAACCTTTGGTATTTTGAAAAATTAATACAATAAGGAAACAATTTCATAAAACTAGGCATAATTTAATAAATTACATTTCTTAAATGAATGAGTAGATTTTAATTAACTCGATGGGATGGGGGTGAGAAAAGTTGAAAAATAAACAACTTGAGGTAATTCACTATGAGTTGACTCATTTTGAATCATTCTTCTGTATGCCGTATTCAACTGGAATGCACCTACTAATCCAGTGATTCTTAATGTGGGGCGCATGCCCCAGAGAGGGGCATTTTGAAAATAGTACATTAAGAAAATCTGTTTTATTTTTCATCATGAATTTTCCATCTTGGCTAACTCAGCCATTACTAGTAGACCCGTCTGAAGTGGGCATGAGGAACCATGAAGAATTGTCCGAAATGCAATATTATGAGTCTGTGAAAACTATATTCAAAGTTAAAGGCTCCTTGACGAGACAGAGACTAAATACCCAAATTCAACTGGTTAGCCTGAGGGTTGCCACTATTTTCTTATTACAAAATTCCCTGTGTTTTCCAAGTTTTCCAGAAACCTAATAGATCTTATAAATATAATTATAGAGGCACTAAATTTTGTTTTAAAGAAAATTTTAGAAATGAAGAGTGGTAATTTGTCATTGGAGGCATGTTTTAGAGGCATGTTTTATTGTGCAAGGTAAACACATTTTTAAAAATTATTTAGAAAAGGGATAGAAATGAATGACATACATTTTTTAGAAGGAAAAATTGGTTTAATTTGCTGTATGCCCTAAATGGAATGAAAGAAGAAAAAAAGTGGAAATACTAAAAATACAATTTTGAGTTTAAATGTGATATCAATTTTTTAAGAAGAATGTATTACTTGATTTTAAAAAAATTTACCCATCTTAACTATTGTACTTTTATGTACTGTATAGACAAAGTAGCCCACACACATTGTGAATAGTAATTTACAATAACGAAATTAACATGTGATTTTCCTTGCTCATTCAGGTGCATTTCCTCTAATAAACTGCAGTCCTCATCCTGCCATATTGTAATAAATATAAAAAAACACAGTCAACTCTCAATTTAGCGAGGTAATGGAAAGCTACTAAACCTTGTTATATCAATTTCAAGGGTAAATCTGCAAACCCATCAAAAATTACCAATTACAATAAGTACTTGATTAATAAACAATGTGACACAATCATACATAAATTTATTATAACTATTATTGAAAAATCAATCAGTAAAATAACATTAAGCAACTTTCTACCACAAAAACAATTATTAGCCCTAAGGCCCAAGGTTCCAATTTCGAACCAAATCGTTAAACTATTTTAGAAAACATTCTTAACAAGTTGAAAGTAGAGAGTATTTGATTTATAATTTAAGACTTTGATATATTGCTCAAAATATATAGAAAGAGTTGATTGATAAATTTTGTTAAGTTAGTTGATGTGATAAAATAAAATTGTAGCTCAAAATGTATAATTAGGTTAACTTATGGTAATAACATATTGTCAAATAATGAACATTACAACATCTCACCATCGTATCAACACTTAGGGCCAGTTTCATAGTCAAGTTTAGTACGCCTAAAGTGCGGCGCTACACTAAAGACAAGACGACACCTACCTAAACTCGAATGGAATGGGCCGTTCTCACATAGGAAACTGGCCCATTCCATTCTGGTTTAGGTAGGTGTCGTCATGAACTTAGTGTAGCGCCGCACTTGAGGCGTACTAAATTTGACTATGAAACTGGCCCATTCCATTCTAGTTTAGGTAGGTGTTGTCATGTACTTAGTGTAGCGCCGTAATTGAGACTTACTAAATTTGATTATGAAACTGGCCCTTAGTGTCCTTCACAACAACTTTTTAACCATGATTATGAAACCTATTTGCCGAAACATGTCAGATTGAGTATTCCAGTGTCTTTTTAATGCTGTAAATGCAAAAAGGACTAACGGGACAAGAAATAACAGATAGGACTTAGAATATTACAAAATTTTTCCATATTAATTATAGTCTGTTTCAAATTGGTTAACCTATAAATTACAATTTTATACTTTTATAGTTTTATACTCTTATACCTATTTTTACTTTGAACAGTGTTTCATTAAATATTGCATATCTTAAAGTCATATATTAATACTCAATCAATTAATCATACTCTATTTGCAGATGTTAACATTTTAACCTAATTTTTATAATTTGAATTCTGAACTTAAGCATTGTAATGTCTAACCTATTTTGTTATTTGTAAAGTTTAAAATACTTTTAACGTGTTTGATGTATTTTTGACTAATCATCACCTGATGTACTGCCAAATTGATGATGAATTATTTATTAAATATGTAATATTCACTATTTGAAAGTATGTTATTACCATAAGCTAAACTAATTATACAATTTTGATTTGAAATTTTATTTTGTTACATCAACAAACTTAACAATATTTATCAATCAACTCTTTCTATATATTTTGAGCAATACAGCTAAGTCCTTAATTAAAAAGCAAATCACTAAGGCTTGTTTTAAAATATTTCAAGTTTTTGAAAAGAATCACTCATCACTAATCACTCATCAATAAACTAACCCTCAATGATTTTTTCTATCGAAAAAAGATATATGGTGTTATTTGGGAGGTCAATTAGTCCATATATATTTATTTTAATCAAAATCGTTTGAGCCATTTCTGAAAAATATAGAATCCAAAAAAAACATCAGTAAACTACCTTTAATTTGAGGGCTAGAGTAAAAAAAAATCCTGAAGTATGGTCATATATAAAGTTTAGAGTTCGAAATAGTTTTAATGTCTTACACTTTTACGAGACGCTAAGCTAGCACTAGGAATGATATGATACCAGTATCAATACTTTTCTTTCGATACTATATATTTTAATATTGATACCAACCTTTTGATATTTTACTAATATCAGTACTTTTTACCCGGTATGGAAAGATTTTAATTTACCTACTTTTCTTCTTTTACTTCCTTAATTTTCCAGATCATTTAACAAATTTATTTATCTTTTCTTATAATTGCCTTTATTTTTCTATCACTAAATGAAAGTATCGATTATCGATACTGGGAAATATTGATATACTTCTCGTTCATTTTTTTCTGACTCAAATATTGATATTTGATCAGTATCGCATACCCTTAACAATACAATGAACCGGAGAGAAAGATCTGAGAAAAAAGAACTGTGACCTAGGAGAGAAGGATGGTAGAAGTGGGCTAGTCCATTTCACAGGGGGTGGAAAAGGTATATTAGCTATGCACGGACACAAACACAACCGGTCATTTTTACAACCACTCTAATTTTACAACAAACTAGCATGCTGGAGGCAATATTTTAATAAACTTTTCACTTTACAGTATACTCCATTTTTTTTATCCTGGACACGGTATCAACCAGGTAAATCACCCTTAGCTAAATTGGGAGTTGACTGTTCCTACTCCTTACCTCCCACCGCGACTTCGTGTCGCCGGGACTGTTCCTACTCCTTACCTCCCACCGCGACTTCGTGTCGCCGGGACTGTTCCTACTCCTTACCTCCCACCGCGACCTCGTGTCGCCGGGACTGTTCCTACTCCTTACCTCCCACCGCGACCTCGTGTCGCCGGGACT
>CABFVX010000207.1:0-45394 GCA_902151425.1 Timema shepardi | reverse complement strand
CCAAACTGTTCGTCCTTTCAGCCGATGACCCCCACGGGATGGGATACACCCGCCGCGCCGGCAAGGCCCAACGACTTAAGACTCTAAAGAAGGCAACGACCACCAAACAGTACTCCACACACGGACCCGTCTATTATTGCAGCCACCAGACCTACGAACGCAAACACTCCGCTTCAGGAACTCCGAGCGTCGACCATTCCTCCCCTCGATTTTCCCCCACACCGACCATCCGACCCCCACCAACTCTAATTTCCCCTTTTAGTCCTGAGGGCTATCACTTACACCCCTTTACCACCCCCGAACCCGCCTATGTTTTCTCCCCCATCCACTCGACCCACGGGATCGACGCCTAGTCGCCCGGAAACTACACTTTGACTAGACCACACCAAACCACTCCATGCGAAGCCTCAGTAAAGACGGATAACAGTTTCACAATTAAAAACACGACAAAATACATGATTATGAAATTTTCGTGGTATACCAGTCCCCTTCTTCAGCAGAAAAACACCAGTTGGAGTTTGGCGGCATGGCTAGAGGTAGATATCATGGTCACTTAGATAATGTTGCTGTCTGTTTCTTGATTTATTTTTCTTTGGAGTTTGTAGTTGCCTGTTTAAACTTGTGTCATGACTCTTGGTAGATTGATAGAATGTTGTATTTATATTATATTTAATTATTGAATTATAAGTTATTTATATAGACGTGACTTGACTGATGGGAGGTCTGCTTGGAAGAAAAGGAGAGATAGTTATCTAAGAATGAGACAAGAGGGGTGACAGGATTTGGTTATATATTGGTGAGAAAGTTCCCACAAACGAAGCTGGGAAGCATTGCAACTATTGGGCAGGGCTTGTATCACTCCATTACTATAGCATGAGTCCAAATCGGCATTATGCATTTGGACATGGGGTGCTACTGCCACTAAGGAAGCAAAGAAAAAAAAATCAATAAACAGGCAATTACTGTATCTATGTGACCATGATCAACCTCTAGCTATGCTACTGTAGTCCAGTTGGTTTTTATAACTCTTCTGCTGAAGAAGGGAACTGATATACCCCAAATATTTAATTATGATTTATTTTGTTATTAATTGTGAACTTTGAGGCCTCCAATTTTATAGTAAGTGAATAAGCATTGCCCCTTCTATCCTCTTTTCAATGTTTAATTTAAAATAGCCATTTGGCACCATTTTTTCTTTGTGGATAGACAGGGTGTCTACTCAGCGGAACAAAAAATTTGTGACTATTTGAACACAAAATACCTTCAAGGGTGTATAGTCCAAACAAGCAGTAAGACACGGTGCAAAAAAAAAATTCTTTCGGTAAACGGTCGAACATTATCATGTACATCGAGCCTAGATATTATAATAACAAACACAAGTAAAAACTATTACTATAATCATACCAACAAGAAAACTTACTTGTAATTAAAGATGTTTGAAGCTCCCAGAAGCTGAAGTCTCTCAACAAACATAAAAATCTAACATTGTTCAAATTTGTCACCTAATAATTAGTTTATACACAAAATCACAACATACAGGATTTACATCTGCCTCATTCGTTTCTTCTCCAAGTCGATTTCAGTTTGAAGTGCTGAAGCCTCTTCTTCAGCCTGTTGGAGAAGTTTTCTTTGCCTCAAGTTTATTTACAGTTTCCAATGTTGTTTTTGATCTGTTAGTTTCAATTGCTTCCCTCCTTTTGGAACTTGCTCGCCTAGCTGCATGCAGCATCCCACTTGTAAATTCCACATTCTTTATGCCACCTATCGACTGAACCATTGAATATATGCTGCTTTGGGAGATTAGAGAACGCTCTTTCATATTTTCAACCAATCCATTCCTTGTTTACTGAAAAACCTCTTTCAACAGCACTGTTCTCATGGAATATTGTAAATATCATCGTGCAAAATGACAGCAATGCCTTGCAAGCTTTTGCATTAATGAAGATGTTGGAGAGAAAAGAATATAGTCTGGTTTCATTGAAATCAAATGTCTTCAGCTCTTCTTGAACAGGAGACTGATCACAGATTTCAAGGTAGTTTTTTCTTATATGTTCAGCTTCAATGTATGCAATATGGTTGTTTGAAGTGAGTTGTTTGAGTGCTATGTTAATCCGTTGTACTTAGAGTGCCACTAGTCATTACTGCTGGTGAAAGGCATGAAGCAACTTTCACCATGCACTTTCATAATGGAGACCTAGGCCCGGTCAGTTTTTGAAACATTTCCACTAGGAAGTGACTGCAATCTTTTCTAAATAGCTTTACATCAAGTACTTTCACATTTAAAAAAAATTTCTTCGCACCAAAGCCTATGTCTACATCCGAAAAGCTCAATAGATTTTCTTTTTTGACATCAATTGCCAAGAGCTGTCCTAAGTTTTTCACATTGCTTATATATAACCTTTGCCTTAAGGACGCAAGCAGCAATGCTACATGCTATCGAATAATGGTTCCACTTCTCCTACTACTGACTGTAAGAAAAAGAGTTTTGCTTCAAGAAGGTTATCTTTTAGGAAGTCTCGTACAACACTGAAATTCTTCGCTTCAGGTGGTTTGGAACACACAAAAGCCACATTTTCTTCAAGTGTGGAGTCATTTTCAAGGCTCTTTCAATTACTTTTGAGGTTTCCACCCATCTGATGGAACACATTTTAAATGGAAATAGGTCTGAACCACTTGAGAGGATGTAATCAGATCTTCGAGATGGAAAATCTTAAAACAGACAATACAACGAACGCAGAAAATTATGAACTTGCCATTCACATTTATTATGAGCTGTCTTATAAGCCCCATGAACTGTATCAAGAAAGCATGTGCCAACATTAATAGGTTTCTTGTCTTAAGAGTTATCTAAATTTTTTCCCATCATTTGATTGAAGACCTTAAAAAATTTTAAATTTACATTAGGTCCATCAAGAGCAATTTGTAGAACATTCTTTAAAGGCAGTCCTAATTCAGACATACCTGACATAAAGGAATCAAGGTCAGCTGCAGTAGAATGCCCTAAAAACACAGAGTTCAAGTGTCGGGTCGAAACCACATTTAAACTTGAGTTCCAATAACGGACAATGATGTTCATTTGTCCTTTTTGGGCCATTCTATTGAGACTTTCGTAAAGTGAAACTACAAAAATATTCTTTACTCCACCGAGAGTTTTTCTTGGAAGAAGGGGCCAAGACCAAAGGTTGTCAAGTTAGCCAAGTTTGTCTTTTTGAATTTTGAACTTATGTGCTATTACACTGTCAGGAAACATGATTGAGAAAAGATCACTGGAAATACATAAACCTCTGTCAGAAGTATGAGTTATAACCATATTCATCGACCACAGAATTTCTGCTTTAAAGGTATCATCATTTACACAAAATTTACTTAAAGGTTCTCCAAGAGATGAGGAAGATGTAAACAACTAATGTAGACAAAGCTGCAACCAAATATACATCATTTTCAGAAGTAGGCCTACTTGTGGAAGGTAATAATTCTTTTGCCCGTTCTGGCTGTTTACATCCAACTTTTTCAGAAGATATAAAGCCGAGCGTTTTTTGCTTACCTTGGAGTAGGGCAGAGGTTAGTTCCAAATGCTTCTTACCTTTTCCATGAATTTTAACTCCATTCAACCCACTGTGGTTTATATCAAATTTGGATTTACAAAATCTACAATAAGCCTCATACTGGTCATCTTCAACAGGGCACAACCACTTTGAGTATTTATTTTCTTCAACAGTTAGCCAAAACTCTTTGAACGAACATTTACCAGGCATCTTTTAACAGATTAACCTAAACTTCACACGTAAAATTTTTGAATGCCCCCCCAAAAAATTATGAATTTTTTTCACAACACAGGATTAAAAAATAATTTAGGCCTATTATTATATGTGCCCATAAGAAAATGAAAAACATTTTAAAAATTGATAAATGTCAACTGTTTAGAATGAATGCTCTTTAAAATTAGATGAATTACGTCAAGGATCAAATATTAACACTAATAGTATTATTTTATAAAAAATACACCATTTTCACTGCGAAAACGATTGCTATTTGCTGTCAACGTTAATGTGAAATTATAATATACATTTTACACTGCCTTCAAATTGCACCCAGATCACTGAAAGCTTCAAAAATTGGTAATTGCCACCAACATCTTGATCCAGATCCACAACACAGATGAACGCACGGTTTGTGTAGAAAATGTCCTGGTATTTTCCCGTATCATCTACAAAACCTGAATTCCAATTCATTCACTCGAAAACCATTATGTGTAGGCGCACACACAGCATAATGCACTCACACACCCCACGAGACAAGTAGCACACCACATTATAATTTAATACAAGATGGCAAACGTTAACCTTGTCACTGGAATCACAAACAAAACAATCAGGCAACTTCCGACTGGTGAGTGCCATCACATGTAGTGGATAGCACTATCTTTGAAGCATTCGCGTTGTTACGACGTAAGGGAAATTAGAACTAAAATTATTTTCGTGACTTTATGACCAAAATATTAGAAATTTGTGACTTTTTTCTCTTCCAATTAGTAACTTTCGTGACCCAGTAGACCCACTGATAGACTATATATGAAGATTTTAGAGAAAAGTTATAGAAATATGCACAATTTGGGAATGAAAACAATGTTATGGAAGAACTGGATAGAAACAGTGGCAACAACAATCAAAGTATTTGTAATTTAGAAAGATATATTTCAAAAGAAGAAACACTAAAGAATATTAATATATCACTGACAGAGAAAGGTGAGTCTCCCTTGAAATTCTATGCAATAGCATCATATAGAAAATCTGCCAATTCAAAAGGAAAGCTTTAGTTAGATTTTTCTACTTTAAAAATTGTCACACACGGTGAGAAAAGAGAAGCTTGAAACTGTCACACATGGTGAGAAGAGAGAGGCTTGAAACTGTTACACACAGTGAAAAAATAGGCGCTTGAAACTGTCACACACAGTGAAAAAAGAGGCGCTTGAAACTGTCACACACAGTGAAAAAAGAGAAGCTTGAAACTGTCACACAAGGTGAGAAAAGAGAAGATTGGAACTGTCACACAAGGTGAGAAAAGAGAAGCTTGAAACTGTCACACACAGTGAAAAAAGAGAAGTTTGAAACTGTCACACACAGTGAAAAAAGAGAAGTTTGAAACTGTCACACACAGTGAAAAAAGAGAAGCTTGAAACTGTCACACAAGGTGAGAAAAGAGAAGCTTGAAACTGTCACACAAGGTGAGAAAAGAGAAGCTTGAAACTGTCACACATGGTGAAAAAGGGAAGATAATGTCATGGATGAGTTCCATGTCAGTGAATATGCTGTCTGTAAAGCAAGGGACCTTCTTCTCAAAGACAAAGGAATAATATATTTATTTGAGTCAAAAAAAAGGGAAATTACTAAGTGAATTATTATTTATTTTTTTAACACTGCATCTTAATAACCACTCAGGTACACCTTTGCAATAATTACTCTAATGTGTGAGGGTTTAGGAAGGTCAGATTTAGTGAAAGTGTATCCACATTTGTGTAGGGTGGGAAATTATTTTGGGAAGATCTCAGTACACCCAACCAGGATCGAACCTCAATCTCCCCATCATTGGCAGTTCAGTCTATTATGAGAGTGATGCCTTAGACAATTCGACCACTGTAGCTGATAAAAGACAATTGAATTGGGAAAGAAATTTTATCAAGAAATTGAGTACTATTAAATCGTGTCAGGCCAAAAAGATAAGGTAAGTATTTTTTTAAACGTGCACATACAAAAATGATTATTAGTTACTAATAATGAATGAAGTTGTGTTCTGATTTTAAATTTGGGTAGCTTAACATTAAAATTGCCATCTCTAAATTATGTATGCTGCGTCCTGAATGGTGAGTACTAGCAGGATCTTCTGGAACACATTCTGTATGTGTTTGCACCATCAACTAAAATGTAATCCCTATTCTTCATGCTTGATCACTTGTTTTAAAGATAATAGAGACTGCATGCTGTGACACTGATCACAATACCCATCAACTAACAATTTTAAAAGCTTCCTACTTGGAAATTTAAAGAATGGGACACTGAAGATGAAGTTTTATTTAGTTTGTGGGTATTGTCATTCAGAACACAAGAGACAAATTTCACAGTGACTTGTGATGACTATTTAACTACTTGAATAGAGACACTTTAATCCGACCACCTTTGGTCCAGCCCTCGCAATATTTACTATTGTGTCTCAAATTTATTGAAAGTTTGGGAGTCAAGAACTAGCCATGCATACCTGGCAGAGTAAGTGACTGGCTGGAGTCTCACTCCCCTTCACCGCCCTTGCGGAGGAGGGTGGAGTTGGTTATCTCTATCCCCCTCATCCCAGATGTCAGTGCATGTACGTGAAGAAGTAAATCGATGCTGGAGTGTTCACTAGTATTCTTGTTTCATTTGATTGTTACGGGTTGAAATAATTATAATGTGAGACGTACACAAACATTTTTACTGTGAATATCGCTTTTGATAATGTGACAATGTCGGAAGTTATGTCAAAAAAGAGAAAAGTGGATGTAGAGTGTCATCAATTTCAAGACAAGTGGCTGGAGGGTTATTTATTTATCATGCATCAAGGTTGTCCTTTGTGTTTACTTTACAATAAACTCTGTCCATACTTAAAGAATACAACTTTAAGAGACATTTTATTTCAAGACATGGTGATCATGGAAAAACTGAAGGACAACTGTGAAAAGACAAGATACAGAAGTTAAAGAAGAACTCACGTTACCAGCAGCAAATGTTCAACAAACAAAGAACGCAACATGATAGCTCCGTTAAAGCTAGTTATGTGATGAATGAAAAAATTGCAAAGTATTCTTATCTATTTGGTGAAGGAGAATTTATCAAAAGTGTCTGCTTGAGATTGGAAATATAATATGTCCTGACAAGAGAAAAGACTTTGAACAAATTAGTTTTTTAGAGATGTACTTTTGTTCGACACATAGAAATTATAGCTAACGATATCAAAACTCATTTGAATGAGAAGATTACTCGTATGAAGCATTTTCATTAACTTTGGATGAGCGCACAGACTACTCTGATACAGCACAACTAAGCATTTTTATTCGAGGAGTCGAAATGTACTGCAACATGAAGAGAGGAATGAATGGTTCATGTGTCGTTATAAGGAACAACTACTGGTGAAGACATATTCAAAGCAGTCAGTATAGTTTTCAGAAGCTTTGGACTGAAACGGAGTCAACTAAATGGGATTAGCACAGATGCAGAACATGCAATGGTTGGTGCATGAAAGGGATTTATTAACTTTATTAAGTCAAACGCACTTAATCACCATCAGTTTAGGGAGAAATATTTTCGGATTATGAAGATGTGTCATATTGCTGTGAAGTGAGGTGGTTAAGGGTAAAACGTTAAAAACGATTCTTGATTTGAGACAAGACATCATAGATTTCATGGACATAAAAATAAATTCAATAAGTCAAATGAAAGATGATCGGTGGATGTGTGATTTGACATTCCTTGTAGAGGTCACCAGACCAGACCAGACCAGACTCATACGTTGCATGTATTTATGAGTCAGGCACTGGTTTTTAGGATTAGTACTTTCAAAACATGAAGAGGAAGGTTATATAAAAGTGAAGTTCTTGCACCCTCGCGGCGTTGCAACATTGTTTCATTGGCTGCCCCTGGAAAGAAGACATCTGCTATGCTCCTGTGTGTAACACTATTTCTTGTGCCACTCCTCTCATCACAAAGGGTTCTAAGGATTTAACCTTTCCTGAAAAGGAGGCCAAGTTTGTACAACAACAGTACACCATCCTCTTCAACATGACAACATAGCAGATGAAAAGAAACATTTAATTAGCCGCACTTAGCTATAATATTGTACAATATGAATTAAAATGAATATATTAACAGATTAGAATCCCTGTATTTATCTTTCACCATCATTTAAACCATACTTCGAGGTGTAATTTAAAAATTGATAAAAATTTGACAGTAATTTATATCTTGATTATTAAACAGAGATATAAAGTTTTTCCTTAAATATTAATCGCACTCATTATATAGAACCTTGGAAACAATATTTACATGAAATTTTTCAAAACTTTTATATCTAAGAAAGTATGTTGCCTAAGGTAGACACATTTTGCAGAGATTAGTAGCACGGTGGTAGTAACAAGTAAAAAACATTCGTGAAAATCTGATATGGTGGGTATCATTAAAAATAGAACTGGGTTATCTGATATGTAATGACCCCAAAATAGAAACAAACAATGAAACAAATATAAAGTTTAAAAAATTGTATCATGGCAGTAACATAATCGATTTTTCACCAAATTACAACATTAAATCTGAAGCCTAAGATTTGGTTTGGAATAAATTACTAATATAATTAGATTATTAGGTTATTCTAATCATGAAAATATGAATGGATATGCCCATTTTAGTTTAAATTAGCTGAATAACTCACGTGATCTCCAAAAAATAGATTGTCTTCAGAGGTTTTAGTCCATTGTATAAACAATTGGATATTTGCTGCTGTTGGTTTAATCAGGTATAATATCTTCTCACCCTTGGAACAAAAAAAACAATAAATGTAATTATATTAAATAAAGTTCCATTGAAGAACATTTGTTTAGTAATCTTTAAAATATAATTAATTACATTGTTTTATAGGCTATATTGTTATGGTCCATAAAAGCTGTGTCTGACAACGGTATGTTATTTGTTTATCCATGGTTTAACTTTTCATTAACTTTGTACAAGTAGTGGGGAGTAAGAAAATAAATATCTTGTCCTAAATAACAGAAATAAAATCATCACAAAAATATTTTCTAAATAAGTGTTGTTAAAATCCCTTGCTAACATAAATTAAGCTTTTGTGTTAATTTGCAAACACAATTTAAAAAAATTATGTTTTCATTACAGAAATTAATAATTTTTGTAGTTTTTTTAAAAAAAATTTTTTGTGTGGTACAAGCATAGAGCCAGTAAACTTTATTTTCTATACTGATACAAGCACTGTGTTGCTCATTTTGAGCTTCTCTTTGCTTTTGATGTAAAATTTGAGCATTGGGAATAAGATGTTTATAACATGTCAAATCATTTAATTTAAGGTAATAAAATTCAAATTTTCTGTGTTTTCTTAAGTTTGAAATCCTCTTTGATGTGCTCTTTGTTGCAAAAAAATAACCAAAAAATATTCATTCATACGGATGATTTCTTTCTAAAACATTCAGATCGATAAAGTATTAAAGTTTGATTCACACTAGTGGCAGTTTATTATTTGTTGTCTGTATTCACTGACACTTCCCTACAATGTTGAAATTGATATTTTGTTTGTCTCTTGCAGAAAACTGAGTGAAAGTTGTAGTTTCTAACACAAAAGTTAAGAAAACAGTTTGCTAGCCAGTTCATTTTCTGTTTACTTAAATTTACTTAAAATTTGGGAATGCGTTCTTTGATATGGCTATCCAGGTGTTAATTTAATTAATCTCATATTATATGGCTCACGAAGTGATTTCAAATTCAATTGACCGTTCTTCATCACACTTAATAATAGATCCAAATCCACTTCATGAGTTGAGCACTCATGTATTCAAAACAATCTAGAACACAAGACTGGAAACTGGGTGACATTGAAATAAATAATATTGCCTGGGCAAAAGAACTGAAAGCGACACTTTTAATGCTCAATGATACAGTTACTATTGCACTCAAAAGAGGTTGCAACTTGTGAATGTGAACTATTCCATTGAGCATAAGGGTTAACTATAAATTAATGAAAAAAATAAAACCAAAAGCTGGTGGTGCCATGTGAACCAAAACCTAAGTCACCAAACTTAATCCAAGCAAACATTATCTGTAAAAGAGCAGGTCCAATTTTATCTAGATTTCCCAAATTAAAAAACTAATTCATACAATTATTATTATGAAAAGTACTTTTTTATATGTAATAATTGTATTTTAATCTGGAAAATTAAATTTGAATCGTCTTATTTAGTGATAATGTTGTAGGTATGAATTGAATTTGTTGACTTAAGGCTAGCTCAGATGTACAACAGTTGTTTGACACAGTATTTTTGTTGGTGTGATTCATTTTATATATATATATATATATATAACATGGAAAAAATGTTTTATATAACATGAAAAATATGTTTAACTAAAATATATCAATTAATACACCCTGAGTGTTTGAAGTTCTTACTATTTTAAAAGAAATTACTCTATTAGTAGTAATTATAATGTGGAAGCCAATCTATCTCAATGAATCCCTAATTTCTCATTTCTCAATAATATAGTTTTGTAGTTTAAACTGAAGATAATATACAACTTTACATCGGAGTTTTGTATATTTTTTAAAAAAAATAGGTTCTATAGTGATTCATGAGCTGTTCCCAAAAGGTACCATCACATTTTGACTATCAATATTATTTTACACAAAACATCAAGTTAAAGACAGTAAAGTTTTACCTTAAGAACGTGATACCATACAGAGGATCCTCCAAAATCCACATGAAAGTCTGTGAAAGACCGTTTTGTTGACACAAGGCAATATCTTTGAACATCAGATTTTGGTTCAGAACAATCAGAAGGCCAAGCTATCTCTGCCCAGTCAAGTATTCGACTTATTAAGGGCGGTTGAATTGCATCTCTTAAACTGAAATTATAAAATAAAGTTACATTAAAAAAGTAAAACAATCGAGTCATAATAAAATATCAAAGTTCTAAACTAGTCAATAGTAGGGTTGTGTGGCCAAGACACTATTGTAAAAATAAACCTCTATAGTTTTGGCATGTTTGTGATTCATTGGATATATGATATGGATATGGATATATATATTATTACTGGCAAAAAATGGATGTGCAGTTAATGAGGAAAAACAGAAATTGTGGGCCAGGACTAGATTTTGTTTACCACATGTCACTACCTATTTGGGTTACATGCATTTATATTATCTACAATAATGCGATGGGAAAGTTAGAATTTGTAGGAAATGTATCTACAGTTGTGTGAAGTGAGCGGAAAACATATTTTTTTTAACTTTTTACATGTGGTCAGGATTTAAACCCTCGAATGTTCCGCCAAGACAAAATTGGAATGATGTTTAGAAAACCACTTATCCTGGGATTAGTTTGTTAACCTTCATATAGCGTAACGTTCACCTCATGTTCACATAACGTTCATTTAATGTAAATAAACTAATGTGTTGAGAATCGACATAATGTAATTAAACTAGACTAAAGTGTTCATGATTCATATAACATAGTGTATCAACTCAAGCCAAACACAAACAATGAATTTGGTATCTATGAAAACAAATTGTTCAATAAATGAAACTAGGAGTGTGTGAAGTCCACTTCTTTGGTTGGAAGCAAAGTCGAGTCAAATATAGGAAATATTCTCGAAGCCGAATCGAAGTTTGAACATTTTTCTATTTAATTTTGAGTAACAATATTATGTTGACATTGAGTGTATTTATCTAACATCATACTAAATATTATATTTATTTTTTCTTGGCACAAGTATTTGTAGCTTATTACCAACATATAAATGTTATATTCACTTTACCTTTGTATTAAAAACATTGTGTACAGCCTGAGTGAGTAGTTAAAAAAACATGGATTTGCTTTAATATCAGTGGATTTTCACTGCATGGTGGTTTATTAAACTTTCACTTATAAGATACAAACTAACAAAACAAAAGCGTTATCAGACGTTCGAAAACAAAAATATTACAGAAAAACACGAATTTGAGTTTAAGTTAATGCGGCGAGTGCGTTTATATGTTTGAGAAGTTCAGTCTTATAAAATTTTAGTTTTTCTGTTTTACATATAAACAAGGAAACTTTTAATTCTATAAATCCATTTAAATCTTGCCATGTGAATTACTAAAAAATTATGGTTTATTTTGAAAGTGCCTATAGCCAATCTCGAAACGAATATGACCTTGATAATAATTTCACTTATAAATTATTATTAGCACCGATAACCTTGATGATAATAATTTCGCTCATAAATTAGCACCGTGTCTTACTACCCATTTGGGTTATACGCAATACGCTAATGTGTAATGGTAGGGTGATTGTGAGGTGAAATGGAGGACCTACAGCTTAATGTGGGATCCAAACCACGGTGGAGGCCTGGCATTCCACACATTCACAAGTTTTGATTAATACAAGTCTTTTCAGAGGTGAAGGAAGGGTTCGACAATCATATAAATTCGTGCAGAGACCGAGGACTGAACCTCCAGCACAGAAGTCTAACACCTTACCCGTAGACAGCCAGGACACCACACTCATAAAATAATTCTTCATATATTCTGTATAAAATAAGGAATTTTTGTAGATTTTATTTGATTTTTAATTAAATATATAAGAATTTATATAAATAAACAGCCATTGTCGTTTAGAGGTACTCACTATTCACCTAATTTTAAAAATAATTTAAGGAAAATTTCAGTTCATTTTTATTTGATGTAAAATATAAGTGTAATATAATCACTAGACATTGAATAATAGACGAAGCATCAACAAGCCGCCGAAGCCAAACATGGGTTTGAATCAAATATGAAGTACACCAAGATCGGCTTTGAATTTTTTGAAGTTTCGTAAACCTCCAAATGAAACCCAAGCATTTTGGACTGATCAGCCTATAAGTATTTGCAACATAAGCGTACTGGATATGCAAATCACAATGAAACAAGAGGCTATGACTTTTAGAGTTCACGAGAAGAGGACAAACTATAGCAATAAAATCATCTTCACACCATCAACACACAAATTAAGTACCAAATATCAGTGTTGACATTGCTTGCTACATTAATGAAGATAGAACATGTGGTACCCTTCACTCCCTTAAACAATTCTCGGTTAAGTGAAATTCAAGTTAACTGAAACATGATGTCTTCCATTTAAAAACACAAGAATACCTTTTGTTACGTAACGTAAATATTGTGAATATTAAGTTAACATTAAGTTAATCGTGATCTTGGCATGCAGCAACAGATTTTAAAAATTGCTGCTTAAAGGTCCTCACATACCAGCATAGTATTGTATACGTACGGTGCCATGACAGTAGCAGTATGGAGTCTTATTGCCGCGACAGTCCCACACACCGAGATCGTCGACATGTCCCAAGAGCTGTTGAGGAACATCACGAGGAAGAAGCATAGGAGGTTGAAGGTTGAATGAAGTGGGAGGCGATGGCTGTTGAAGAACGTCATGAGGAAGCATAGGCATAGGAGGTTGAAAGTTTAATTCAGTGGGAGGCAATGGCTGTTGAGGAACATTATGAGGAGGCATATAAATTTGATGATGGGAAGCAAGAGGCTACATTGATTGTTGAGGGAGTGACTGAGGAATATTTTGAAGAGGTAGAGGCATCATGGGAAGCTGATCATTGGATGTATGGGGTTGCAATGCTTGTTGAGGATATAAAAGTGAAAATGTTCAGGGTAATAGCTGGACTCTCATTCTAATACTTTTATCTTATATTGAGAGACCAAGTTAAATATTTCAGCCTTAGCGGATACTACAACATATTTAGGCAACTGCCCGAAATGATTCCTCAATGGCTGAAAAAAACTTACTGATGTGCGAGAGGAGGAAGTGTTTGAGAGGGTGTGGTAAGCGACAGCCGCCATGACAGTATCGTACGTGTATTTCTGCTTTCAAAGTGGGATGGAAAACCACACATTGTACGTATACGATACTATGCTGCTATCATGGTGTTACGATGGGTGTCTGTGTACGCAGCTCCATAGAAAAGCATGGAAAGAGAAAAACATACTATACTTGTACGATACCGTACGTGTACGATACCGTACGTGTACGATACCGTACGTGTACGATACCGTACGTGTACGATACCGTACGTATACGATACCGTACGTATACGATACCGTACATATACGATACCGTACATATACGATACCGTACATATACGATACCGTACATATACGATACTAGGCCGGTGTGCGAGGACCTTTAGTCAGCATAAAAATTTTATAAGATTCATATGTTACCAAAAAGCATAATAGACCAATTTTTACAATGAGATATAAAATAGTAAATACAAACATTTTATAACATGTATTAATGTCTATCATTAGAACAAAAACAAAGCTTAAATATGAATATGTCAAGATGAGAAAAATAAAGATATTCTGGAAGCATATCAGATGTTTTAAAGTTGATTTACACATGCAGGACTGTAAAAAAAATTGAGGAACAAAATGGTTATTATGCTAAGGAATGTTTTAGTCATGTAATCAGTAATTGTCAATATGAATCAATCTATATTTGCCCAGAGGATAGAGAAATAATAGGCAAAGGATAACAAGAGTAGTATCTATTTAACATAAGAAATATAACAATAACAGGGACAATGTCGAAGAGCAGAGTGGAGTAAAGATTGATATAAGGCATAATAGCGGAGAAAAACACCAATTTAGTTATAGCACTCATAAGGATAGATAATTACTCAATCTAATGGTGAAGCCAAACAACCACCTCAACAGGGCAACAATATTATGAATTATAGGGACATAAATAGAGGCGAAGAACCTTGGAATGTATCAAAAGCAGAAAATAGCTTGTATAGCTTAATGTAACTGTATTTAACATTAACAAAATGTAACCCTAATTCAAATTGCCGAGCCATCATGTGGCAAGTTAGCAAACAACACTCTTCTAATCTAGGTCTGAAAACAATTCCAATATTTAGAATGATCGTAGTAAGCAACACCACCTAAAAGCAAGCAATACAGCCAGTGCCTTCACCAAAACCTCTTAAGAAATGACCACCCACCAAATGGTGAAACAGACAACCACTTTTAAATTTAAATTGGAGAGAATTTCCCAAAAGGGTTTATGTCAAAGATGGAAAATGGCTTCATACTAGCCATAACCAAATTTAAAGAAAACATTCTAAATTCAAATAAAAATTTAGATATTTATATAGAGCTCATAATTCTTGTAGGCTTACAAGCTAACAAACTAGCCAAACAGCCACTTCATCTCAAGTCCCTGGACGTGAACTGCGTGTGTTTTTGAGGATGTGTTGGAACAAAAAGATAATGCAGGCAATGGAATTTGTATCCTCTTTACTTGTATGGTTATAAAATACACATTCCTGGTGAGACACTTGAACTAAGTAGAAGAGGGTTGCATTGGGAGGGGGTAGCTATTACTTTTGAAGCAAATATTAATAAATCAATATTATATTGAGCCGATTGCAATTGTTTGGTTGTTGAAGACTTATCATTGTGTATATTTTTTTGTTTTCATTAATTGTTAACGTGAATGTTTGATTTAGCTGTGTGTTTTTATTACAAGTTTTTGTTCATATGAAGTGTGCACTTTTAAGTCTTTTTTTATAAATTTGAAGTAATTTTATAGTATTTTTAAGTCATTTTATAGAACATTTTCAAACAATCAAAATCTCCACCCTATTAAAAAATATTTAAAGTTTATCATTAATGACAATCTGTCTTAGGTCAGATACAACTTTATCAAAAAATATGTAAACCTCTTGTAAAAAATAATTAATAATAATAGGAAGAGTTACCGGGAAATCAGTTAAGAGGTTTATCTGACAATAACAAAGTTTGTTTATTTTATTTAGAACAATCAAAATGGTAAATACATAATTGGAACAAAATATAACATCGCGTGAAGCGCTTATCCTTTCAGACATAAAAAACTCCACTGAGATAATGGGATTAATAGACATTACAATATCTGAAAATAGAAAAATATAGTTATAAACTGGTTGCCAGTACAACAGTAATATTAATAGTCATCATGGAAGTCTATGGTTCAACGTTTAAATAACCCGCGCATTTAGAGAGAAAAGCAATAACTCCGTTAATACTCTTAATATTTCTACATTAATAAACTTTAAATCAAATATGAGAAATCACCCTAACATGCGCCTTCAAACAAAACGCAATAATCATGATAAATATGATATTTACATAGCCCTTACAGAGAGGCAAAAAGTTTATAGTTCTTTCGGTTTGAGTAATAAGTGCAATACAACGATACTTCATCGTAGCCCCTAACACACATTTAAATTTAGGTAATAATAACAAGAAAAACCAATACGTGCCTTCAAGCCTAAGGAAATCATTATAATGTTAAACCAAAATAATAGAAAGAATAAGACATTAGATCAAGTCTCAAACTTAACACATAAGTGCCCTGTGCTCTATGTAGAATAGTTAACTAGATAACCCCATATACACTAAATATGCAAACGATATCAAGAAAGGACGGGTGGTAAGCCCGAGATGCAAAGTTTGCCAAAGCGTGGTCAAAAATATATACATTAAGTATATACAACAAAACCAGAACGGGTAGTAAGACGCGGTGCTAAATATTATTATATACAACAAAGTGAAATTGTACGGTCAGAATGAATTAAGCCTCGCATAAGGAGGGAGAAAGGCAAGCGCATTCACTATGGCCTGCGTGAAACATTTCATAGTTCAAAAGTTAAATGGTTATAAGTCCCCAACAATAATTTAGACAAGATATCCCCCCATTACAACGAAAAAGAATTTTGAACATTAAATAATAAATCACGGCCCCTAAGTCGCCGTCCTTACCTAGGTCAGTCGGTGGTATTATGAGTGACCATTGAAAACCAACGTCCCAATATATACTCATTTGTATTCACAGAGAGAAGGGTAAAGGGAAGGAGGCGGTAAGTCAATAGAACAAACATGACAAGAGTAGGAGGTTCTAGCAACAAGTAGATTATTCTAGATGGTCCTAGCAGCGGAAGTCGTAACTTTGTCTGGCCGCGTGGAACCTCATTCGTTTCCAGCCAGGCGTGGATTGACTCCCGAGAATCCTGTCTGTCGAAAGCTCAATTTAGTCTGTTGTGTCAGTTGGAGAGCGGAGGTCAGAGCACGTGCTCTTGTGTTGAAGTTCATCACGGGCGGTGAGTGAGTGTTGCCCCATTTGAAATAGCTTTAACTTGTAACTCGTTACAAATAAAAGGGGCATTTTACATTTGTTGTATCCCATTGATCATTTTAATTTTTTTTTATGGTTCGTCTAATGCCTTTAGTTAATGTCTTTTACATCCCACATATTCCAAAAAGTTTATATAAGATTGTTTTTTTATCTAAAGCGTAAAAAGTTTAACCTCACACTAGCATCAAAATAATATTACTTTAGGTTTCCCTGGCTAGGCATAACTATATAAATTATTGTCTTTATTCATATAATATTGATCAATGAACACCAAACCCTTCTGCAAATATTGCCTGTATAAGCCATTATACTTATCCACCCATTCCCCTCCACCTAACTTTTACTTTCTACTCTAAACTTGACAATAGTATCGAGTCAGAAGTTAAGTGAGAGCATATATTACTATCCATTCAACCATTTAACTGAGCCATTATGATTGATAAATAAACAGTAATGGTGCTTTCTCTTGACTAAGGTGTAATTACTACCCTATGTACAGCTTTAAGTAACTCAAAACGAGTGTATGCCTACAGAATGTAGGTTTGCCATTCAACCCTATAATGACATATTTCTATCCAATCCCTAACCAGACACCCAACATCTTTCAAATCCATTTTACAATTATCCTCCCATTTATGTCTTGGCTTACTAAGGGATCTTGTTTCTTCAGGTCCCTCTACTAAAATGTTGTGTCCATATTTGTCGTCACATATACACATCACATGAGAGCCCTAGCCCCCCCACCCCTCCAATCCCTTATGCATGCATGCCTTGATTATACATTTAGTGTTCACTATGTAATTTATTCATTCTAATGCTTGTTCATCCATGTTAAGCCAAAATGTCTTCATCAGTATGTTGTTCTTAGCATTTGCCCCCTCTAATTATAAATTTATAGGAAAATATTATGAACTAAGTCAAATATTTTATTGTTTACTTTACTTCACATCCATTACTGTTTTCAGCCTGTGGCCTGGACCATCTTTTTATCCAAAACATATATTTTTCACACCACCTTGATAGGCCTTTCATAGCTTTATATGCCTTATAATCTAACTTAAGATTAGAAAAGGCACAATATCCAGTCCCTGACTGTTAATTAATCACTGATAAAGGGTAAACCCACATTTCACCAATGATAAATTTTTCGGCCATGCAGGAAATCAAACGCAGGACTTTTAACTCACTACAAAGACAAGCTACTGACTGAGCCAAGGTGTTTGATCATCCTATTAAGTAGTATATTTAGATAAAATAAATTTTATTTTTTTATTCACATAGGCCTACAGTATAAACTATTTTAAGTCAGTACAAAAAACACAGTAAATTATAAATAGGTTAAACAATAAAACTAATATATACTTTTTAATGCTGATATTTAGATAAGGATTATGAAATGGTGTGTGGTTTTTTCCCCACTTGGCCACTAGAGCATTGCCTTTATAATTTATTTTAGTATATACATTTTTTTGTTGTGTGTGTCATTATAAATACTGTCATGTTGTATGAACACAAATAAGTGTTATTATTATTATTATTAGCACCGCGTCTTACTACCCGTTCGGGTTATACGCACTTACGCTAATGTGTAATGGTAGGGTGATTGTGAGATGAAATGGAGGACCACCAGTTTAACGTGGAATCCGAACCACGGTGGAGGCCTGGCATTCCTCACATTCACAAGATGTCTTGTCAGAGGTGAAGGAAGGGTTTGGTAATCAGATAAATCTTTGCCGGGACCGAGGATTGAACCCCGGCCGCCAGCATAGAAGTCTGACACTTTACCCCTAGACCACCAGGTCACCTTACAAATAAGTGAATATAATATCAAATAAGCTGTTGTCTACAGCTAATACAAAAGGAGATGTGAGCTATGACATTTGTATCAATCATTTCAGTCTCCCCATATAATGTTAGCTATGCCAATGATAATATTGCAACTGATGGTTGTAAGGAAGGTTCAATTATTGTAAACATGATGACATGATAACTGTCCAAAAGTGTTTTAAAGTAAAAGAATCAGAGTAATTTTGTTGAGTTAACATGCAAGACAAAAATTATATAAAAGGTTCAACAATATTAAGATGAAAATTAATTACAATAGTTTTTAATTTTCCATATATAAAAAAAATTGTTAGCTTTCTATACAAACAATGGGGGAATGAGGTAGAATAAATGCAAATTGAGAGAAAGACTAAATTAGTAAAACATTTTTGAACCAAAATATTACCAAATAAATATAAAATACCTTGTTTTGGACATTTCCACACTTAACAAATTTATTGGATGCCATCTATAAGGACTTAAAAAGTAGTCCACAAAATCAATCAAATGTATTGATATGATATTTTGTGAAATTACATCAATGGCTTTGACATGTTTCATACCATCTAGAACAAGAGAGATGTATCAATTCAATATTATTACTTATAAGCAAATAGTATAGTAATAAAATTAATCAGATTTAAGTTGTAAATCTTTATTATCGCAGCTATGGAATTTAGCAGCTCACTGTCAAAACTGTGAAGAACCAGGGACTTTTGTACAAGCAGTGGACCTAAACAGTCAGACATTCAATGTGGTGGTCGAATATAAAATGAAAATGCACAGTTAATTTAATAAACAAGTGGAAAAAATTAAAGTAAAACCTAATTGATCTTTGAAACATAAGTGCTTAATTAAGGTGGTATGGCAGGAATGGCCCTGAGCCCGTAGTGGTTGAGGGAGGGAAATAAACTACTTCCCTTGACCCCATGTGATTAGCCTGGCTTCCCCCACCCTTCAACCCCAAAACTGTTCTTCACCCTGTCATGCACAACATCATGACCTTCAACATTCCATTTTACCTGGAATCACCAATAAAGTCTAGAACACCCACAGTTTAAAAATAATACCTCAGGAAACTCGTCTGGTAGGCATTTTGTCATGCTGACAGTTTTAGCGCTTATTATTCCATTATTCACCAATATAATGATTGCCGACGAAAAGCTCGATTATTATAATTAAATTTTAGTGGTATTGTGCCTGTCACTACAATGTAAACTAGCGTATCTAAGATCAGGTTAAGTAAGGTGAATTTTAAGACAGTGTAGTCCTTGGAAAAATAATGAAAAACTTCAAATAGGTTAGGAGCCTGAGCAAAAAAAGTATCAAATTGTAAAAAAAAATTCCAGAGAGCTGTTAACTGTTTTGATCACTTTATTTTGGAAATACGCAAAGAGTATTACAATCACAAAAATGTCCAAAAAAAGTATATACAGTCAACTATGATTTAGTGAACATTTGGTCCCAACTCGCATACATGTCAATGTATCAATGTGTTAAAGAAAATCTGTTTATAATGAACCCTCAACTATGGCTTTAGTGAGCAGAAAAATTGAAATTTTTAATAAGAAATGTCATTATAACATCATAATTCCTTAAAAACATAACTTTTTGGTTGTATAAATTGAAAACATCAATTCTCTACCCTAGTTCTTGTTTAGGTAGCACAACGCTTTACTAAAAGTATGAAATATGAAGGGACTTAAACAGTCACTACTGCACTCATTGACATGTCTTAAGTTTTAATAACTTTTTCTGCGGCAAGTAAAGGAATAGTCTTCTCAGTTATATTAATATGACAGGAGTTACAGGACAGTGAATGACAATCTGTGGCCATTTAGTAATTTTTTCACTAATCCCTTTCTTCCGGAGGGTACACGAAACTCAAAAAATTAGATTTTTCTACTCAGTTTAGTTTTTTGAATGCGTGGATAGAGTGGAATCAAGTGTGTAAAAGGCACAGACTCTGGAGAAGGATCTGGAAAAAATATTAATTTAAACAGTATACAGTAATCAACAGCATTAAACCGATTTAAGATTAATTGATAAGATTTCAATAAGAGTAATTGTATTTGAATTATTTTGTTTGTCACTAACCTACTACTTTCAGATTTTTTTTAAATCTGTTTTAGTGAACTTCGGACGTAGTGAACAAAATATCTGAGTGTGTAGAGGTTCATTATAGCCAGAGTTGACAGTATTTGGCTTATAGCTCAGAAACTATTGGCTTTATAAAAATAAATTTCAAATAAAATATTTTTATTTTTAATAGAACTTCAACTTAACAACATTACACTATTTCATATCTCGAATAGTTGCAGAAATACGATCAAAATTATAAATTTACAGTTCCAGGGATGTTAGCACTTTTAACTTCATTAAAAAAAGACTTAGGGACCAAGTTTTTTGTTTTTAAAAAAGAGGGACTTTAAGGGACCAACATTTTTTGCAAGTTAAAGAAAATAATTGAGAAACTTGGAATCGTTGTCCTTATTTCCATAAGATTTCCCACCAAAATATATAATTTGTAGGATTTTTGTTAATTTTCATTATTATTATGAAATAAATAATCTCCTAGATAGGGAATGGCTTACATTTACTTTTTATCAATAAACTTTTGCTTGGTAAAAAATAGGAATATTCTTTACAAAAATCTGGTATTAGATTATGGATCACTATATATATTATTTAGCATTGCCTAGTAAAAGTAGCAATTACCAAAAATATAATAGGTTTTGGATATTGCACAGTAAGTAACATTAAACTTTTGGCATTGTTTTAAATGTACTAATTAAGTGAACATGTTTACAAAGTGTAAATCAAAGTATAGCAAGCCAATATCTGTGTAAAAAAAATTGATTACAGAAAGCTATAAAGGGCATTAGCAGAGTAAAATCCTATAAATTCTGTTCTATATTTCTGTTGTCAACATCTCTTTTTCTCAACTAATACAAAGCAGCCTAAAGAAATTAATAAGGTATCAGTGGATAGGATTTTTTACCAACTTCTAAAATAGCATACTCAGTTTATGTTAAAACACAGCAACTAGCTATTGGACACATTCAAAGGTATCAGGTGTTCTCTTCCGTTGTTTTTAGTGAACTGTGAGCATCCTACACAAACAGTGACAGCTAAGTGATATACTTTTTATCTTGATCAAAACAATGTTCTTCACTAAAGAGCCCCTCCCTTCCACAAAAAGTATTCTAAATAAAGTCCTGGAACTACTCTACATCCTTATTGCACTTCTTGTTAGGTCTGTAACAAAAAGACATTATTACCCTTGCAATGTATACAGTAGAATTTGGGTGGAAAGAAATTTTAAGTAAAAGCAAACATATTTTTGTGTTCAACAATGATATGATTTTAATACAACACCAATAATATTTTATATGGCGTATCAAAAGTAACAGCTGCAGATCACCCGACTTGACATCTTTTTATTTTAAAACTGTCTAGGTAAATGTTTTTAACGGTTTGAATAGGACTGTGTGTGTAAGTATGCTTCTGCAAAAAAAGGTGCATGCTAACAAGACTTTTGATTCACTGACAAAAGACATGTTGGCATTTGCTTTGATACTACAAATGTAAACTACGGTGAGACCCCAATTATCCACCATGTACATGACTGAGGCATGATCAAAACATAAAAAAGGTCAGATAGTATGAGGTGCAAAGAAAAACTTTACCAAAATACAAAAAACACATAAAAACAAGAAATAATATATTAGGGTTTTCTAAGAAATGTTTAAGTGTTTATCTTTTACATACAGTCTACAATTTAACTAATGCAATATAAAACAAAATATTTTTATTTGAAAACATAGATTTGTTGCTGGTAAAAAAAAAGTCTGTACAATTTTTCTGTTTTATACGACGACATCCTAGCCTTGATTGTTGTCTCTCAAATTCTTTAGCCACAAAATGACTGCAGGTGTTGAATTAGGATGTTTTTCTATGAAATGAAGAGCCATATTAAATTTTTGTTTAGTGTCAGTATGAGAAATCTTGTCAAAAGTATAACAAACACACAAGTTCTTACTGTTATTGTTCTTAGCAAATACAGACAAATTTTAAAAAAGCTATAAACTGCTTAAGACAAATGTCCGCTGCAAACTGTCCAGTGTGACAAAGAAAATAAAACCGCAGTAACTCACAGATAAGTACAGATAAGCACAGTCAGCTATGCCAAGGAGACAGATATTAGGAGATCAGATGTGGAAGAGTCTACTGAGGAGTAATTTTTCTGTAAACTTAAAAGAAAGTTTTAAAAAATGTACGTTGTTTGGTCTATCCTTTGAATAAAGGTTCTTAATATATTTAAACTCATGACCTAACAGAGGTCAAAATTCAAGCACTTAAACCACGTTTTTTTTCAGATACTCAAAATTCAAGCATAATTCCTTGTTTTCCCAATCAGTAGCCACCCTGATATAACGTGCTGTATACTGACAAATATTTTCTCTCACAAGTCCTTATGTATATCCCGCACCTGATTTTTTGTCAAAAACTTTTATTGAAATATTTGTGATCTTAATGTGAGTGAATACAGTACTATGCAGAGATCCGTACTCTCAAATCAATCTCATAATTTATTTATATACCTGTTTATTCTCCCTCTAGTTTATAACCCTGCACACTCCAGCTCGTTTCCTCCAGTCCTTAGATTTATGGTTTATGACACAAGCGTCTGTGCTCTCTGACCAAAGTCAAGCATTCCAGTGATCCCTGTGTGCTTCAACTCATCTTCTCGCCTTATTTTAACTGAGGTATGACTCTAAGCTCCACATCAAACAAGTGTGAATTAGAGTGACTACTCAAGAATTCACTCATCAATGCTTTTTAGATTATCAGTTTCTGTGCATCGTTATAAATATGATATTACAGGAATAACACCTTTCCCACAAATTGATGTTTAATGTGTAGTTTTAACATACAAATTAATTCAACAAACAGTAATTCCGTGCTAATTTGATTTGAGATATATTAAGAACTCTTTAAAACATGATATATAATCAACATATATAAAAAAATATGTGCTGCAGTACATTTCCTTGGCCCATGAACATTAACCTAAAAAATGGATGTTTCCATAAGTTATGTCCCTACCATTAATTGGTGGAACCCTTTCATATGAGAAAAAAACTTTAGATCTACATGTGGAATGAATGCATGAAAAAAATATATTGTGTAAAAAGAAAAAAGGTACTCTTCATTTACCATGAAAGGCAGCAAGTTTACCTTGCAATCGCTTAGGTGACTGAATGGCACTACTTTCTAATAGACTAGACTACAGAAGATGGGGTAGGATGATGAGGATTTGATTCCAGTCGGGTACACTGAGCGTGGGTTTTCCTAAATGGTTTTCAGCTCTCCCTCTACAATAATGTGAGTGCATTTCTTCTCTTTTAATCCCTAACCCATTAGTGTAACTGGTATATAGGCCTAAAAAATTCAAGGTAAAACAAATTGTAGAGATAGTCCACCACAATACTCAATGCATGATTAGAGAGCATTAAAGTCTTTTAAGACATAATTTAGCTTCACCAGATCAGGATAATTTATTTATAGTAGGGAATGTTGTTTAAATTAATTTAAATTATTCAAAAATAAAATATTCTTCATTGACAAATAACTATACAAGTTTATTTCAGGGTCTATGTGGCTTTTCTATATAAAAGAGAAAAAACTTAGATTCATAGCAAAACAAACTTGAGAGCACAATAATAACATTTTCAATTTTCAATCACATCCTAAAACATGTTAAAAGCAAAACCTCATCAGTATAAGAAATCAATATTTTGATCAATAGAATTGATATATTAAGATTAAAATTTAAATATTGGACTTGAAATAACTCATTAAATTTCTAAAGTTTATTTTTTATTTGTATTTTGGACATTAGAGCCTGCAAATTTAATGTTTCATGCAAAGCAAAGAAGAAAAAATCACTCATCCCTCAAAAAAAGAAAAACTTACCTAAATGGTCTAGTAATTGTAAAGCATTGAAATTTGTAGGTATTTCCATTTCCAGGCCGTTTGGATCATCAACCACAATTGGATAATCAAATCCCGAATTTAACAGGTAATGCATGGTAAGTTGAGAACCAGTTAAATGCTTCACTATCTTCTCAGCACTAAAACAAATTGAGTACACTAATATGAATTTCAAAAATTAACATAGTTCAACATTAAATAGATGACTTGGAAAAACAGACACCATTTTATTTTAAAAGTGTTCAACTATTTGAAATATTGAATATTTTCAAATAGTGAATAACCGAATGATCATGAAATTTGATGTGAGAAGAGAAACATAATATGGAAAGAGTGTGAGTGAGAAAGTTAAAATATAATTATGAATATGAGAAAGTGAAGTGAAAAAAAGTGCATGCAAAAAAGTCAAAACAATTATTTAAGTACTAAATATTTTGAGTATTATTTGCGGCACTGTGTAAATGTGGCAATAAAAAAAACTCTTTACAACGTACCCACGTTAGCAGAATACCATTGAATCTAGGAAACTCATTTTTATAACATGCGAGAAACAAAGTCACTCTTGTATTTATATTCCATTCACGGTAGGAATTACTCTCTGAAAGGTCTTTTTCCTACCAATATCCTACTATATAGTAGATTTATGGTAGGGAAAAAGGCCTTTCAGAAGTCAATTCCTACGGTGAATGGAATATAAGTGCAAACTTAAGCATTTTTAAACAAGTATTTGAACTCCCTGATTTTTCTGTATTTTTATTTCAGTTCCCTGACAGTTCCATTTTTGCCTGACACCAAAGAATTCTGTGAATTTTCCCTGCTTGTAACCACCATGATGTAACTTGCATTGGGATTTTTTTTGTCATTTTTAATCATTTCTAGATTTATTAGGGTGTCTACTGAGTTTGAGAATCAAAAATTAGTGACTTTTGGTGACCTTTTTTGACCAAAAAATTCCTTCGGCAAATGGCCGAACATTATATTATATATGCCCATTAGACAATAAAAATCATTTAAAAAATCAGCATATTTGAAGTAAAATTAAAAGATGTCCTTGGTGACTGTCAACAGAGGTTACTGTCAACAAATATAGCCGAAGACACCTTGATTTATTTTGTGTCACTACAAAATTGAATCAAGTAGAGAATTAAATATTTACAATAGCATTTATATTTTATTTAAAACATATTTCACTGCGGATACTATTTCTGCCAACATTAAATTGAAATTATAAAACATTTTACACAACCTTCAAACTGCACAGTTAGATCACTGAAAGCGTGAAAAATGATATTTGCCGCCAACATCTTGATCCATAACACAGATGAAAGCACAGTTTGTGGAAAAATGTCCTGGTATTTTC
Source organism: Timema shepardi (assembly GCA_902151425.1). Classification (NCBI taxonomy): domain Eukaryota; kingdom Metazoa; phylum Arthropoda; class Insecta; order Phasmatodea; family Timematidae; genus Timema; species Timema shepardi. The sequence continues at coordinate 19,243 of CABFVX010000207.1, read as the reverse complement.
CCATTTCATCTACAAATCCTGCATTCCAATTTATTTACTCGCTTTCCATTATTTGTTGACACACACAAAACAAAATGCATTCATGCACAACATTAAACTTCAACTACCCGCCACGGTGGCGTAGTTGGCTAACGCGCTAGTCGTGTTGAGCTCGACTGCTGAGGACGGGGAGATCGAGGTTCGAATCTCGGTCGGGTGAACTGGGGATGGTTTTTCTTAAATAGTTTTCCACTCTCCCTCCATGCAAATGAAGGTTCACTTCCTCTAATTCAACCTTCCCAAATTCCTAATCCATTAGCATAATTAGTACTTAAAGCATATAACCCGAATGGGTAGTAAGACGCGGTGCTAAATAATAATAATAATAAACTTTAACTATATGGTGAGCTTTAACCATGTCCTTGGTATAATGGTATAAATAATCAGGCAACTTGCTGCTAGTACATGACATCATAGGTAGTGGGTGGCGCCACTTTCAATGCATTCACCTTGTTACGATGGGTGGCAAATTCAAAGCAAAATATTTTCATGACTTTATGACCAAAATATTAAAAACTCGTGACTTTTCAGGGACTTCCATGATCTTTTTTGCAATTAGTGAATTTCGTGGCCCAGTAGACACCATGTTTATCTAACTAATCTATAATGATTTATTATGTGTATTCAAAAATTAATAACTAATAAAAAAAAGGGTTTTTATCTTTGATTTAATCTAAAAAATTATATATTTTGATCAGCAAAAAAATAATGATGTGGTTTTGTAAATAAAAAGTATCATAAGCCTTTTAAAAAGAACTATTAAAAAGTATTGTTAATTTACTAGGAATACAAATAAAGTTTATGAATTGTTCCAAATATATTTATCTTTAAGCCCAGCTGGATTTTTTCCCAAAGCTTAATTGGTGATTAAATTTTTAACATTTTTGAAAATAATATAATTGGGCATTAAATACCACCATAAAATAAAAGCACTTTGAATTTTATATTTAGATATCAATTCAAAATTTTGTTTTTTTAATTAGAAAAATATTACTATTAGCACACCCAGGGTGTCTACTGGACTAGTAGTTTTGAAATCCCAGTATAATTCCAATATATGAAATTATGAAAAAAAATCTTAATATTTATAATTCTTGCCAAAATGAAATAATATCTTATTCTAATTAAATGGTCTGTCAGGATATAAAAATGTTCATAAGCACTGAACAGAAACCACTTTACACTTATAAGCAAGTAATTTAGAAAATCCTAATGTTTTTACTTATTCTAATTTCTTGTTTACAAACTAGTATATAACTTAAATTTTTAAAGCTATTATTTTCAGGTTTGTATAAAAGCAAGTAATTTATTTTATATTTTGACAACTCTAAAAATAAAATTATAATACAAATAAATAATATCCCTTAATAATATTATGAAGAGCTTTGTGTGTAATTGTTATATGCATTAAATTATATACACATTTAAATACTCTACCAAAAATAATAATTGCAATCTTCAAGGTCAAACAGATACAAACTTTAAGTTCCAAAACCCTATCATTACTAGTCTACATAAATATGTTAAGGTATTAGATGCATAGCATTATAAAAAGAAAATCAAAACATACTAAAGAGACAATACAAATCACCCCTAAAATGACTTGTCCAACCTTTTGAAATGGCGGGTCGACAGCGCATCAATAAATGTTGATGTTCCAGATTCATTGGGCTTGATTTTAGAATCAGTTTCAATACTGCTTCTTCGGCGAGTATTTCTCTGATAATTGTCTGAAAGGTTGAAAATGTGTTAGGGTGTTTAAAGCATAGAACGTAATTTTAAATTATTTCAAGTTTATAATGTATGTATAATCCAACAAGTGTATTAAATGTGGATAACATGCCATCAGAATTTGACTTCAACCTAATAATTAATTGGCTAAAAAAGAAAAAATTAAGAGTATCCCATGTCAAACTAATGCAGAAATGATCAACATAAAACCTAAATATAATTTTTATGGGTATGTTTACAACTAGTGAAGCGTATAACCCGAACGGGTAGTAAGACGCGGTGCTAAATATTATACAACTAGTGAATAAAGCCAAAAAGTCAAATTTCAGCTTACTCTGCCAAAGTGAAGTATTTCTCAAGTTACCGGTTCTCAAAAACCCAAATTTGGGATTGTAATTTGCAGCATCAATCACTATGTTTTTATTCAACTGTGCTATGGGTAAAAGAATATCTTTTGAAATTTCTTGAAGGGCTCTTTGATAATGTGTCCTAAATATTATACCTACTTAAAGCAACACATCAATTTACATAAAGAATACCCTGTACCCTTCTTTAATATTTGAGTGAAATTTGCAAGATAAAAATTTGAAATGTGATATTTGAAAGCTTTTCAAAGTGGTGAATTTCAGATCCATGATAAACATAAAATCGAGTTAAAAAGATTTATTTTGTTTGATTAAATTGTCTAGATTCTATATATTTGAAATGTAATAATTACAATTATTTTAATCAAAAATTTCAAAATTATCTTACATAAGTTGTTATCGTATATAATTATTTTTCGTTTTCTGCTTGCAAAATTTAGGTATGGTGATTTGCAGTAGAAAGGTCAATTTTGGTTATACTGTATTAAGAGTTATATTTGAATGGATGGAACTTTGTTGGAATAGGTACGAGGGTGAAGGCCTATGGGATAGATGAAAACTTAATACTTCTTCTTCTTATTATTATTATTATTAGCACCGCGTCTTACTACCCGTTCGGGTTATACGCACTTACGCTAATGTGTAATGGTAGGGTGATAGTGAGATGAAATGGAGGACCTACAGTTTAACGTGGAATCCGAACCACGGTGGAGGCCTGGCATTCCTCACATTCACAAGATGTCTTGTCAGAGGTGAAGGAAGGGTTTGGTAATCAGATAAATCTTTGCCGGGACCGGGGATCGAACCCCGGCCGCCAGCATAGAAGTCTTGACACCTTACCCCTAGACCACCAGGTCACCCTTAATACTTCTTGAATACCTAAATGGATATTACAAATGTACCTGTATTATAAACACTTTAAACCAACCCTTTTATATCAAACAGCTCACTTTTTAACTCTTTCTCTTCAAATAGTGAGTTGGAATACACTTTTACTGTTCTAAGTGTTATATAAAGAAATGTGATTTTGTGTCTCAGTGATTGTTCTGACATTAACAAAATGTTATGGTAATGTTATACATTTTGTTCATACTCCGTTGTTGTAACATCTATTAATTCAGGATTAGGTATACATTCTATTGCTCAATCATCATATTGCCTAGAATAAATTATTTGGTTATGCTAAGGTTTTTTGAGAGTAGCTATTGCTGCTAATCTTTCAAATGTCTTTAGCCTTCCAACACATGTACCTTCACCACATGATGTAACTATAAAGCACCCCTTAACCTTTCCTTTTAAATAATTATAGCTGTATCAAAACAGTTTTTTTTAATTCAATATAATGAGAAAAATTGAAAATCTTATTGATTGGTGAAGTACATACCACTTGATAAAAATGTACTAGCCTTCCTAAAAAAAATAATTTCAATGTAAGGAAAACTAAGATAATGTACTTAAACAAAAATTCTCTATTTAAAAAATATTGGTTACCCAGCAAATGATTATTCCACCTTTTTCTGAAAATAGTGAAAGATTTTAAATCTTAAAATTCTGGTAGTATAGCAAGGGGCGGATTTAAGACTCTGCCGCCCATAGGCACTAGATAATTTGCCACCCACTTTTTCTACCCTAATTTCTAACCTTCTGAATCCCTATTTCCCCCTACTAACCCTCATACACCGACACATATATACAAAATACACAAGTGCTATCTGTGAGATTACAGATAAAAAGTGCTTACAATATTTTACTATGTATTATAGTGATGTTTTAAAAGTAGTAAGAATCCAAGCAGACATAATACGAGGTGTGGCTATTAAATAACCGGACTGATGCTGCCCCCAGCAAACTGCGAGCGTGCCGCGACATGTTTGAACATGACTGTGTCTGATGGTCCTTCCCCCATCCTGAGCTTGCTAGACAAGCCAGCAGGTCACTCAGTTTGACTGTAGCAGTTGATTGAATTAGTCTACGCACTAGTGTCGCGTCGGAAAAATGCCAAGTGGTCAGACGGAGCAACGGATTAACCTCAAGTTTCTTGTTAAACTAGGGAAAACGGCCACAAAAGCTTATGCAATGTTGAAAGAGGTCTACGGGAATGAATGATTATCCCGCACACAAGTTTTTGAGTGGTTTAAACGGTTTAAAGAAGGGCGTGAAACGACCAAAGACAATTGGCGCCCAGGACGGCCCTCAACGTCAAAAACGGACGAAAACATTGAAAAAATTGGTAAAATAATCCACGCTGATTGTCGTCTGAGCATCCGAGGGCTTGCTGAAATAACATGAATCAACAAAGAAAGTGTGTGACAGATTTTGCATGAATCATTTAACATGCGGAAGGTTTGCGGAAAAATTGTGCCGAAACTCCTCACTCCCGAGCAAAAGGAATCAAGACAGAACATTTGCACTGACATCCTAAACAACATAGCCACTGATCCAGATTTGTTAGACAAGGTGATTACGTGTGATGAGTCGTGGTTTTTTACTTACGATCCCGAAACAAAGAGGCAATCCATACATTGGAAGGGCCCAAGCTCACCAAGGCAAATAAAAGCCAGAATGAGCAAATCCAAATTCAAAGCAATGATGATTGTCTTTTTCAACATTCGTGGCATTGTCTACGTTCACTGGGTACCCGAGGGTCAAACGGTCAATCAACATTTATACATCAAGGTTCTGACGGCCCTACGTGAGCGTGTGAGAAGATGAAGACCCGATTTGAGGAAGACCAAGTCCTGGATCCTTCACCAAGACAATGCACCAGCCCATTCTGCCTTGTCTGTGAAAGCATTCCTCGCAAAATACGACATCACCGTATTGGAACATCCACCGTCCTCACCCGACCTTGCCCCCTGTGACTTTTTTATATTTTCCAAGGTCAAGTCGGGGCTGAAGGGGACAAGATTTGAAAGTGTGGAAGCAGTTAAAGCAAAAGCGACGGAGGTTCTCAACCAGCTGACAGAAGAGGACTTCCAGCACTGCTTTCAACAATGGAAACGTCGTATGGAGCGGTGTAGGGATCGCCAAGGGGAGTACATTGAAGGCGATAAAACTTCTGCTGTAATTGGTGACGAATAAAAAGTGTTATGACTTCAGTCCAGTTATTTAATAGTCATCTCTCGTATATTGAAATAAATACTCTTATCACTATCAACACAATACACAAATTCAAATTTTATTAAATTTAAAAATATATTAAGTCTGAATTAGTAAGTAGACTGTAAAATGTGTCACTAAAGACAAAATATTAGCATGTTTGTTATACCCCAAACACCTCAGACATAGCCGGTCCTTGCCTGGACCCGCTACAGTTCAAAGTTAGGACGCTCTTGCACACACTACCCCTGCCATCCAGCGCTGCAGCAGGAGAGGGGATGCGCGCGCAACGCCAACAACCCCTCCACCCCAGTCTGACGGACGGTCTGGGGGAATAAAAGCGGCTGGCTCCCAACCCAGATCATCAGTACCGGTAGTAAGGCCGGGCCAGCACGGTCAGTGCTCCTTTGTGCTACCTCGCTAATGGTAATAAACGGATAGTCAAGTATATACGAGTATGAACGGTCAATTGCGAGTTCCCCCGTCATCCCTCTCCCGCCTTTCCCGACCCCACCGCGCCACCTTGAGTGCCGAGGTCTCCCGCCCCTTTCCAACCTCACCGCGCCATNTTTCCAACCTCACCGCGCCATCTTGAGTGCCGAGGTCTTCCCCCTCCCTTCTCTCTCTTCTCCCAACCCCTCTTCCACCAACCCGGCCCCTCTCCCTCTCTCTACCACCACCTAACCATCCACTCGACCATTCCCTTTATCACCGAACATTCCCCCCCCCTCTTTTCTCCCTTATCACCGATGCCTCCGGCAGTACTCGGGTAACCAGTGCGGGAACGACATGGGATACACGAATCGCGCCGGAAAGGCCCAGCAGACAAGGCAGCACAACGCACGAAACCGGCCCAACAACCCTTCCCCGTCGGGGCCCAGCACCTCACGGACAGGATACTCAACACAAGGGCCGACCAACTATCAAGACGGCACACCGGCCACCCGATCACCGGGGCTACCACACAATACTCCTCCCCGCTCACCCACTCATCCCCCCGCCTACCTTCCCTCATACTCCCGCGAATCACCCACAGTACGTGCTCCTCCAACCCCAATCTCCCCACTCAGTCCCACCGGGTACCACCTGAGACCCCTCGCCACACCGCCCCGTCCTTACTCCTTCTCCCCTACCTCTACCCCCTTCGCCAGCCAACGAGACCCCCGAGTGGGCCAACTACCCCACGCCCACATGGTACCTCACACTAAGGTCCAAAGGGTCGTGAGGAAACTACAGGCGACCTTCGACTCCGTGCCGGAGTAGCTCCAGACGAAAGGTAAACAACGGGCCGTCGAACGATAAGAACCCGACCGGCGACCGTCATGTTCACAATAAGAAAATAGTCCATAGTATCTTTCACTTTGATTTCTGCTGAGTGAACTGGTCAATGATGCCAACCAATTCCCTTTTATCCAATAAGTGACCTTAAAATTAAGATGAGTGTCAGTGAATTAAGGCGATACTCTGTCATGTTGGTACACAGATACAGCAAACCACAACAATCACACACAGGATGAAGCCATAAAATTATTTTACCTGGCCAAAAAAAGATAGATATTTTTTTCGACATTCAAAGTTTGCCGCCCTTGGCACGTGCATACTAGGCCTATGCGTAAATCCGACCCTGGGTATATCATTCCAAGGCCTAGCCACTTGGAAGGTAAATTATTTTTCAAAATTTTTATTTTGATGTTCCAGTATTGTTTTGTATCAATGTATGGAAAATATTTTGGTCACTTCCGAGTAGATATTAGATAGGCATTTTAATTATCTAATTTTATAAAGCCTTGAACTTCACAAAACTAAAACATTTTTAATTATGTTAGGTAACTGCAATTACCTTTATTCCAATTATTTTTTTCAAAATAGATAATATTTTTGTTTGTTTTTCATTGAGCATGCTGTGTCTTTAGCTCTCTAAGGAAACACCACTTATCCAAAGTATAATCAAGTTTCCTTAAGGACAATAAAAAAAGCCTACTGGGTACAGAATGCATTGTTTTGGCTAATTTTTCTGAAAACTTTTCTTTTGTAATTCCAGATAAAATACAAAGTTTTCACTGGGTCAACAAACAAGCCAATATGTTCAGCCCTTTGTTTACAATTATAAAGAGTAGCCAAAGTGAATTGAAGAAAAGAAGTTTTTGTGTCATCAGTGAATACTTTAAGCACAACACCATCACAGGCCATGTGTTCCAAAAGATTAATGATATCAATACAACTGCACCATCAGTGACGAAGATCTTATATTTCGATAGATCTTCTAGCCAGTACAAAAATAAGAACATTCTTAAATCTATGCCACCACGATAATGACTTTGGCCTTCAAGAAGATTAGCAATACCAGCAATGAGAAAAATGCTTGTGATGGGGTAGGAGGGATTACAAAAGGAGAAGTGACCAAGAAGAGCTTTCAGATGACAAATGACAATCAAATTTTAATCCATAGGATTTGTTTCAATTTTGTGATAAAAAAAACTTCTTGACATTAAGTGAAGAAGTAGTATAAATTAGAGTTTAATTGGAAAATTGCTTGACCATCACTAAAACTCGGTCATACTATAGATATAATCTTATAAATTACAACTGTAATATGTTACCACATTTCAACTTCTGATGACTTTCAGAAAGTAAAAGTATCAAAAGGTTCATATTCTTCCTCTAAAAAAAAGAAGATATAATTGTGTGTGTATTTGAAGGGAAGTGGTATCTTGGGGTTGAGGAAGTGAGCGTCGAAAATAAGACTTCAAAATTCATTTTCACAAACTAGCAGAACCAAGTACATCTTTCATGATTTCAAGAAATGGCCAAACCTGGGTACCTCTGCAAAGAATTTTAAGAAAGATCACGCCAATGGAACTTTAAGTGTGACTGGTCTTAAGCACATAGGTTCGAAGTTCTGCGAAGGAATCTCTCAGCTATTTGCCATTCACCAAACTTAGTTTGTTTTAAAAGATAGAACATTTTCAATTTTTATTTAAAGTAGAATAATCAGCACCTATCAACCTATATTTATGTTTGAAAAATCTTTTTATACAGAAAAAAATATATTTAATACAAATAAAATGTATTTTGGTAGAGCTACCGTATGCAAACCCATTAAAATGTGTGGGGTTTTTCTCGTCATATTGTCCATTCGTTATCTCGGCTTGAGTCAATTTTCAAACTACAAATTTTGTGTGTATAATACTATTATATAGTACTTTTATGGGCCAAAAGTTCGGATTTTTATCTTGTCCCCCAGCTGAGATATTAAGCTCTGAAAAGTGCTATTTTTTCAAGATTATAAAAATTTGATAATTTTTATAAGGGGGGATCATATTCAGGGATGAAACTTGATGTGTGATGACAAGTAGTTTATGGTTGCTTGTAAAAAAAATATATATAGGCCTATATATATTGTTGACTTTTTCCCTTACTGAAAATATTTCCCCTTGAAAATGGGATCATTTTAAAAAAGCACTAAGACTTTAGGCTGAGATTTCAACATTTAAGATTGAGTTTAGGTTAAAATTCCGCAAATGTAATATTGTGGTCCTTTACTTTCTGAACAAACTTTTGTACCCTTATGTTGATAGAACAAATAGAAGCCGAGATATTTAAGTTTCTGAAAACCCTTAAAATTGTAAAAAAATGTAAATTTAAAACAAATATGGCTGCCATGTGAAAACCAAAAACATCTTAAAAATAAAATAATAGTAATTTTTAACTACTAACATGTTGGAGTAATTGAGATAAAAATATTAGATTTTTTTAAAAATAGTCAAGCAACCAGTGTTGGACCACTTGGTATGGAATGACCAAGTAGTGCCCCCATATCTGCGGGTATAATGTTCCTAAATCTACTGCGGTTACATGAAACTGTGGATAATACCAAACTGTTATATAACATGATATTCATGTAACATATTCATAAATACAGTAAAGTTTAATTGATAAATTATTCACAGTAAGACTTTACCAACAATGAATAAAGTATATAATAATAATGTGTACTGTACACTACAGTTTACATACTATTTTCCATTATTTTTGTTGCGACGATCACTGATGATGATATGATAGTACAATGTCCACAATGAGGAGATGAAGTGAGATGATGGTGTAGGCATAGTGACTTATAAACCATTTTTATTTATTCTTTTAATAAATAAAATTGGGAAGCGATAAACCACAGGTAACTGAAACCGCAGATAAGAGGGCCCTACTGTAATATCATTAATTTTTTAACATAAAATAAACCAATTCAACTTTCCTAACACCACAAAATATAGTTAAATATAATTTTTCGCTTAAGAATAGTGTGTTGAGGGCCTGTATGGAATGAAGGAGCACTAAATGTTTTAAAATATTGATTTTACTAGGCATGAAAAACAGACGACGACTTACATTTAGTTTTCCCATGTTCTCTCTCGCACTCAGGACAGTTAAATGTGGCAATGCTCTGTGTGCGTGTTGGAAGAATACCCACACAACTGAAAACAAAAATATGTTTATTAATTAATTGTGCTAAGATTAGATTGGAGGTCAAGCTGACTAAAATATAAATGAACTTGGAAATTTGGGGGTAGGTTTACTTTTAATAAATTTATGATTAAACTTTTGTTAACCACATCAGTGTTTGCATGGCCTCATGAGACTAGATTGCAGAATTTTAATCCTGATCGGGTGTATTGAAGTATTTTTTTGCTAGGGTGAAGTGGGTTAATTGCAGCCAGGTTTTGCCATAGTTGGTTTTTGGACTCAATTTGCATAATTGTTATTGCAATGAAACTAGGCATGTGTTCTTGTTTAATAGGCTTTCTGGCATACCAATTAATTTACTGGGGCAAGTGTATTTTAGCCCATTTTTTACAGATTCTGAAAGTTTTTGAATCATTCAAAAATCTTTATCCTGTCATAAGTTACAAACTTTTTCCTGGTGTAAAACACGAAGGTCACAAAAACTGTAAAATTTCAAAATATTTGAAAAATATATTAATTAATTTATATGGTGGGCTATTTATATATTTTTTCCATGTTTGTTAGACTTCCAGGAATGTTACACATGCTTATGTTCATTTAAAGAAGCAGTTAACTTTTATTTTCAATGTTTGAAGAAATAGCACTTTGACTCTTTAAACTTTTCAGAAACGCAAATCACTTCTATATGGTAAAAAAAAGTTTGTTCTAAATGTTATTATAGATTAAAAAGTTTGTTTTATAACTTAACCTAGCCTTACATATGAAAACATTATTCTTTTTGCATGTTTTTGATCTATTATTGAATGTTTAGTGAAGTAAATGACACTGGAAAATACAGTTCTCCTTTATGTTCTAATTGAGCTAGCAAAATAGTATTAAATACAAACTAAAGTGATAAAAAATAAAAAAAACAAAAAATGGGTAAAAAAAACAGGTCAAGTGCAGCCAGTGTGGCTACACTAGCCCCACGTGCAAAATCGCTGGTCCAAGTGCAACCATGGCTGTAATTGTTTACAGGAGTATGCTTAAGCAAAATAAAGCACATGACAAAGCTCCAAGACAAAATGATCTAGAAACATAAAAATCAATAGCCTAGGTGTTAAGGTTCAAGAATAAGGAGGCTGCAAACTTTAGGTCCAGCACTCTTATTCATTGGTTAAATGTAAGGGTTTTATTAAATTAAAACAATAACTATTTCTTGGATTAAACTGCTGGTGGAAGTATGAAACGTAAAAAAAGGGTCTTAAAATACATATGCTGTAGTTTATATGTTGAAATAGGCTTTTATAGTCCGTGACCATACTTGACCCATGGCTGCACTTACCCCACTTCACCCTAAATGGTTTCCTTCTCTCCTTTTAAGCAAATTGTTGTAGATTTCCTCTAAAATCCTACCTTCCTCATCCCTATTCCATAATCTTTTTTTTAGCAACATGTTTTACTACCCATTCAAGTTATACACTTATTCTATTATCGTGCCGTACTTGGGTATTTTTGCATTATTTTAGTTTTTCACTGATTTAGTGGTCTATAAGGTTTCCAATAATAGGGTTAAGCTATTTAATGAATAATAAGAATATTATCTCCAAATTGACATAAACATATAAACTATATTTTTAAGATATATATTATTTTTAATACTCAAACAAGCTATCTGCCAATTTGGCCTATTGAGTTATAATTTGGCAATAACAGGGATGATTTGTCAAGTGTAAGCAAATGCAGTAAAATGACTAAATAAGCACTGCTTTCCCTTGTTTGGTGATAAATGGAAATTTAATTATAAATTCCTTAATCTTGTAGATTTGTGTTTATGGTTGTGTTTTTCTAACACTGTATTAAAATTTAGTAAAATCCTCAATTGATTGTTTATTAGTCACTGATTCACTATTTTTCCGGTAATCTTAAACAGAGCCCTATCCTTCTTTGAACGCCATTGACAAATGCCAACCCTTAATTATTGTTAAAAGAGTTTTTCCTTCTGCTTTCATTGACCAATTTAAAGACTTGTAGCCATAACTCAATTGAAGTTAAATCAAAACCAAAAGCTTGCATTTTAGTTACACAATTAATTGAGATTCGTCAGAATCAAAAGTTGATGATACCCTTTTTTTATGTCAAGAACATAAATAATCTAAGACATTTACACATACCTCTTCAATGTAATTAAAGGTACAATGTACAATTTGGAGGAGTGATAAATGGACCGGCCTTCTTTCAACACCTTAGCTATTGCCGAGAATAAGTCATTCTTTAAATATGTATTTGATTAGCTCCCCCTTGTCTGCAACCTAAAATGCTATCGTAAATTGTTTATTGATTCCAACGATGTTGATACAAATACACCATAAAAGTAAACCAAAAAAATGGTTCAATCTAGAAATTCTAAAGAGCAATAGTCGTTTACTTAGTGTGATTCAAATATTTTGGGACAGATTGTTTTTTCATTGAGAAAATGACATTTAAAATTTCTCAGGATAATTTTAAATAAATTAAATGTCAAGTAGTTGAGAATTAAACGTACTACAAACTACCCGAAATTACCCCATAAACTCAACGGATAGATAAGGTGTGAAAAAACTTATGTTTTTATTGAACCAACCATTTTTTGGCTGATAGTTAGCAAATGTTTCCTAAAGATGTTTCATACTATTATGAATTAATTAAAATAACATGTATTTAATAATATTAATTAAAACTAAATCATTTTTAAACTTAATAAAGTTTTGAGTAAATGCTTGAATGTAATACATTGTATAACTCACAATAATGTACAAAATCTTAATTCATAACAATATAATAATCAAGTGATTATGCCCCTATTGGGTATAATGGTATGTACTATTATTATTCGGGTTTAAAGGCCCATCGATACATTGAGCTCATTAGGGCCTTGAAAGATATTAAGAACATGGTAAAATCCCCATAGGGGAGACGTAGTAATTCACCTGCAGAATATACGGGTGAATACACAACATACAATACAATAAATGATAAAAATGTAAAATACTAATTTACACTATGATAAAATATCCATCCATCAACATGTATTGTAATACAAAGACTGTTTTTAAATTTAGAATTACATAATTCCTAATAAAAAGATTCATTCGCCTAAGTGACCTTTCTACCATATGCCTTGAAAGATGTATTATGAGATTTTCCAATAAAAGTCAATTTTCCATTGGAGTGGTAGCGACAGCTAGAAAAAGTTACCAAATCCATCTTGTGTATCCAACCACCAAAACATATGATCTGCCAACACTGTTGAGTAGTTGTCACACTTGGCAGTTGAAACTTTCACAATAAACAATTTGTGTTAATTGTTTTTTTCTTTTAACCATATATGAAGTATTGAAACACAAACTAATGAAAATAACCATTTGTATGTTTCTTTTTGTGGAAGTGGCATAATTAGGTTCACTTGAAAATGCTTTAATAATGAAAGCTTCTAAAACTCTTCGTTCTCTTCACAAACTAAGATGGTGAACCAGACTAAGCGCAAGTCAATGATGATGTCATACAAAAGTTGTTTGGTTGTGTTTATGCACAGCTGTTTAGAAAATATGCATGTTTTATTTTAAAACTAATATTTTTTGTGGTTCTTTTTCTAAATTACAAAAACACACTTTTTTTATTTTGGTGGCCAGTTATAAAAATATAATGTGAATATGATACTTTTTAATTTATTATTGTAATGTTGGGAACGCCATAAACTTCTAAATAGTTAGTTCTCCTGCTATCCATAAATTTCCACATGCTACCATAAGTCCAGCCGTTCTATTCTTACCCCTACTCAGTTAACCTGTCGTACTAGAAGATGTCATGCATCACCCAGGGGCCAAGTGTTTCCAGACTCCGGCAAGTCGTCCAGAGCTCTATGTGGTAGAGTACGGATTCATCAAAGTTTATTGATCGCAATTTATGTGTGATGACTGATGAGCATTGAGTGCAAGAATAATGGACTATCGCTCTTGATACACTGCCAATAGATATTTCCCGTGGTAGTAAACTGGGATTAGATAACCCTCTTGGCTATGTTCTGGGAATGTCGGCATATGTACACTGTGTTTTACCAGATGTGATTGGCTCACTCCCAAGTCAAGCTCAGGAAGATATTTGGTAAATAGTATGGTGCTTATAATTGCAGACACACACTTGGCACAACATCGAAAAGGGTTTGACTAAAGTATCTATAGCTTTCAAAATGTATGAATAATGTTATTAGATTTTTTGGAGTTAGCTTATCTTTAATTATGTCTTTTCTAAATTCATGTATGGCGGCTCTTAGGGTCAATTGTTTTGGACTCAATATATTTTTTCTTAGATGATTTTTGGCCTCTAAATCTTTTTGTTGTTGAGTCTCTATTATTTAATTGTAACTTGACACAGAATTTTTTTTTTTATTTAATTCGAAAAAGAAAGTTAACTTTAAACTTTATCATTTAAATTCCTGACATATTTAGGGTACAGGTAAACCAATCAACCAAAAACTGGTCAACATGAGAGGAAAAAGTAGTCAAGAGAAAAGTGATAGACATGCAAAAGCAGCTTGGACCAAGTGGTTGACATGAGTAGGACCATGTGATAAGACATCCAAACGATAGGCAAACATTTGGAAGGCTGGATGGATTAACTGGTCAACAAGACTTGGACCAACAGCTATACACACTCAGGTATATGAGGATCAAGTGATCAGCAAAAAACAGGTCAACCGAATTAAAACAAATAATTGGAAGCCTAAGTGGATCAAGTAATAGACAGTCAACCGGCTGACCCGAGAGGACCATTATGTAGTCAAATGTTAAGATGGACCTAGTTAATAGTGGGCCAAGTGACCAATATGCTAATACACTAAAAACCAATTGTATGACAATGAAATTGTAAACAAAAGAGAATATATGAAAATAAATATTAGTTTTAGAATTATAATTGATTTATATTCTATGTTTTTAAAAGTCAAAATTCAGTGTTTGTGTTGCTCAAGTCGTAGTGTCACATTATGTAAATCCTGATCACACTCTGGTTTATTTAAGTTAAGTGATCATTAATTTACGTGAACATTAAGTTAAATATGTTCCCGACATCAACCACCAAGTACTACCCATGAAGGTGGTTGAATGTTTAAGACAATAGACAGAATTTCTGGTGACAAATCCATGAGGCTTTGAACCTCAGCCTAGTGTAATGATGTTTTTCCATTTTTTCCTAAATGGTTTCTGACTCTCTCTCTACTTGAATGTTAGTACATTTCGTCCAATTTCCAACTCAACCCTTTTTACACCATTAGTGTAAATATGAGGATAGCTTGAAAAGGTAGTAGTAATAAATTGTGCCAAAATACATTGAAAACAATCTCTGGAGTGCTGCCTTAACGTCCCCCTAGGGATGACATGAAAATATGGAGTAAAATTTAATAAAGTATACAATTATTGCACCATACCTTATAAACACAGTATTTTTCTTTTTAGTACCCCTCATTTATGTGGAAAGATTGCGAACTTATCTTGCTTGCTTTGTTACACTATGGTGAGATTTAAAAAATATGGTCATAATGTATTGCTACCTTTTAGGATTAACCACAGTGTACACCCTCTTCTTTTTTTTAACCACAGCGTATTATTACATATTCATGTTATAGGCATACATTATATTATTAATTATTAGCACTGCGTCTTACTACCTGTTCGGGTTATACGCTACTTACGCTAATGTGTAATGGTAGGGTGATTGTGAGATGAAATGAAGGACCTACAGTTTAACGTGGAATCCGTACCACGGTGGAGGTCTGGCATTCCCCACATTCACAAGATGTCTTGTCAGAGGTCAAGGAAGGGTTTGGTAATCAGATAAATCTTATTTCTCTAATGGGGTAGGGATGAGGAAAAAAACATTTTAGATGTAAGCTACCCAAATGTGCGTGGAAGGAGAGTGAGAAACAATTTAAGTAAAACCTTAGTATACCTGACCAGGATTCGAACCATGATCTGCCAGTCATCAGCAGGATAATCTAATATGAGAGTGATGCCTTAGATCGTTCGGCCCTGAAGCGGGACATCTTTTACTAAATCCTCATCTACATAGTCTGTAAACCCATATAGTCCTTGCCAATTTTAATATTCACAATCCATATCCTTAATCACGTGACCATGCCAACACATGGAAAAGTCTGAGACTTCATCCAATAAAACTCTTCGAAAGAATATCACCTATAGCAAAAAGTAAGCTTAAAATACATAGGCTCATAAATTAATGGGTTTAAAATAAACTAAACCAGAGGTTTTTTTATTATTAAATGTCCAGGATATTATTGAAATGTGATTCAAGTGCAATCACAATAATAAGAGCACACAAACTTGAATATGGCAGCATGGTTAGAGGTAGGTCATAGTCATTTAGATACTGTTTTTGCTTGTTTGTTGATTATTTTTTTTATTCTTCTTGGATTCTGTAGTTGCCTGTTCTAACTTGTCTTTAATCT
This sequence comes from Timema shepardi, assembly GCA_902151425.1. NCBI lineage: Eukaryota > Metazoa > Arthropoda > Insecta > Phasmatodea > Timematidae > Timema > Timema shepardi. The sequence continues at coordinate 3,064 of CABFVX010000207.1, read as the reverse complement.
TGTTAGAATGATATAATGTTTTATTTATTTTATATTTAATCATTTGATTATTACATTAAATTCTCTTTTAATAAGGTTTATACAAAAATCAATGATTGGTGTGAGTGGCTTGTTTGGAAGAAAATGCAAGAAGGTTAGCTCAGGTTGAGGCCAAGGGGGTGCTGAATTTGGTTGTATATTGGTGAACAAGTTCCCACCTACGAAGGTGGGAAGCAATGCAACTATTAGGGAGAGTTTGTCTAACTATAGCATGAATCAAAATCTGAATAATGTGTTTGGGCATGAAGTGCTACTGGTTTGTCTGGTTTGTCTGGGTTGTTGTCAAAATGGTGACCATTCATTCATTGTCTGAGTGTTCCTGTGGTCAGGCCAATGTTTTCAGCATTGCAGTAGTTGCATTGTAGCTGTTAGACCTATATATAAGCTCCTCACACCCTCTATCTTCTGCACAAAATTAACAAAAGGGGGGAAAAAAACACCCCATTGCCTTTTGCTGTGGAGCCTCCACCAAACATATCTCAGCACTGGTTAAATTATCTTCAACCCCTGATCCAACAACTTCCCTTGCACATAATGGACAAAAACCACTTTCTCAACCGCTTACAAGACATTAAAAACCAAATCCAGATGCATAATTCATCACCATAGATGTAGATTTGCTTTATGCTAACATACCCCACACCCAAGAACTTTATTCCATGAAACATTTTCTGGACAAACAACCACCAAATTCTAAGCCATCCCCAGCCTTTCTAGTGGAATCCGTTCACCTCATACTTGAAAAGAAGAATTTGCACTTTCTGGACAGACCCTACATTCAAATCCAAGGGACGACACTGGTTATAAGTATGCTAACCTTTTCATAGGCAAGCTAGAGACAAACTTTTTACAATTCAAACCTTTGCAACCGCTCCACTGGATGAGATCTATTGACTGACATCTTAATGATTTGGACAGATTCTACAATTAATTTATTACAGTTCCTGAATAGGTTAAATAACAATTTCGACTGGGAACATTTCACAAGACCATGCCATTCTTGGATCTGAGACTAAACCTTAATGAGGAAAACGAAAACCACAGTCCACACTAACGCCACCAACCATCAACAGTACCTTCAATTCCAAAGAAACCATATTATTCATGTAAAATGCTCTCTACCATATAGCCTAGCTACCATAGCTAAACATCAATGTTTTTTGGAAGAAGACCCTAACAAGCAATAAATGGTTTGTTGACTGAAATGTCAAGGGGTTGCAGTTGGCTAGTCATGCCACCAGGAATCACAACCAAATCACCACCTTTTTAGCATGATTTTATTTTTGACCTGTTTGGTCAAATGTCCATGAAATACATCAAGTACTAGCATGCTAGGTGGGTTACGAAGACTTCCAAGACGTTTATTCCAGACAACATTTAGCCAGTCTTCCACAAGCTCTGCTATCATCACTCCATTTTTTGTGCATGGACAATAACATCTTTGGGGAAAATTTCATTCTTTGGTATGGTTTTTCGATTTATAATTAAATAATGGTGGCAACTTTCAGGCATCAGCGGTGATGCATAGCATCACAGTGATACACTACTCTCCGTGGCCTGTGTTTATAGCCTTGACTTATTTCACACCTTTAGTGCCGACTGTGTAATTTCAAGGCATTTCAAAGTAGACCAGTGTTCCATCATATTTTCAATCTGACTAAAATCATAGTTTCATTTTTCCCTTAATCTGACCACATGTCACCGAAAGTTGATCAACTTTTGTTGAAAGTCTGCAGGAAGTTTTTCACAGATAGATGGTCGGCGCCTTAACAAGAACCTGCTACAACACACAAGTCTGTCGCACCAGCCATAAGTGCCTTTAAACTGTATACTGTATCCTCTTAATTCAATGGTCTAGGCCTATTCTCCGGCTTTCAATTGAAAGCGTCAAGTGATGGACTAACCTTAGCATGTGTCTCTGTTACAAAAAGTACCCCAGCTTCGTCAACTTTTGGAAATCTTTTCTTGGGCTCCGTAAGGCCCTTGGTTGTTGCTTTGCAAGAAAATGTGGAATTGCAATATTTTCTCTAATGACAAACATTTACTTCATTAATGTCAAAATGTCGACCAGCAGCTCTATTTCCAAGTTCTTCTACATACACAATAACTTTTTTGTTTCAAAGCGGCATCATAGTGCCATCTTTTTGACAAAATTTTAAACGAAACACAACAACACAACTTCTTACGTAGGACTACAGTTCTTACGAGGATACAACCAAAACTTCCTCGTTTATTAGCATCGCGTCTTACTACCTGTTCAGGTTATATGCACTTACGCTAATGTGTAATGGTAGGGTGACTGTGAGATGTAATGGAGGATCTACAGTTTAACGTGGAATCCAAACCACGGTGGAGCCTGGCATTTTCCACATTCACAAGTTGTGATTAATACAAGTCTTGTGTAGGTGAAGTAAGGGTTTAGCAATCAGATAAATCTGTGCTGGGACTGAGGATTGAACCCCTGATCCCTAGCACAAAAGTCTGACGACACCTTACCACTAGACCACCAGCAGGGCTATCATGACCACGACGCAAAACCAATTTGTGACCGTTAGCAGAGAGACGCTAGACTTTGCGTCAAAAGTTATTATGGCCGACCACTTTGCGAAAGCAAAGGCCTTGCGAGCGCAAATATTCTCCTAGTAGCGTGACGCTAAGTTGCGCAGACATTTAACTTGTCCTTTGGTTTGCGTTACAAGGTTATGTTTGCTAGTTTTTGTAATTTATTAGGTGTTTTTTGTTACATTAGTTAAACTTGCCATCGCATTAGCCCAATATAATAATCCCAAAGCGTTGTGTGTTTTTCACATAAATCTAACTTTAAATAGGCCTATATCATAATGTATAGATATTGTAGCGTACTTATTAGAACTGCCCCTTTTTGGACGTCAATTGTAAAAGACTGAAGCTGGATCCCCTTATCTAGACGTCATTTGTTAGGCCTACCTCTGAGAATGAGTGTATCTGATTTAAATTTGCTGGTTGATGAACTTGTGCAGTTATTACATTAGTTTGACCTACATTA
>CABFVX010000206.1:365215-380125 GCA_902151425.1 Timema shepardi | reverse complement strand
ATACTTTTTTTTTTAAATGTATCTTTGTATCCTTTGATGAAGGGTTTTACTACTATTTCAATTGTCTTCTTTTGAGAAAGAACAGGCTCATTTACACTTGTAATATTAGTTTGACCGTGAAGTCTGTGAGTTAAAGAAAAAAAAAGTGCAGTTCTTGTTTCGAGGTTAACCAAATTAATAAACCTTGGCAGGTACTATTGGTTTTGTTCTATTCTGACGTCACCTGTTTGGTCAATTTTAATCTCATTTTGCAAAGTGGGTTACATCTTTACTTAAGACGCCTAATAAATTACTATCGCACTTATACGCCAATTTACAGAATAGAAATAGAGGGGAGAAAATGAGCACTTCAACCTGCTAAGCCTATAGTTTACCTGCTTATAACATTTACCCTCACCTGCTGACGAGTTTACACACTCACTAAACTATTTGCACCTGGCCAGTATTGATTTGAATTTCAGAATTGTATTTTTATGGTTTTATATTCCACTTAGACATATGGTTCCATGGACATTTTTAATCTACATCCTGGCAGGAAGATTACTACAGGAAATTTCTTGACTAAACCACATGACCTGCGTTGTAGACGATTTAAAATAATACGTTTACGAAAAAAATCTTTGTCTGCGGTAACCCCCCACCCTCATGCCATGATAGTCTCACAAATGTTGCTCCAGACAAGCCTAGATTGACGCCTTTGTCCAACAGTGATAGTCTCACAAATGTTGCTCCAGACAAGCCTAGATTGACACCTGTCCACCCCCCAATACCGTTCATTTTGCGATGTCAACCTGTCCTACCTTCCAGGATAGTGTCCATGGTCCTCCTGTAGAGAGAGTTCCTCAGGTAGTGGACCGCCGGCATGAAGAACACTTCTTCCGGTCTCTCAGGCAGGTAATACACCACCAGCTCTGAGTTGGCGGGGATCGTCTTCACTGCTTCGTACATGGGCTCTCCTGAAACAGGGTGTACATTACGTCTGGTGCAGGGGACAGGCATGATAGGGTGTAATGAGGTGACCGGATAGAACCAGATCAATATATGGATAGGGTGTAAAGAGGTGGACTGGATGGAACCAGCTCAATATATGGATAGGGTGTAAAAAGGTGGACTGGATGGAACCAGCTCAATGTATGGATAGGGTGTAAAAAGGTGGACTGGATGGAACCAGCTCAATATATGGATAGGGTGTAAAGAGGTGGACTGGATGGAACCAGCTCAATATATGGATAGGGTGTTATGAAGTGGCCTGGATATAACTAGCTCAATATAGGGATAAGGCGTGATGAAGTGTACTGGATTAACTAGCTTTAATTGGGATAGGGTGTATTAAAAATGACTGGATATAACTGGCTCAATATAGTAAATGATGGCGTAATTTTGTAAGTTTGCCAATGAATGTTGGAGTTATTAATGGCATAGAGTAAGTAAGTTAACAGCGATGCGACTGAAGGTAATGAGCTACGCAACCAGCGTAAACGCACCTTTCAGTTTAGTTCCTATGAGGTTGACCTCCTCGCTGTAGACGGACACCGCCCTCAGGAATCGAACCCAGTTACAGTGGCGAACCCGCCGCCTGTCTACCTCCGTGATCTCGTCGTAGCAGCCGAAACGATGACGTATCTGGAATCAGACAAATTATATACAATTAATACTTTGATTTGTATTAAGAACTATGGCGCGCGTAAACACAAGACGCTCGCTACCCCCCCGTCAAACATAGTCTGGAAAAAAAAAACTCGTTTAGGTTTACGTACACTTAAGACAAACCTTTTGATACGCCTTAATATCTTTCCTACACCATTACCGTCTTAACTTCGTGTAGAAAAAAAAATAATGAATCAATTTCATATTTCGAAAAACAAGAAAACTTTAGTCGAATAAACTTAAAAAAAAATAAAAAAATAGTAAGACTAAATATTTTATTATTTGATTTTGTTCACAGAATTGTGCGTATGTTCACTTGATAAGTCATTTTTCGAAAATATTTATACCAAGATGATGACCCAACAAAAAGAAAAACATATTTTGATTCCTCCCACAAAACAACCGTTTTAATCCCTCGATGAATTGGACTATTAAAACTGTCACATAATCAACACGGTTTTTTAAAAAAAAAAAATTCAACCTTTTTTTATATATAAATGTTCAAACAATTTTAACAGGGATCGTGAGCATTCATAAACAAACAAAAAGAAGAAGAAGAAGAAGATAGTCCACTTCTCCAGTGTGTTTTTTTTCTCTTTATAAACGAACCAATTTTTACCTTGGTAATTTTCCTCCCCCTCGACCATTATTTTAATTCCTACGTCCCCTTTAAATAGATTTAGTAAACTAACAAAAAAAAACCATAGACCCTAGAAAACAAGTTTTAATGTCTCCCTTCCCTCCCCCCAAAAGTCCACCCACATACAATAACAATGTACTATACACATTTAAATATATACATTTTCTCTAACGTGCATCGTTAATCGGAATCATAATGTTCAGCAAAAATGTTTACTACAATAGAACCTCTTATTTACAATTCACTTTCATATTTTTTCTCTCTTTATTTCTTATTAATGTGTCATTACATCTTTATCCAAGGAATAGAAACTAACATTGTAACAGTAAATGTTTTGAGTGCTGTGTGATGCATGAATTCTCATCTTCAATGCACGCTTCATTTAAAATCGTGGTTAAGGTTATTACCTACGAGTCTTTAATATTATTTATGCTAACAATCGTGCTAACAAGTTCCTCTTAGTGCTAAATATTGTTGTATACTTTTTTATATATACATGGAATGAATAAAGTTATGTTGTGGTCATCATTAGCACAAAACGTGTACTTATTTATGTAGCCTCTTTATGTTACTTTTTTTTTTCCCCCCACCCGGATGAAATTTTTAATTTTATTTTGTTTTAGGTTAAGTGTGCTAACCCCACTCAAGTTGAGGTTCACTTTAAGTACATCTGGTATCGGGTTGATTTCGGCTGTCGTAACTCTTCGACATTGTTTCAAGGTTCAACAGCACCTATTGGCACGTCATGATGTAACTGTCATCACAATTATTATTATTATTATTATTATTATTATTAGCACCGTGTCTGACTACCCGTTCGGTTTGTACGCACTTACGCTAATGTGTAATGGTAGGGTGATTGTGAGATGAAATGAAGGACCTACAGTTTAACGTGAGATCCGAANGTCTTACTACCCGTTCGGGTTATACGCACTTACGCTAATGTGTAATGGTAGGGTGATTGTGAGATGAAATGGAGGACCTACAGTTTAACGTGGGATCCGAACCACGGTGGAGGCCTGGCATTCCCCACATTCACAAGATGTCTTGTCAGAGGTGAAGGAAGGGTTTGGTAATCAGATAAATCTGTGCCGGGACCGAGGATTGAACCCCGGCCGCCGGCACAGAAGTCTGACACCTTACCCCTAGACCGCCAGGTCACCCGTTAAGACCTAAACGTCATGTAAACCAAAGTTAGTTTGTATAGAAGTGTAGAATGGATGGTTGTGAATCGAATGGGGTTATTTAATTAGGGGGGAGGGTTAAGAGTGGGGGGTGGGGGTGGGTAAGGGATCACAACACAAATTGTATTGTCGTTTGTGTTTTCCTAATCCCCTGTTTGTCCTCCTACTACCTGACAGCTCCACCCAGAAACGCTATACACATTAGTATTCAGTCGTTTAAGTATCTATGCTCGACTATTTTAGAGCCTTTTAGGTCAAGGGCTGGGAATGTTATGACCCTCAAAGAAACCACTTGTGTTAACAGGGGGTGGTGTATGGGAGGGAGGGGCTTATCAAGATGCTTATCAAGATGCTGAAATGCGTTGAAGACTGTAAAAATTAACGATGCATTTAAGAATCAGTTTGAGCTTTTTAAAAAGTAGTTATTTCTAAAATTGGAGGTGAAAGATATTGACATTCAGGATTAAAAACCCTACATCTATTTTTTTTAAATTAAATGAAATTGTATGAAAATATATAATTAGCTCATTTTCAACGACATAAAGGGGTGACTTAATTGAATTGGAAAGATAGACAAAACTGAAGATCCTGAATTCATTAAGACATGTAGGGGAAAATATGCGCCTTTGAAAGAAGCGCCTAAAACCGTATTCATTATAAACAGAGTTGGCGCAACTTAAGTCATGCCACTTCGATAGAATAAAATGGCCATAATAACCACCTTAGTGTATTTTACTAATATTCTTACCCGCCTCTGTGGCGTAGTTGGCTCTAACGCGCTTGTCGTGTTGAAGCTCGACTGCTGAGGACGGGGAGACCGAGGTTCGAATCTCGGTCGGGTGAACTGGGGGAGGTTTTTCCTAAATGGTTTTCCATTCTCCCTCCGCGCAAATGCGGGTTCACTTCCTCTAATTCAAACTTCCCGATTCCTAATCCATTAGCGTAATTAGTAATTAAAGCGTATAACCCGAACGGGTAGTAAGACGCGGTGCTAAATAATAATAAAATACTAATATTCTTAGTTTTACTTTAATCTAATTAGGGATTTACAGAGGAAATACGTCTTACAGCCTTACAATCTGTTTCAATCTAGAATATGCTATAGTGGTAGAAAAGCTATTGGTTACATTGTATTATTAGCATATTACATTTATATCACGCTGCGACATTTATTTAGTTATTATAAAACAAAACAATATCAAATAAAACAACAAATCGTGTAAAATTTTTTAGAGCTAAAAGAATTTTGTTCTCCTCCAAAAGTCAAATATGTCTCGTCCCTAAATATGACTTGTCTAACATAAATTTTAATGTTTAAAAGTCTTTATAAATGCTTTATTAGTACAACGAAAGATTTAAACTAATAATATAAATAACTATCCACTTCTCTTGATATAAATAGCTTCTGGTTCAGCACTAGACTATTGGTTCACTGTCTGTAAAATTATTTTCCATTTAAAAAATAATAATAATAATAATAATTTTCACTTTAAAATACATTCTACTGAGAAAGGTTACAGTTTTTGCTCTCTACATTTTAGGACGCCCGAAGAAAGAAAAAGTATATTAAATAAAGTTTTCAAGTTAACTTCTTTTAGAAGTTTCAAAAGTGTTATTTTCCTACAGTCAAAAAAAACCCATCAACAATTGTTCAAAAGGTCTGCTATTACATTTGGATAAATATAACAGGAATTAAATTTAATAATAAAATTGAAAATATTGAATAACAATATGGGAACTGTACAGGGGATAGTTAAAATCTTCTTAAGTTCCATTGCATCACGCTGATTTAAAAACAAACTTCTCTTTGACATGAGCTTCTTCGTGGTTTGTCATTGTTTTGGATTCCATTAGATTTTCGATCGTCTTTTGTCAGACGGCTATTTGCTGAAATGACCTCTCGAAAGCGCAGAAAGCGCTAGTGGTATTTGTGACATGATCCATGGCCGAACTGAGGTGTAAATAATATGAAAGCTTTGCTACTATTTGAAAAGGTTCAACATTACTCGAAAAGAAATAATTGTTACAAAATATTCACTATACGAAGCCTATACTACTTAAAGAAACTATACTTCTTCGTAAATGAAATTACTAAACAGCAAACTAATACAAAATCTTGATCGTCGATGTGAGGGGAAATGAAGGGAAGCAGTAAGAATGAGTGTGTAGAATAAAATTATAACAATAATAATTATTATTATTTATAAAAATGCATTTAACTTATAAAGTTACTAAATATTGTCAAAAATGTTTTCTTTTTAAATTATTTGCTATTTTTATAATGTTTAGATATGTTATGCTTAATATAATGAGTATAATTACATGTGAATGTGTGTGTGCGTGGAATGATTGTGTGCCTTAATGTTGATTTATGTTTTGTTTTTTTCTCTTCTTTCTCTCTATTATTTAATCTACTTTAATAATTTATTTTATTTTAATATGTTAATATATTTACAATCGTGTATGTGGGCAATATTTTTGTACAGCTATTATAAATTATTTCTGAGCACATAAGTATAATAATAATAATTATTATTATTATTATTATTATTTTTACTAAAAGTTGCACTTAGTGGAACCATGCAAAGTAAGTTTGCTGTCTACCAGGGGTAACGGAGAGGTACCCAGGTCATCGGACGGTGTCGATCTAACCATGACGGAATCAGTGCACCCCCAATCAAACGTCCCCTCCCCCCCTCAGTCTCTCTCCATCCACCGACCGATGGATGTATCGCTATGCGGGCGCTAGTGCATCAGTAGCCCATTACCGACCAAGTAATAAGCAACATATTGTTAAGCTGTTGATTATCATCATCATCATCATCAAGAAGTCAGGAGCCGCCAACAAAAGGTCTCCTCTTGAAGCCAGAGGAGATTCGTCTCGCTCCGTTCAACCGACGAGGCGCCCCCATCCCCCCTTCTATTTCTCCACCCCCAACCCTCTTCCACTATTTTCCCTTCTCATATAATATTATATACCTGAAGATTGCTTCGACCAAATTACTTTCCATGTTAGATTGGGTGGAGGAGAAGGTGGGGGGAAGGGGGGGGAGTAAATGATTATGATAACAATAAAAATGGGTGCACGATAGTACAAACTGGATCCGCCGTAGGTTGAGACTTTATGACGGTGAGGGTAGACGAGTGGATTGGGGTGTCCCGGATTTAATACCGTTTGTTTTATATTTTTATTTAACCAGCCGCGTAGTAGTGGTCAGAGCACTTGGTTACGAGCCTAAGGGTCCCGGGTTCAATTCCCGGCTGGTACCTTGGGTATTTTCCCTGAAAGGGAAATTGCCCCGATGGTTACCAGGGTTTGGTTAGCTAGGCTTAAGTTAGGTTTAAGAGTTTCCACTGGTTCTACACCCTCATACTCAATCTCAGATCATCGGGACATGGAAAGAGCCTCCACGGAAAGGAAGTACGATTAGTACATTCTGACGTCCTCTGGTCAACGGTACATTAGTACTGACTAATATTTACACTAACTGGGCCACGAATGTTGGGAACCAGACACGCATATATTTATTTGTTTATTAACCTTGAATTAGTAGCCGTTCGGGCTATAGTCATACATTAATTAACTAAATTAAAGCGGATGGAATTGTGTTGAAGGTATGTTTGATAGAAAATACGCCCGCATTCGTATGAAGGAATAGTAGGAAAGGGAGGCACTACTAAGAACCCTCCCTCTTTGGTAAATACAGTCAAGATTGGAACCCGCAAACTCTCATTAAGACTAGATAGATCCCTACGTTCGTTCCACGTTCCCACCGATAGGTATGAAACCCGACGTGACGTAACGAGCTATCGGTGATCAGCGTGAATCCTAGAATCAAAATATTATCATAGAAAATTAATATATTCACGAATCTCCTGATGTAACGAATGAACGATCTCAACTGCTTTCAGACCCCGTCATCCAGTTTAAGACGTGTTTCGCGAGGACGCCGCTACCAGAAGTACCGTGTGCTGTAAACACTATAATATCGGTCGAGAGACAAAGCGGATGGACCCAAGTTGGTAGCCGATCATGATCATGATCATGATGATGGTAATGATAATGAGCAGGTTCACTGGTTTGGAAGAAAAGAGAGAGAGAGAGGTCGAAGCAATGGTATACACGGTAGCCGCGTCTGTCTTGGCTAGTTCCACACAAGGTGGAGGACCCCCTCCCCTTCTCCCTACCAACACACCTGTAATTGCGCCCGGGAGTCGCCGCTCGCTCGGATAACCTTGGACCGCCCTGCGGGATAGTACTTGGGGTCCCCGCGTACAGGTTCATCCGAAAACGAGGGGGCATCGGACGGTTTTATATAGTATCCTTTGTCACGTGATTGGTGGAGCGATCTTAGGAATTGGATCAAGAATACATGCTTCAGTGGTACGTGACATTTTATTGGAGGTTGCGAGATCTTTAAAAATTGTTTTGAGATTTAACTGTGTATGTGTGTGTTTATATATAATAATACTTATAAATGTGTATTTAAATATTAAGTCATTAAATATTATGCATAATATATATGGATATATATCACAGATAATATATACAGTAGATGATGTTTATAATAGCTATGCATTATATATCATGCACATATATACATACCTTATAAATCCGAAACCTTATCTCAGTCGATAGCAGGTCTGTCTACTGAGCTAAGGGTCCCGGGTTCGTATCACGGCATGACTGAACAATTTATTATTGGTTAGATATGGGTTCACCCTTTCACAGTGAAGAATTAATGGTCGGGAGCTGTATGTTGTGTCTGTCCTAGTGGTAAGATATATTATAAGGCATATGAAGCTACGACAGGCCGGCAGGGGAAAATATATGGCTTGGATAAAAAACTGACCTTGACCACTGGATGGAAATAGTAATGGATGCAAAGTAGACATTCCTAATCACGCCGATCCCTTACAGGGTAGGCAAGAAACTGTGCATGTATCTAACAAACAACTCCGTACTTAATCCATCCTCACTAACTTTCTCCACACTTCCCTATCCTTGAATACTCCCTTCGCTTCAACAACATCTAAAGTAGCCCCATGACTTCTTTGGTGCTGACTGACAGCTAACAGCTGACTTCAGACAGTCAACATTTAGGTATATACCTAAATTTTGACCGTCAGAAGTGACAGCTGCTAAACACATGTTTTTGAAGATCATATGATTCGGCGTAGGGAAACATAATTTGGTCTGGTAACTTTTCAAAGCTATCAGTCAGCACCAAAGAAGACATGGGGCTACTGTACACACAATCATACATGATCTTTTATTCGTAAGACTATTGTTGTTTCCCTTTTCACACATTCGTCTACAACATTTAGTCAGATGTTGCGATTAGGTTAGACTAGACAAAATCCTTAACAGTCAACGTGTTGGGTGTTTTACTGGAATAAGCACAACATTATTTTCTATGACCCTATACATATATAAACTTGTAAATATAGCTTTAAAGTAGAAATTTTTCACTTTGAAAAGTAAAAAAAAAAAATCCACATTTTTATTGATCATTGAGAGTTAATAATAATAATAATAATAATAATAATAATATTTAGCACCGCGTCTTACTACCCGTTCGGGTTATACGCTTTAAGTACTAATTAAGTTAATAGTTAGGAATTGGGAAGGTTGAATTATAGGAAGTGAACCCGCATTTGCGTGGAGGGAGAGTGGAAAACCATTTAGGAAAAACCGCCCCAGTTCACCCGACCGAGATTCGAACCTTGATCTCCCCGTCCTCAGCAGTCGAGCTCAACACGACAAGTGCGTTAGCCAACTACGCCACCGAGGCAGGTCATTGAGAGTTAAATGCGTGGGAAATGAAAGGTAAATGATATAGGAGCGTAGAATGGATCTTTGTGAATCGAATAATATAATTTAATAGAGGGGGGGGGAGGCTCACAACACGGGCTGTTTTATCATTTGCTTGACCTCGGTGGCTTTGGGATAAAGTGCTCACCTCATGGCCTGATGTTCGCGAGTTCAAACCCGGCCGAGGTTGACGAATTTTTCTTGAGAGATAAAAATACGCATCACAACGCCCTTCAGAGGGGAAGTTAAACCGTCGGTCCTATGTAGATTGTGGACATGTAAAAGAACCCTGGAAAGTATGTGAACATACCTTTCCCGGTAGAATTGGTAGGCTCTTTCGAGCTTGCTAATAGAAGTTCTCGTGTATTTATACAATCAGTCGTTTCAGAAAGTGCAGGTAAACTACCTCAAATAAAAACTATATTGTCACTTGTATTTTTCTCCTCCCCTGGTTGTTATCCTACTGACAAAGGCCCAGGATCGTTAAAAGCACACCTAGTTTCTTGTTTCAATTAATTTCATAGGGTGACCTGGCGGTCTAGGGGGTAAGGTGTCGGACTTCTGTGCTGGTGGCCGGGGTTCAATCCTCGGTCCCGGCACAGATTTATCTGATTAACAAATCCTTCCTTCACCTCTGACAAGACATCTTGTGAATGCGGGGAATACCAGGCCTCCACGGTGGTTCGGATTCCACGTTTAACTGTAGGTCCTCCATTTCATCTCACAATCACCCTACCATTACACATTAGCGCAAGTGCGTATAACCCGAACGGGTAGTAAGACGCGGTGCTAATAATAATAATCATAATAATAATAATACATTTCTTAGTACTACTCTAGCACCTTAAATACTTAAAATTTATTTCTCTTAGTCATAGAAAATATTTACAACAAAGGTCTCACTTTCGCTGACAACGACTGTACATCTCCCAATATTCTCCGGCAGAAGCTCCTTACAGATAACACATGAGTAGTTACCTCGTTCGCCCAAGGAACTAGTAATTATCTTTCCATTACAAAGCTCCTAGCAATAACCATGTTTAATAAAGCTCCCAAGGGATCGGAAGATAAAGTGGTTCGTCTTCTACCCGCGCGTTGCAGTCTCTCAGATATTCCCCCCTCTTCACGGATAAATACCCTGGTAGGAAGAATGTCTGGAAACAGGCTCTAATTCATCTGATAAGACAAAATTAGGTAGCTATACTATTAACGTTCATACTGTACATTCCTTTGCATGAAAATGTTCTCCTCCATCGATACTTCTAGTGTACTAAAATTCTGGTAGGAAAAATTATTATTATTATTAGCACCGCGTCTCACTACCCGTTCGGGTTATACGCACTTACGCTAATGTGTAATGGTAGGGTGATTGTGAGATGAAATGGAGGACCTACAGTTTAACGTGGAATCCGAACCACGGTGGAGGCCTGGCATTCCCCACATTCACAAGATGTCTTGTCAGAGGTGAAGGAATGGTTTGGTAATCAGATACATCTTTGCCGGGACCGAGGATTGAACCCCGGCCACCAGCATAGAAGTCTGATACCTTACCCCTAGACCGCCAGGTCACCCAGGTAGGAAAAAAACCCACTTAAAATAAATACAAACTTATTGGCGGTTAATATTTATAAAATTTTACTTTATTATTAGTATTATTTTCAAGTATCAAAGTCAACTTTCTGAACCGACTGATTATATTTTCACATGAGAATTTCTATGAGCGAGAGTGAAAGGTTCTACCAATTTTATCAGGAAATATATTTTCGCATACCTTCTTGTTTTCTTTCACACGCCACAATCAACATGAGACCAACAGTGTTGATTTTCCCCCGAAGGAAGTTGTGCTACGGATTGTTATCACTCAAGAAAAATGGGTCATCCTCGGCTGGGTTCCTGGATTAGTTCAATATATCAAGCGCAAAATGATACATTTAACACCGCTGGGGGATAGTCAAATAATATTTAAAACAGCTGATAACTGATTGTTTATATAATTATACATATTGATTTCTGATCACTCTGGTAATGTAATGGAGTATAGTCTAATCCCCATAAGAAAAACCTTTATGAAAATACAAAAATATATTTTTGTGGTCAACGTTAATAACACTTTACTATATTATTATTATTTTATTTATTTAGCAAAGCATCTTACTAGATTCGCTTATGTACCAATTCCACTGATAGTTTTAGGGATTAGGAAGATTATATTTAGAAGAAGTGTTCACACATTTGCGTGGAGGGATAGTGGAAAACCATTTTGAACAAACAACACCTCAGTACCGAGATTCGAACCTCAATCTCTCCGTCATCGGCAGTCTAGTCTACTCTGAGAGTAGTGAGATAGACCACGTGGTCATCGAAGCGGGTTATATTATTATTATTGTTATTTTATAAGTATTGATAATATTTATCAAAAGTGACAGCTAAGGATCACATGACTTGACGTATGAATACGCTCAAGTAGATCTAGTACATTTTCTAGCTGTCAGAAAATGGTATTACTATTAAAATTGTGTGACCCGCCTCGGTGGCGTAGTTGGCTAACGCGCTAGTCGTGTTGAGCTTGACTGCTGAGGACGGGGAGATCGAGGTTCGAATCTCGGTCGGGTGAACTGGGGGTGGTTTTTCCTAAATGGTTTTCCACTCTCCCTCCACGCAAATGCGGGTTCACTTCCTCTAATTCAACCTTCCCAATTCCTAATCCATTAGAGTAATTAGTACTTAAAGCGTATAACCCGAACGGGTAGTAAGACGCGGTGCTAAATTATATATATTAAAATTGAACTTTTAACTGTAATTATTTTATCTGATGCGTGTGCTTAGTATACACAATTTCTTTTCTTTTTTTTTTCTAAAAACAACAACTTGGTATTTCTTAGAAAATAGTGGGAAATTTAAAATCACTCTTATGTACAGTAAGAAAGCCCGAGGCTTAGTGCGAAAGAGAGCAAACCAATGGAGCTTGTTAGCGATTTATTATTTTCCTCCTCGTAAATCTTAATCTTGGAAACACTTAATTTACTGTATTTTGACCCCGACTGTACTGGTTGGTTACAACATCTGAGGATAGATAAACTAGAAGCAGTTTCATGAATTGAAGCCCTCTTATTACATTATTTTCTTTCCATTACAGCAAAAGGTTGATTATAATTTGCCTTGAGGGGGGTGGTTCAAAATTTTGAGACGTGCCAAGAAAACAAGTTTTATGTTCTAAAAACCTTACATTGTTTTTAGGCAATTAATATATATTTATCACCGCGTCTTACTACCCGTTTGGGTTATACTCTTTAGTATTAATTACACTAATGGTTGTAGCTATTAAAAAGGTTAAATTTATAAAAAAGTGTACCCGCATTTGTATGGCCACAGATCACTGGACTTCGATCACCCCGTCACCGGTAGTCTAGTCTCCTGCGAGAGTAGCGCGTTAGACCACTCGGTTAACGGAGTGTTTTACCTGCAGTTTCTTGGAGAACCAGTGGAAAATTATTGAGGAAAGAACACCCTCGGCCCACCTGGTCTAGATTCAAATGAGATTGACGTTTATTTTGTCTGCCCAGCGACGTCGATTGAAAACAAAAAAATGACTTACAACAAAATAAGTATCAAGTTGTAAAAATACCAATCAAATGTTCATTATAATGATTAATTTTAAAGTTTACCATTGATTAAATGATCTACTATCCAACCAACAAAGTTAACTAAGCAAAGGTTATTCAAAATAAAGGATTCGAAGTTTGAATCCCATCTGTTTGTGCTGGCGTGAGATTTGTCTCTATATCCGAAAATAAAATTGTACATTTATTTAAATATCACGCCCTTAAACTTGTATCTTAAGACTGTATTCACCAAGTCAGTACATATTATCCAATAAACTGACACTAAGTGAATATACATTATATTCCAAATTACGAATTCAACATTAATTTAGTTTATTTCAATCTCATATCTCTTTTATTGGTCTCAAGGTAATCCATTTTGACAACTAATCGCGTGTTTAAAATGTACTATATATAAAGTATTTTTAAATGTAAATGAATACATTTAAAACCAGTTTAATACACACACACACACACACACACATACTGTTCTCTTTGTTCTTTGGACTCGACTTTGGTGTAATGGAATATTTTAACGATATTTCTTTTCTTAGCACCGTGTCTTACCATCTGTTCAGGTGATACGCTTAGTACTAATTATCCTAAAGGGTTAGATATGAGAAAGGTTAATTTTAGAGGAAGTGTATCCACATTGGTGTGGAGAGAGAGAGAGAGAAACCATTTAGATAATCCAACCTCGGTAGACCCAACCAGGTTCGAACCATGTTCTCCCTCTAATTTGTAGTCTAGTTTACTGCGAGAGTATTGACTTAGACCATGTGGCCACCTATGTGGGTCTAGATAACTACTTAAGTGTAGGTAAGAAAAATAATCTTATTTATGTCGATTATTTTGGGAATCTAAGTGGTAAGCCAACACTTAAATATTTTTTTCTTAAAACAAAGTAAAGTGTATATATATATATATATATATAACTCTCTCTCTTTCTCTCTCTCTATATATATATATATATATAACTCCATAACGTCAGCCCTGAATCGAGCTATACCGACCAAGTGGCCGCCATCTGTTGTGGAAGATAGTGGCAAATTTTGTGGGTAGAAGATGGCATGTGGTCAGCACAGCGAGCCTTTTGGCCACTAACCTCAGTTTCCTAGACAGGAACCACTACTTTTTCATTCAAGTAGCTCTTCATTTGTCCTCCTGAAACTGAGTTGACCCCTAACATCCAACAATGTCCCGTGTTCTACTTCTTAATATCCGTCTGGAATATTCTCCTATGAACATAAACCAGGTAGGGACGAGGAAGGTATAACCTACAGGAAGTGTAAAACCACATTCACGTGGTAAGAAATTTCAAAATCATCAAGACAATAAACAACCAAACAGTAAATCCAGCTGGGATTCGCACCCCTACCTTCCCAGTCATCGACAAACCAAACAAGACTAGACTAACGCCTTTGTCCTGCTGTGCCTATCTGTGCGGATAAGCACCGTAGCACCGTGATACAAATACAGGTAGTAAATTATTAATGACGCCTCCAACGCGGGCTCGAACACATGGTCGTGAATGTATAGGGTATACCGGGGTAAGACCGGACAAGCGGTTAACAAGAGATGACCCTACATTCCGTCTCGGTCCGTGAGTCCGGTAACGACCCGCCCGCCGTTCACTTGGTGACCACACGACCGTGACACGTGAAAACGCTCCGACAAACGGATACAAGAGAATAAAAAAAGGGGGGGGGGTAGAGGAAAAGGCGCTGACTTTTCATTATTTTCACCTCCTCCAAGATTTAATGGAATGGTTTGAGAACACCCGGTAATAGTTTAGTTCAACTACCGGGTCAACGCAAGAACCCAAATGTTGGACTCATTCTGTGCCGTCTTGGAGAGTTTTTTAAAAGTTATTTTTCAAGGTTACGGTACAACATGGTAAGAGCACATTACTAGCAAAGTCCTGTATTTATGTTTGGATTGAAATTTGAGATGAACATAAATATTTCATCGATGCTAAAAGTTAGATGTTTTTTTTCCTACACCTTAGCTCAGTCGATAGCG
>CABFVX010000206.1:326111-364884 GCA_902151425.1 Timema shepardi | reverse complement strand
TAGCTAAGGCACTAGTTTTGTGTAGAGCCAGACTGCCGAGAACGGGGAAATCGAGGTTCGAATCTCGGTTGGGTGAACTGGGAGTGGTTTTCCCTAAATGGTTTTTCACTCTCCCTCCACACAAATGCTGGCTCACTTCTTCTAAATTCAACCTTCCCAATCTATAAACTCTTATCGTAATTAGTACTTAAGCATATAACTCGAATGGGTAGTAAGACGCGGTGCTAAAAAAAAAAAGAAGGCATGTTTGTCTATTAATTCCTGGCATTGGCCAAAAAATTAATAATTGCTGAAAAGTGGGTGTCCCCTTTCACAGTGATGAACTAATGGCAGGGGGCCTGGATGTTGTGTCTGTTCTAGATTTAAGTTAGTCTATAAGTCGTGATTTAAGAAAGGTTCGCAAAATGTTTGCTGTTAAGTGTGTTGACATAAGGGT
Source organism: Timema shepardi (assembly GCA_902151425.1). NCBI lineage: Eukaryota > Metazoa > Arthropoda > Insecta > Phasmatodea > Timematidae > Timema > Timema shepardi. The sequence goes on along the minus strand of CABFVX010000206.1, from coordinate 364,448 downwards.
CTGAGACGCGGACAAACGGAAAGAGGGAACTAAGCTATTTGGAGGGATTTGAAATGTGGTCGTGAAGAAGGTGAAATGGATGGAATGGGTGGGGAATGAGGAGGGTAAGAGAGGAAAGGAGTGTGATAAAGATGATAACGAAGAGAAAAACGCCTTGGTCGGGTCATACACTATGTATGGATTGTTTGACGAAGAGCATCATAAATAGGAAGATAGAGGGAAAGATTGAAAGAAGAAGGTTTGGAATGCTAACATATATGAAGAAAAGGAAGAAGCCACAAAAGGATTATAGAGAACGTCCAGGATCGAGGAAAATGGAAGAGGTCCGCTAGGTACCTGTCTCAGGAATGATTCATAGAAGAAGACGTCTTGTTCTGATATAATCAGTCGATTCAGAATATGCACGTTAAATACTTCAAATAAATGGGAAATATATTATGTTTTCGCCATCGGCCGATAATTTGCAGCCATTTACGTAGAAGTTTAAATGTTTCCATCGAGGTTTGTTGGCCGACGATTTGCAACCATTTACGTAGAAGTTTAAATGTTTTTGCCATCGAGGTTTGTTGGCCGACGATTTGCAACCATTTACGTAGAAGTTTAAATGTTTTTGCCATCGAGGTTTGTTGGCCGACGATTTGCAACCATTTCTGTAGAAGTTTAAATGTTTTTGCCATCGAAGTTTGTTGGCTGATGATACTAAACCATTGATGTAGAAGGTCGTGGTGCAATTACTGATGGGGTGTACTTAGATCTAAAACGGTTCCCCACAATACCTCCACGAAAATGCAGGGTACACTTCCTCTAAATTCTACTTTTCTCATCCTTACTTCACTGGCGTAATCTAAAAATGCGCATAGCCCGGACTGTAAATTAAGACGCGATGGAAACCAAACAAATTAAATCCTTAAAAAAAAAAAGTCACCTGCTTAGGTGTAAACGAGGACAAAGCAAAGAATTCAGTCTATTCTTTTCTAGTTTTTCTGGTGACTGAGGTCATTGTTTGATTTCCAAACAATTTGTTTTCCACTCTTCCTCGCTGCAAAGGTGAGAACACATCTTCTAAATTTCAACCTTCTCCATACCTACCTTATTAATACAAATATGCGTGTATTTTAGACGGGTAGTGAGACGCAGGCCACTAAATATAATAATTCATAATTAGATTAAGTGCAAATTATAATAATAATAATAATAATAATAATAAAAGGAACCATGAAATTCTTTGTTTGTACTGTGAACATTCTATTATTATTAATAATAATAATAATATTATTTAGCACCACGTCTTACTACCCGTTCGGGTAATACGCTTTAAGTACTAATTACTCTAATGGATTAGGAATTGGGAAGGTTGAATTAGAGGAAGTGAACCCGCATTTGCGTAGAGGGAGAGTGGAAAACCATTTAGGAAAAACCACCCCCAGTTCAACCGACCGAGATTCGAACCTCGATCTCCCCGTCCTCAGCGGTCGAGCTCAACACGACTAGCGCGTTAGCCAACTACGGCACCGAGGCGGGTAACATTCTATTCGAGTATCAAGGACTCGCATTCTTTCAAATCATTTTAAACCTTATCCCATTCTTAAATGTCTCTGTTTTTCTATTTTGTTACTTAACCTTAATGAAGGCGGACGAGCATTTCCTCATACCTAAGACCTTCTTTCACCGGTTTATGAATGGACTTGAAAGGTAAGAACATCAAAACATATAAAACATTTTTTTTGTTTGTTTGTTTGTTTCGCCAACTAATAGAACAACAACTATTCCACCTCACTCTTGTTCTACTGCTAATCATTCGTTCTAACAAAATAACAGTTTTTTTTCTAACGTGATAATTCGTATACTTAAGGGGCACTTAAGGTGAAAAGATGGACATAAAGTTGTGTTGGAAGAGAATTCTGATGGACCCGTATTTAAAGTTTTTTTAAATAATAAAGTACCCAAACGCGAGTTTATTTCCATTTTAGTCCGACACCTTAACTGAGAGTCTAAAGTGTCTGTCTCTTGAGCTAAGGTCTCGATTTCAATTCCCGTAATGGCAAAAAAAAAGGGGGAAATCGGCGTTAATCCTATGGCAGGGATGAATATACAGCCTGTGGTATGGGTGTTGTGTCTGTTCTAGATTTAAGTTAGTTTGTAAGTCGTATATTGATATAATCAGTCGCTTTATAGAGTGTACGTCAAATATCTAAAAAAACCACTCCATTAGTTTAATTTTAATTGGTTATTTGTTAAAATATTTTATAATATATCTCGTTATTTTGAGTAAGAATTGTCTTTACTGCCAAAGACTTATTACATTGTTTTTGTCAATTTAACTTATCACCTCTTACTACCCAGCCCGAGCTATAGGAGTTTTAAATAAACCAGTGAGGTAGGGATTAGAATATATGAAGAGATGAACCATCATTTGTATGACTAGAAACACTCTCAGTTCATACCACCGGGATTTGAGCCCCTACATTCCCACCAATGGAAAAATCAGCCCGATAATATTACGAATAGCCGTATTGAAGGTCTTTTCTCCCTTATTAGAATCTAGTATGAAAAAAAGAGGCCTTTCAAAAGGCCTTTTTTCTTTCTTTTAGCACCTGCTCAGGTTACATGCGTATGCTATGTACTAATTACCCGCCTCGGTGTTGTAGTTGGCTAACGCGCTTGTCCTGTTGAAGCTCGACCGCTGAGGACGGGGAGATCGAGGTTCGAATCTCGGTCGGGTGAACTGGGGGTGGTTTTTCCTAAATGGTTTTCCACTCTCCCTCCACGCAAATGCGGGTTCACTTCCTCTAATTCACCCTCCCCAATTCCTAATCCATTAGCGTAATTAGTACTTAAAGCGTATAACCCGAACGGGTAGTAAGACGCGGTGCTAAGTATTATTATTATGTACTAATTACACTAATGAGTTAGTGGATGAGAAAGGTTGAATTTAGAATAAGTGTAGCTACATTTGCGTGGAGGGAGAGCTAAGAACCATTTAGGAATAGCACACACCGACCGGTATTTGAACCTCAATATTACTGTCACCGGCAGTCTAGTATATTGCGAGAGTGAAGCCTTTTAGACAATGCGGCCACCGAAGAAAGTCAAAAGATTATTCGTAAAAAAATAGGGATGAAGATGACCTTGACCTCTAATCCATCCTACCCTTAACTATACGACAGGGGGTAAAATGAAGTGGTGGAATGTACATGAAATGCACCATTGTTTAATCAAAACTGTAGTGGTCGAAAAGCTACAGTAGGGTTTGGATAATTCGACATTGGATAGATCGAATCCACCATGATTTCTCATGCCCTTTTTTTTATTATTTAACTCAATGGTTTAAAATTAAATTCGATTTTTAGAAGGAAATATTTGGATGATTCGAAACCTATAGGATGTTAATTTTTTTTTCGAGTTTGTTGTACTAATTTCAAATCTAACTTAAACGATCTTTATTAATCACCCCATATGCCGAGAATGTAAAATAAAGTTTTAGTTAGCCTACAGTAGTTCCATGACTTCTTTGGTGCCGACTGACAGATCACAGCTGAGAGCTGATGGCTTTGAAAAGCTACCAGACCAAATTTTGTATCCCAACGCCGAACCACATGATCTGCAAAAAACATGTGTTTAGCAACTGTCACGTCTGACAGTCAAAATGTAGGTATATACCTAAATGTTGACTGTCAGAAGTCAGCTGTGAACTGTCAGTCAGCACCAAAGAAGCCACGGGGCTACTGTAGTGACACGTAGCAAATGAGAAGGCTGGGAAATATGCACCAGCGGCGAGTGGGTTGCCTAATATAAGGGATGTATTGGCTCGGCTTGTATCAATTATGCGATCTTAGTATGCTAATTTTTACAAGTTTTTATATTTTGTATTTGAATTTTCCTTATTTTTTTATCCATGTATTAATTGTGAATGTGTGTATGCGAGAAAAAGTAGCATACTTTGAGATTGTGTTTATAGCTGTCTAGATACTCATTAAAATGGTTAGTCCTAAGGTTTTATATTTCGAATTATTTTGGATATCACTTAGACTATGAAATAATAAAAAAAAGTCGTACTATATCTTAAAAATCAGTTCCTATTGCATCAGATTTCGGGATTAGAACCATCACGATTCGTTGCGACGGTCAAAGTTATGCATAGATCGTGCCACAGAGAAAAGAGATCCGCCAAACGTGAAATGCAACTTGCACATATAAATCTTCACATAATTATAGTTACAATGTTTATAACATTCAATTAATCCATATCAAAACTGCACGTAGTTTTACGAACTATTACGAAACGGGTACATCTATAATAATTCTTGCTTGGTATTTTGTAGCGATCGGCTATTTTACGTGATGAAGCAGTTAAGTTCTGATCACTGTCTAATTTTGTTGATTTATTCTCTGAGACTGAGTCATGTCCATTTTTTGTTTTATGCTTTATAGCCGTTTGGGATAATACGCGTTTGATCACTCTTAATCAGGGGTTGACTACATTTTGTGGGTTTCGACCAACTTAAAATCTTTTCAACGATACCGCTATCATCCATTGTTTCTTCACTATACTTTTGTTTTTTTATTTGATATTCAATCTTTTCTAAAATTCTTAATGACGTCATCCGGTGAGTGAGCTATACCTAAAAAAAAGTCATATCATGTGGCTATAAAGAACTCTCCAGCCGTTAATCTCAGTTTTCTAGAACGAAGCTGATATTTTCCCCCCTCTCAATTGTCCTCATGGTGCTGAGTTGACCCTCTTTCCAGATTCACTGCTTCACATGAAAATTCGGAAGTGCCCAGGGATCGAACCTGTGACATCTAGAAATATAGTCACTAGGGAACGTCAGCCTTTATAGGGGAAAAAAAAACATTTAATTTAATTTTAAACTATTTAACTTGATTTTAAAATTATTAAGATAATTTTGTTAATTCAAATATTATTTGAAAGTAATTGATTTATTTTAGATAAAAACAACTCAAAGATAGAATTTTTATAACGATGTAATTTTTTTAATCTCAAGATCAACTGAGGATTGCCGCGAGATCGGCCGGTATGATCGTGATAAACCAGTTCATCTGACTTCTGCTCTAATGGTTTAATGGTTTAGGGATGAGTGAAGTAGAATTTAAAGAGAATGAAACATCATCTGCGTGGATAAAAAGTGGTGAAACTATTAAGGGAAGAATAAAAAAAAACTCCATGCACACAACCGGGATTCTAACCCTGAACTTATCACCGTTTAACACTTATTATCCGTTTGAACACCGATGTGGGTCCTACCAATGTATCACTTATAGAACTGTGACGTCCATTTTGTGTCTGAATCTAGTTATCATAATCATCTGATCGAATGCGAATTTATTTGTCTTGATGATTTGAAATTAAAAGGTGCACAACGTTTGTGGAAGGCGGAAAATATCTCTTTGGATATCGACTTCGGTGGTCTTGGGTTAAAGTGCTTGCCTCGGCACTCGATTGTTCGTGGGTTCAAACCCAGCCGGGGTCAACAGATTTTTCTTGAGATATGAAAATCCGTAGCACAACTTCCTTCGGAGGGGAAGTAAGGCCTTCGGTCCCATGTAAATTACGTGGCATGTAAAAGAACCCTGAAAGGTTTGTGAAAATACGCTTCCCTGGTAAAATCGGTAGGCTCTTTCGCTCTCGCCCATAGAAATTCTCGTGTGCTGATATAATCAGTCGGTTTAGAAAGGGAACGCTAAATACCTAAAATAATCTCCTTCGTGCCTGATTATATTTGAATGCTTGTTCAAGGACTCCAGTTTAGATACCTATATGTATACGGGTATATATATTCAAAATGTGAATTAAAAAGGGTTGGTGCTAAGATTTGTAGTGTTTTGTTTTTAGGTGGGATGGAAGGGACTTCCTGTTAAATTCTGTATTTTTACAGTTTTTATAACAAAAAACCTTTTTGAAACAAAATAAACCAAATATTTCTTGAGTAGATTCGTTTAGTTTAATTTTTTACGCGTAGTAATCTCAACAGTTCTTAAAATATACCATGAACAACGCGGAATTTAAACAGTACAGTACCTACCACCCGTCCCGGTGGCCGTATGGTTTAAGGCAAGGTCCTTACCCTTTCTAAGGGCCTAAGTTTATCTTTAGTTGGATCGCAGGTCGCAATGCTGTACTGATAATATTAAGATTGAATACATATTAAAACATTCGTATTGGCTCGTTCTTATACTCTCACTAGGGATTAGGATTTCTCATGAAGTATGTTTGTTCTATGTCGTTTCACCCTAATTTTAGATTTCTCATCGCAGGAAGTAGGTCTCGCCCACTAGAGTTGTCATTTTTCTGTTCAAAGTATATTTGTACTAAAACACAGAATTGTTCTTTTAAAAAAAGCAAAGAAATTCGTTTAGACTAACGATGACGGGGAGATCAAGGTTCGAATATCGATCGGGTGAACTAAGGGTGGTTTTTCCCTAAAATGGTTTTCTACTCTCCATCTACCCAAATGTCGGTACACTTCCTTTAAATATAACTTTCCTAATCCCTAAAATCATTAGCGTAATTAGTACATAAGCGTATAACACGAACTGGTAGTAATACGTGGCTCCAGAAAAAAAACACTTTGCCCCTCCCCCCCCCTCTATTTCCCTTGTATCTTTCTTTTGTGACTTTCTCGTAGAGCAAGTAGACCGAATGGTATCGGGAATAGTTTATTTATCCAACGTCACTATTCATGTATCGAACAATGGATAACAATCTTAGCGGCTCCTTTTCTTCTTCGAAAACTCCACTTTCCGATTGAGACAAATCCTTTTATGGACATTCAATTAGAGGGGCGCTTTCATATTCTTGCTGCTGTGTTGTTGTCTTTCCCCCCCCCCCTCCCCCCAAAAAAACACAACAAATGACTACTTCATTCGCATTCCAATCTCCTGGTATGGAATGTGGTGCGCAAGTCCAGTCCACTCTTATTATGCATCGACAAAGTCCTCTTTGCATCCGTTTACGGCAGGATGACGAATATTTCAAGTCAAACTGATGGATGCCCGCGCGAAACCGCTAGGAGAAAAATTGGTTTCACCGTTCATATAAAAAACCATGATTTCAGTATAGACGTTATAGCGCGCTTCGGTGGCCACGTGGTCTAATGCTCTTCTCTCGCAGTAGATTAGACTGCTAATATTAGAATATCGGTCGGGCATACTGAGTGTGGTTTTTCCAAAATTGTTTTCCTCTCACTTTCCACGAAAATGCGGATACACCTTCTTTAAATATGGTTTTACTAATCTCTAAAACCATTAGAGTAATTCGCACATAAACGGATAACCCGAACGGGTAGTAAGACGTGGTGCTAAAAAAATAGGTATGGCCTCTATAGTCATTACTCCAATCCAATTTTAATAGAAAGGGACTTTAAAAAAAATACAAACAGGTTTTCTGTCGTCCAATATTGATAATATTTAATTATATTATTATTGCTATTTAATAGGTATTGATAATATCTATCTAAAGTGACAGCTATATATATCATAACTTGACGTATGAATACGTAAAAGTAGCTCTAGTAACTTTTCTAGGAATCAAATAAAAGTTCTTCCTATTAAAATTAGACTGCAGTAGTTAAAGGCAGGCTACAATCTATGATTTAATTTTTATTTTTCATTTAGCAGCGCGTCTTACTACCTGTTCGGGTTATACACTTTAAGTACTAATTACTCTAATGGATTAGGAATTTGGAAGGTTGAAATAAAGGAAGTGAAACTGCATTTGCGTGGAGTGGAGAGTGGAAAACCATTTAGGAAAAACCACCCCCAGTTCACCCGACCTAGATTCGAACCTCGATCTCCCCGTCCTCAGCAGTCGAACTCAACACGAAAAGCGCGTTAGCCAACTACGCCACCGAGGCGGGTTATGATTTAATAAATATTCTAACAATTATTTTGTCTCCCTACCCATTAGGGTTGTACGCCCTTGTACTAATTACTTACATGCATTAGGGATTCGGAAAGTTAAATTTAGAGGAATTGTATGCGCAACCGTGTGAAGGGATAGTGGGGGAAACCCCTCTTTAGTACATCCAAACAGTATCAAACCCTGACCTCCATGTAATCAACAGTCCAGTCTATTGGGATAGCGATGCCTTAGACCATGTGGCCACCGAAATGGGCTCAAATTTATTAATGCCGTGATCTCGATCAACTTAGCATAACGTTCACTTAAAGTTAGCTTAACTTAAGAAAACAGATGTGTGGTCAAGATTCACGTAACTTAACCTAACAACTCGAGCCGAACATCTTAATTCTCGAGTATGATCTGTGATTTGTACTATTAGTACAGTGATGATCTGTGAATGTTTACAGCTTTCAATCGATATAATAAATATCTATTACTAATCCTTTTTGATAAATCTAGCTCTCCTATTTTAGTTACCCGCCTCGGTGGCGTAGTTGGCTAACGCGCTTGTCGTGTTGAGCTCGACTGCTGAGGACGGGGAGATCGAGGTTCGAATCTCGGTCGTGTGAACTGGGGGTGGTTTTTACTAAAATGGTTTTCCACTCTCCCTCCACGCAAATGCGGTTTCACTTCCTTTATTTCAACCTTCCAAATTCCTAGTTCATTAGAGTAATTAGTACTTGATGCGTATAACCCGAACGGGTAGTAATACGCGGTGCTAAATATTATTATTATTTTAGTTTAATTACTTTGTTTCTGCGTATAACCCGAACGGGTAGTAAGACGCGGTGCTAATAATAATAATAATACTTTGTTTCAATGTCCGATCACTAGAACTTAATATAAAAAATAGGTAGATCTTGATCTTAAAACCAACAAATGAATTACTAAATAGTCCTGTTGACGTCACTAGCATAATGTATTGGCTGGCTAGATCACGTGATACTCTTCACGTAACGTTCACTTAACGTGAAAGACCTCCCACGACATCTCTTGCGTTAAGTTAACTGCATCGTGACCGCTTCCATTTAAACACACGAAGAGATCCTTAACGTTAACTTAACTGAACGTAAAGTTGAGCGTGATCCCGGCATAAGTTGTTAGATATTTATATCAGGTATTTAGGTTTCCAGAAAGAATAGTAATTAGTTAATCGCTTTCTAAACATTAAAGTGAAGGGAAAGGTAACGTGAATTGAGTTAAGTATTTTTGAATATGTAATAAGAAAAAACAATTTTGTCAAAAATAAATAAAACATTTCTAAAGCAGATATGTTAAGTTTAATTTTCTACATATAGTGATACCAACAGTTTTTGAATATAATAGGTCATGGGTATCAGTGTATTCAAACATGAAATTTTCAAATCAGGATAAATGTTTTTGTTCATGTTCCTCAATGCCAATATAAAATATTAAAAAAAAACTGTTGGGATAATTTTAAAAAACTCTATGGTGTCAGCCCACAAGCAGTATATACCGACTGTCCGACCACTATATGTTGGCAAAGATACTACCAACATGTGAGGATAGAGGGTGACATTTAGTCAGCACAATGATTAAACTAAACCTATTCTACTGAAGCATGTTTTTTTTTTGCCAAAACTGTTTTTTTCTGTTATTTAAACAATTAAAGTAAATTACCTTAGCTCGCTTTCCCATCTATTCCCCCCTTAATTGTGCCAATATAAATTGGTTGCGTCTTAGGTCATGTAAACAACTACGAATAATAAACATATTATCATATCTCTGTTACAATATAATTTATATATTTATAATAATCATCTGGAATGGGAAATAAGATATGGTGATCGTTGATCTAAGCCCACCCATTCACGGTTGAGTTAATCTTGCTCGAGATTTCCTTAATGGTGTGACTCGACTTTCCTTCTGTCTCTTGTGCGAAGCGTGAAGTCGCCCCTAAAGGAGATTCATACGATAAACTTGACAATCTAATAATGAGGTATCTATGAACACCAGACGAGTTAGGAGAGTTTTTCTAGAAATTTTGATACCTACAAAATATTTCTTTTGAAGGGGTGGGGAAGAAGGGGATTGATATTCGTGAAACATTTAACTCGTTTTTTTTAACACAGCGTCTTGCAACCCGTTCGGGTTATACGCCTATGTACTAATTACACTAATGTGTTTAGGATAGGGAAGTTTAATTCAAAGGAAATTCACCCACATTTGCGTGGAGGGATAGTGGATAACCATAAAGTAAAAATATCCCTAGTACACCCAATTGGGATTCAAACACCAGCCAGTCCAATCTCTTAGGGGATTAATAACAAACTATTTTACCAACGAAATAAAATTTATTTTTGGTAACTTTAACAAAACTTTTTCAATTTGTTAAAAAATTCAGATTTTAATATCAAATTAAAAAAATAATTAGTACATTTTAGAGATATTTATTTGTTTATATAGACAAGATATTTTGAGAAAATGAATGAACGTAAATAATATATAGAAAAATATATTTATTTGTACGGTATATTTTTAAATCCATCCAGTATATAGCTTTTAAATACTTACTCGAGTAGCAAAAAATAAAAATAAAAATAACAGATCTTGGAGAATTACACTAAGCCTAACAAACTTTTAATAGCTCTCGTGACTGAAAACTAAACAATTAAATTCATTATTAAAGTTGTGTTGTGATCTTTTGAATAGCGCTTTAAAATTCTTGGATTTACACGAGTCCATAATAAAGTTCATATTCATTCATATTTTTTTTATAGCACCATGCTTAAGTATCTGTGCAGACTATCTTAATTTCATTAAACTTATGGGGTGGGAATGAGGAAGGTAAAATTTAGAATAAATGTATCTATATTTGCTTGGAGGGAGGGTGGGATTTTTTTTAAATTCCTCACTACACCAAGATGTGGTTCGAAACCAGACTTTTACTTTATAGGAAAACCAGAAGATAAGTGTCTTACTGTGGGTTAACACGTTCGACGAAAAACAAGCGCACAACAGAAACATGGTCACGTGACGAGCTCTAAGCCAATCACACGATTCCCGCCTCGTCTCGCGAGCTGTTTTGCTTAAGTTCAACATATCTTCTTCGTCAGCTCTGCCTGAGTTGTTCGGCACAAGAAAATCAATCAAATCTCAGAACCAGCCATCTCAAATCAGTGCGCATGCGCATTTGACAACGAATGCGCTCTACAGCCAGAAGCTAGCAGACGGCTTCGTTGGCCGTTGTGGGGAGATTTGAAATAGCCCGTTAATGTAAAGATTGTTTATCGATGTATTGGATTGTGCCAAGAGACAGCGTTATCATGATTAAACATCCATCAGGAGAATGATTTAAAATATATGTTTGTCCACTAGAAAATAAAACATTATGATAATCAGCTGTTTTAAGCAAGCATTGCAATGCATCGTGGGTAAACATATATCTTGTGGATTGCTGGGCCACTGAGGCAATTATGCTTTCTATTTTCGGCAAACGTGTTAATCAAAATTTATGCTTAAGTCCTCGTATCCATAGATGTTTAAATATTCCATCACATCATTGAAGTGTTTTACAAAGACAACCATTGCTTCGGTCCAATATTTCTATGAAAATATTTATTTGACAGCTAGGAAAGCTACTATATCTACTTTCAAGTATTCATACGGCAAGTCACGTGATACGCAGCTGTCACTTTGGATTGATATTATCATTACCTACATACTAACACTTGTAGAGTAAGACTCGTTTTGCTCGTTGGGGGTTCCGCCCCCAAACCCCCGGTGGGATTTCTTTGTAAGAGGATATAAACTAATGTAATTCCAGCGTTGTTTTTAACGTAACAACTTAAAGCTATCGGTATTGCATTGTATTTTTCACATATTATTTTAGTTTCTCCATACTTACAGGGCAGCTATAATCATAAAATTTGACACACTTGTGGAAATTAAATGTACCAATATTCCTGCCAAATTTTATGATTCTATATGTCCCATAAGTATGTCAGAAAATTAAAAAATATGTGGAAAATGTGCAAAATTGAACTAAAATAAAAAAATCTAGCTCACTCTAAGGTATAACCGATGGCGATACTACAAAAGATAACAGGACCAACCTTGTGAATCTCCCCAAATCCGTACTGCTGGTGAAATCCATTTTTTGAAAGGTCTTACCATTTAGCCACACGAGACCTACAAAGAAAGGTCTGCACCGACTTTAAAGTTGCTCCGCTTTTTTGAATATTTTCCGGTGGTTAAAAATGATTTTTTTTTGACTTTTTGAAATTTTTCCGTCGGTTAGAGGCTAGAGGCTCTAAGTTTGCTAAATTTCAAGTTTCTAGGTCATCTGGAAGTGGGTAAACATTAATGTCAGTGAGTGAGTCAGCCGTGTGGCTTTATAGTAGTATAGGTGACCTTGCGGTCTAGGAGTAATGTGTCGGACATATGCTGGGGTCAGGGGTTCAATCCTCGGTCCCGACACAGATTTATCTGATTACTAAACCCTTCCTTCACCTCTGACAAGACATCTTGTTAATGTGTGGAATGCCAGGCCTCCACCGTGGTTCGGATCCCACGTTAAACTCTAGGTCCTTCATTTCATCTCACAATCACCCTACCATTACACATTAGCGTAAGTGCGTATAACCCGAACGGGTAGTAAGACGCGGTGCTAATAATAATAATAATAATAATAATAATATAGTAGTATAATGTTATAAATCTAGGCCATGACAAATTTGTTTGTTGTTTCTAAAAGACTATTGCTATAAAAATTGGACTCTCGATGTAACTCACGTATGATGCGGTTTTTCTTTTCTTTTTGAACTGCATTTATTAACTTGTGCAAAGAAACTGGGAGTAAAAAAAAACACAACCAAAGTTTAAAAAAAAAATCAAGTCTTGAAATTATTTCTTCGTCGAAACAATTTCTACAGTCTCCTCTTTACACGTAGAGCAGAAAGAAAGAGAGAATATATATATAAAAAATATAAGATGAGGGAGAAAGGAGGTTGGGAAGGGTGAAAAATGCTCTAGGCGAGGAACTGTGGGTAATTATAGGAAATGAAAATACCCATAAACCACCACACTACCTGATCCTAGTTCCCAAAACCACAACACTTATCCCATGGCATCTCTCTCTACCTTCCTGACTCAGTTCGTCTTTCTTGCTCTCTAGCCTTCTCCATTATAAACTTTTCACTAAATAACTCTTTTTCTTACGGTGATTTTCTTTCCAGACAGTTCTTCGCTCCTGCATATTTCCTCTAATCTTCGACTGGACCAATTTTAAAAAAATTATCATATTCATAGGTACAGTCGTCAGCATAAAAAAGTACTGCTTCATTATATTAATATATTTTAAAGAAATGTATTAATTGTATACTATTGTTAAATATGTATACATTTATTTTTATTTGTATTTAATACTTATCTCATTGAAATTATTTTGTCTTGTTCTATTAAAAATTATATTTATCCAAAGTATTATTATTATTATTATTATTAGCACCGCGTCTTACTACCCGTTCGGGCTATACGCACTTACGCTAATGTGTAATGGTAGGGTGATTGTGAGATGAAATGGAGGACCTACAGTTTAACGTGGAATCCGAACCACGGTGGAGGCCTGGCATTCCCCACATTCACAAGATGTCTTGTCAGAGGTGAAGGAAGGGTTTGGTAATCAGATAAATCTGTGCCGGGACCGAGGATTGAACCCCGGCCGCCAGCATAGAAGTCTGACACCTTACCCCTAGACCGCCAGGTCACCGATCAAAGTATTATTGTTATTACATTTGTAACCATATTATTCCTTTCAATTTGTCTTACACATTGCTATGACTAATATTATTATTATACCCCCCAACACCCCCCCCATCTCCCCTATCAACATAATTTTTTACTAAGAGGAAGTTGCGTTCACAATAAAACTAGTAGTTTTTGGGGTCACTATTTTTTTTACAACGTAGAATTCATTACGTATTAATTAACGTATCTTTTCAAAATAATTACACTCATTAATTTATAGAAACAGTAAGATGGTGGATCACTCATTATATTTAATGTTCAATAAATATGATATTGAGATTTTTGACTTTGCTAATGGTTCTGTTTAAAAATAAAGCTTCACATTTTATGGCACGTGAAATACATTTCCGAACACGTTTTTCTTAAGTTATGTATATAAAATCAGGTAGAAACTAAGAGACCCACCATAAATGAGCTTGTAAGATTGCATACTATTTTTCCCATTAACTTTATTTTTTATTTATGACGATGGACTTAAAAAATTGTTAATAGTCACGTATTGTAAAATAATCTCAATATTAATGGGGCTCAATAAAATAGATTAGCAGAAAATATTATAAATTTATATATATATATATATATATATAAATCACCACGTTCAGACTATACGCATATATATGATAATTACTTTAATGAGATAGGGATGAGGAAGGAAGCATTTTAGAGCATTTGCGTGGAAGAATAGTGGGAAACCGTTTAGGAAAATCCGCCCTCAGTAGACCCGACTGGAATTCGAACCCCGATCTCCCCGTCATCGGCAGGCCAGTCTAGCACTTAAGTAACGCCTTAAAACAGCTTTTTTTAACTCTCTGAAGTGGACTAGAATAATTTTCTCTATATTGTCAAAGCGAAGAAATATGTGCTGTAGGCATATTATAAATATTTTTTTTATTATTATATTAACAGTACATAAGTATAATATTGTTTATTTATTATGTAGTTCCTATTTGTGATTTAGTATAAGAGAGAACATTGGACTTGATGAGGGATGAAAGGGACCGCGATTTAATGTTGGTATTTGTACAATTTTTACTAAAAAGAATTTGTACAAAATAAATCAAATATTTATCCAGTAAAAACATAGCGTTTGATAATCTACGCATGGTGGTATCAACAATTGTTGAGCAGCATTCGCCCATAAATATTTTATAATGAAGAATACAATGTTTTGGTCAAATTTCGCAATGTTCATGACAGATATTCGACAACTGTTGAGGTGACTATATATAGAAAAATAAACTAAATTCATAAGTTGATTTACTTTGTCTCTATGAGTTTTTTTGTAATAAAAATCTTGCGTTCCTTTCAACCTTCCTAGCCTCACGCAAGTGAAGATGTTATTATTAAAAGGGTGACCTGGCAGTCTAAGGTTCTGTGTTGGGGGGTCCGGGGCTCAATCCTCGATCCCGGCACAGATTTATCTGATAGCCCAAACCCTTCCTTCCCCTCTGACAAGACGTGTATTAATCACAACTTGTGAATGTTTGGAGTTTCAAGCCTCTACCGTGGTTCGGATACCACGTTAAACTGTAGGTCCTCCATTTCATCTCACAATCAACCCTACCATTACACATTAGCGTAAGTGCGTATAATCCGAACGGGTAGTAAGACGCAGTGCTAATAATAATAGTAATAATATTGATATGGTATTCTTTGTGTCACTGTTGGTTGCTCCAGTCGTTTCTGAAAAGTAGCTTGAAGGTGTGTATTAACAACTTGTAGCTATCAGGGCAGCAGCATCCCTTGGCTTAGACCAGGAGGTGGCTCGTTTGGTTCAAGAAGACACTGCGGGGATTTTCGTGCGCTGATATAAATACCTAAAATAAATAACTAAAAAATAATAATTCTAAGACTGTCCCTGTAAAATGAGAACTAATGATTCCCCTTAATTTAATACCAACGTATCGTTCAGAAATCTAATAAAACATTTTTTTTAAATACTTGAACTGAACATAATTTTTTTTCCTCATCTGATATAATGAAAAGCTATTCTCAATGTTTTATAAAGCGGTCCCATTTTTTTTTTCTTCCACGTTCTTCTCCAGCTAATTAATTATTTACCGAGAGTGCTGTATAAAGATCTGCAATTTCCTCATTCAAGTAGCCTTACTACTTAGAAACAGGTTGTTCGTCGCTCTTAAGACACGGACGGCAATTTCCATGACAATCAACGTGGTTGATATAGTTTACAGTCTGTTGATCCGGATTATCGAGTTTCTCTTAGTACAACCACCCAGGAAGCTATTTTATTTAAAATATAAAATAATGAGTGTATAGAGTGTACGGTCATACCGTGTGAGAGTAGCCTACATGATTAGACGAGCGGTTATCACGCCTGAGCCTGACAATAGCGGCGCGGATCCACAAAGGAATGTTTTTTTCTTTTTTTGTTTAAAATAATGGTTTTACAGGTATTTTCATGCAAATAACGATGGCACTTTTTTTTAATTCATCCTGTTTCTTTAAGCTACGGGGGACAATATTTTTGTTGCAAAAGCAAATAAAATATTGCTTCATTGGATAATTTTTTTTAGCACCGTGTCTTACTACATATGTACTAGCTAATCTTAGGTGTAAAGGATGAGAAAGATAGGATTTAGAGGAAGTGTACCCGTATTTGCGTGGAGAGAGAGAGTGGGGAACCTTTTAGGGAAAACCACCCTCTCTTCACCCGACCGGGATCGAACCACGATCTTCCCCCAACATCGCAGTCTGGTCTATTTTGAGAGTGACGCAGTAGACCAAGCGAGTAGAAACATTTTAAATGATGAGGAAGTTGGTTTTTACTTAAAGAGCTTCATACTTGACCTCTAAGAAAATGCGGGTGTATTTCCAATTAATTATTACATACTCATAAATTCCCCAATTAGTGTGATTAAATGAGTTCATCTCGATCGGGTTGTGAGACGCATTGTGAAAATAAAAGTGCAACCAATATTTTTAGAAAAATATTTCAAATATTAAAACATGATTAATCAAATTATAGATCATACAACACTGAAATACACTTTATTTTCCGAAGAAGTGTTTAAAATTAGTTTTAAGTAATAACATTTTAATGCTGATGCGGATTTACTTCTCTAAAATACCCTTTTCATTGTTTTCTTTAACGTAAGTCCCTTGTAGCCCTTGATGTTAAACTTAATTATAAAAATGAAGACCAGAAAATAATTTTGTCCATATTATAGATGCAAGTATTTCTGTTAAGGTGGTTTGGTAAGAATTGTTAGTTAAGGGCAATGTTTTTGTTGTTTTTATTTAATAAAAAAAGTTGACAAAATAAATAAAATATTGTTTCAGTAGATGCAGATAGCTTAATTTTCTTCACACAGTGATATCAACAGTTGTTGAATATATGTCAAGGGTGTCCTGGAATTTAATAATAACTCTTTTCTCTTAATTTAAAAAGTTTCTCATCTAATGCCGATATGTTCATGACAGATATTCAACAACTGTTGAGGCCACCGTGCGAAGAAAATTAAACTCTTTGTTTCTACTGGAATTTTTATTTTGGTAAAAAAAAATGTTTGCAATGAAAACTGCAAAAACACTGGACTTGGCGCGTTCCCTACCTTAATGTTGATAATGTTTCTTGTTGGGATACTACGGTCAATGACCTGACTTCAACCCCGAGGTGCATTATGGGTCCCCCACCATCTCAAACCTCGCCTATAAACAATTACCCCCTGGGGGGTATTGCCTGAAGAACAAGGCACGCAGGCCTAGTTCAGTGTCCGTGGGAAAATAACCTTTTACTCATTTTCAAAATAATTATCAATAACGACCCGCTTCGATACAGTACAATTTTAATATAAAGAATAATATAGGCTATATATATATGATAGTTTGATTTTTTTAAATTTAATCATCGCGTCTTACTAACCATTTGGGATATACGCTTAGGTACTAATTACGCTAATGGGTTATAAATTGGGAAGGTTGAATTTATAGGAAGTGAACCCGCATTTGTGTGGATGTAGAATGGAAAACCGTTTAGTATTAAACCATCCCAGATCACCCAAGTGAGATTTGAACCTCGAACTCACCGTCCTCGGAAGTCTAGCTCAACACGAAACTACCTCATTAGCTAACTACGCCAACGAGGTGGGTATAAACTAAGTATTATTTTATTAAGAAAGGGCTTTTAGAAAATACATACCTTTTTTGCTGTCAACATTGATACAATTTTATCATTTTTTTATTGTTATTTTATAGGTATTTATTATTCCTATCAAAAAATGACAGCCTCAGATCACATTACTTGATGTATGATTGCATGAAAATAGTTTTAGTGAATTTTGAAAATTCAAAAAATGTGTATTTTTATTTGAATAGGAATATATTCGTAAGTTCCTATGAATTTCCCAACATCTCGATTCGGTGGCTGTATGGTCTAACGCGCTACTCTCACAGTATACTAGACTGCCGATGACGGGAAGATTGAGGTTCAAATCTTGGTCGGATATTTTGAGTTCTTTTTTATAAAATGGTTTTTCATTCTCTCTCCATTTCTCCACGCATATGCGGGTACCCTTCCTAAAAATATAACCTTCCTAATACCTAAAACCATTAAGAGTAGTTAATAATAATATTTAGCACCACGTCTTACTACCCGTTCGGGTTATACGCATCAAGTACTAATTACGCTAATAGATTAGGAATTGGGAAGGTTGAATCAGAGGTAGTGAACCCGCATTTGCGTGGAGGGAGGGTGAAAAACCATTTAGAAAAAGCCACCACCAGTTCACCCGACTGAGATTCGAACCTCGATTTCCCCGTCCTCAGCAGTCGAGCTCAATACGACAAGCGCGTTAGCCAACTACGCCACCGAGGCGGGTATTAATTAATACATAAGTGCACTATCCAAATGGGTAGTAAGACGCAGTGCTAAAAAAAAATGTTCCTACCGGTTTAAAAAATAATCTTTCGGTGTTTGTCTCTTTTCGAAACATCCTGTAAGATGCGAGGTAAAAGGTAGGTACATTTTAAACTCACGAGGTTTACGAATAAACCGGTAAGGTATCGTCGTATAAACAGAGAGGGTTCCCGACTCGAATCAAAGTTTGTGTCATTTGTAAACTGGTCTATTCTCACTAAGAAGAGGAAGAAGAAAAAAATAAAAAAAACTTGGGGTCACGTAGCTCCATTCGATGACCTTGACCTTTTGGGGTGACACATCAAAAAAATAAAGTTACGCAATCCTCTTGTGTTGTGGTGTGAAACTACTTTATTATTATTATTATTATTATTATTATTTATTTCCCCTTTCGTGTCGTCACAGTATTCAAGGTGTTACATGGTTCGTACATTTACGATACTGCACTTACTTTTTGATAACGACTAGAATTTACAAAGGTTAAAATACATTCTCGTAAAGATGTCTGAAAAAAAAAAGCCATGGAAAGCTCAAAAGGCACGAATAACTTTTCAATATTGAAAAAAAAAAGTATAAAAATATTCTTCAACTTTTTTTTTTAGGTATTTAACGTGCACTTTCTGAACCGACTGATTATATTAGTACACGAGAATTTCTATGATCAAGAGAGAAAGGACCCGCCTCGGTGGCGTAGTTGGCTGACGCGCTTGTCGTGTTGAGCCCGACTGCTTAGGACGGGGAGATCGAGGTTCGAATCTCGGTCGGGTGAACTGGGTGTGGTTTTTCCTAAATGGTTTTCTACTCTCCCTCCACGCAAATGCGGGTTCACTTCCCCAAATGCAACCTTCCCAATCCCTAATCCATTAGCGTAATTAGTACTAAAAGCGTATAACCCGAACGGGTAGTAAGACGTGGTGCTAAATAATAATAAAAATAATAATAAGAACGAAAGGGTCTATCAATTTTTTCAGAGAAAGGTATTTTCACATACTTTCCAGGGTTCTTTTACACGCCTACAATCGACATAGGACCGACGGCTTTACTTCCCCATTCGAAGGAAGTTGTGCTACGGATTTTTATCACTCCAGAAAATTCAGGTCGATCCCGACTGGTTTTGAACCCACGAACATCGGATTTAATTCCGTTAAATCAACTTAAATAAAATCACTAATTATCACCTCAACTTTTTTTTCTTTTTCACTCCATCTTAGTAACTCGTTCGATCTTTGTCATATTTTAACTACGCTTATGGAAAAAAAAATAGATTAATAAAGTAGAATTTTCTAATAAATGTAGCCACATTTGCCTGAAGGGAGGGCGAGAAATAATAATAATTATTATTATTAGCACCGCGTCTTACTACCCGTTCGGGTTATACGCACTTACGCTAATGTGTAATGGTAGGGTGATTGTGAGATGAAATGGAGGACCTAGAGTTTAACGTGGAATCCGAACCACGGTGGAGGCCTCACATTCCACACATTCACAAGATGTCTTGTCAGAGGTGAAGAAAGGGTTTGGTAATCAAATAAATCTGTGCCGGGACCGAGGATTGAACCCCGGCCGCCAGCATAGAAGTCTGATACCTTACCCCTAGACCACCAGGTCAACAATAATTAATAAAACAAAACACTTTCGGTATACCCAACCGTGTTATTAAACCTATTCTTCCCGTCGTGGACAGTCTACCATATTGTAATACTGACGCCTTCGACTGTTTGACCACCTATGCGTGCTCATATTTAATACTATAGGGCTTTCCCAAACGTTTTCAAACAAATCTGAGCACATTTATAATCATAACAAATGTGTTAAATAATCACCAAAAAATAAGCCCGTAAAAAATGTATTTAAGTGTGTTAAATAATAAATTAGAAATTACCTTTTACTTAATGAATTTCAATGACAGTGACGTTGATGCTATATTTAAAACACAAGCATAAATTAACTGTAATAAAGATAATATTTTATTTATTAGCTATCATGTATTCATAGTTCATTTGGTTTTTTAAATTATTATGATTAAAGTTAAGTTTATATCTCAATTATATTATTCACAAAAATATGTATGCATGGACATTTTTGTGTTAGAATTTAAAGCAATAAGATAATTGGTTATATTATACAATAGTATAAAACACAATATTCTTATGGAAAGCAATCATACGTATGTAAACTGATCGATTACAGTTTTTATATCACATATTTATTTAATTAAGACATCAAATAAGAATAAAAAACCACCCAAAAAATATCTTGAATGTTTTTATACACACTTAACTTAAAAGGAATTAATAGACTAAGAATTCCTTAAGGTAATTATTATTAGATTAAAGATCAGCTAATGAGAGGAATGAGAATTTATAAAAAGCGAATGCGTTGAGGTTAAGTTAGAGCAGGTACCTGAGATATCAAGATTATTATCGAAACATGTGAAATTTGGAAGGTCAAGTTAATATAAGACTTGAGTGACCTTCAGAGGAAGAACAATATATGTCAGCGTTCAAAATAACACGCTATGAGTTTCTAAATTATCTTAAATACTAGACCCTTGACCCCCCTCCCCCGCATTATTTTCAAAATAAAATATATCCTACGTTACTCGCTGATAATGTAGCTTTATTTTGGTGAAAGAATTTTTAAAATTGGTCCAGTAGTTTTTGAGTTTATCCATTAAAAACAAAAAAACAAATCTTTCCTCTTTATAATATTAGTGTAGATTATTACTTCGTGAGTAATACATATCGTGCGGTGAACAAGTCATAGTTCTAATGGTTTAGAGAGTATGCAGATTTAATTGAGATGAAGTGCACACGCATTTGCATGAAAGGAGAATGAAATACAATTTAGGAAAAAACAACCTCTTCACACCCAACCGGGACCGAACCCCGTTATACCCGTCTTCGGCAGTCTAGTCTAACACGAAAATAGCGCGTTAGACCACGCAGCCACTGAAGTGGATCAATTCATGATTAAAATCTTAATCAAAGCGCTGATTTTTAATTTCTTAAATTTAGACTAACCTCTTTGTTTTAATAGCTGTCTTAAAAAAATTACTTTTTTTAAGATTAATTGGAAAGGTCATTAAATTGTAGATTTAGAAACCTAACTTAAGTGGTCACTGTATTATTTCATTTTTTTTTGTGCTGATTTTATTATTGTCATGACTATTAAGGGTTGGACTTACTTCTAAAATCTAAAATGTACCATCTCATCTTTATTTCTAATCGAATTCACAATAGTGGTATTTTGTCGCAAAAAAAAAAACCCCAAAGAGATTTCGTTAATAACGAACAAGTGCTACTACACGATATCTGTGTACTGGCGTTTTAATTGGCTATACCTCTCCTCGTATTCTCATTGGCTTACACGTCTCAAGCCCAAGGGTCATCTATGCTCAACTCCATAGATATTGATTGGAAGCTATTAATTTTTTTATTGGCACTTTTTTACTACCTGTTCGGATTATACACATTGAGTGTTCTGTCTTAAGACAGGTCCATTCCCTTTGTCCGTGAATTTGGACCACCATTGCGCCCTGTCCTCTGCCTCCTCCTTCAGCTCACAGAATTTTCTTCTTTCTTTCAAGTTATCTAATTATAATATTTAAATCCTCGTTCTTCATAAGCTCCTCTTTCCCCCATATCATCTAATATTAATAATTAAATCCTCGTTCTTGATAAGCTCCTCTTTCCCTCATATCATCTAATATTAATAATTAAATCCTCGTTCTTGATAAGCTCCTCTTTCCCTCATATCATCTAATATTAATAATTAAATCCTCGTTCTTGATAAGCTCCTCTTTCCCTCATATCATCTAATATTAATAATTAAATCCTCGTTCTTGATAAGCTCCTCTTTCCCTCATATCATCTAATATTAATAATTAAATCCTCGTTCTTGATAAGCTCCTCTTTCCCTCATATCATCTAATATTAATAATTAAATCCTCGTTCTTGATAAGCTCCTCTTTCCCTCATATCATCTAATATTAATAATTAAATCCTCGTTCTTGATAAGCTCCTCTTTCCCTCATATCATCTAATATTAATAATTAAATCCTCGTTCTTGATAAGCTCCTCTTTCCCTCATATCATCTAATATTAATAATTAAATCCTCGTTCTTGATAAGCTCCTCTTTCCCTCATATCATCTAATATTAATAATTAAATCCTCGTTCTTGATAAGCTCCTCTTTCCCTCATATCATCTAATATTAATAATTAAATCCTCGTTCTTGATAAGCTCCTCTTTCCCTCATATCATCTAATATTAATAATTAAATCCTCGTTCTTGATAAGCTCCTCTTTCCCTCATATCATCTAATATTAATATTTAAATCCTCGTTCTTGATAAGCTCCTCTTTCCCCCATATCATCTAATATTAATAATTAAATCCTCGTTCTTGATAAGCTCCTCTTTCCCTTATATCATCTAATATTAATATTTAAATCCTCGTTCTTTATAAGCTCCTCTTTCCCTCAAATTTTTCTACCATGACGTTGCGCAGAAGACAGTTCCTCGTAAGGATGTAACCGATCCAGTTTGCTTTGCATTCAAAATGGTTCTCTTCTCACCTACTCTTCTTAGGACTTGTTCATTTGTCAGGTGTCTTCTCCAGCTCCACATTTCAAAGTTCTCCAGGCATACGTATATATTATGGTTACTCAAATGGGGAAGGGATGAGGAAGGAAGGAGTTTAGAGGTAATCTACTCTCATTTGCGTCAAAGAAGAGTGGGAGGCAATTAAAGAAAAACCACCCTCAGTAGATCCTACAGGGATTTGAGCCCCGATCTCCCCGTCTTCAGCAGACCAGTCTAACACAAAAGCGATGACTTAGATTATTATTATTATTATTATTATTATTATTATTATTATTAGCACCGCGTCTTACTACCCGTTCGGGTTATACGCACTTACGCTAATGTGTAATGGTAGGGTGATTGTGAGATGAAATGAAGGACCTACAGTTTAACGTGGAATCCGAACCACGGTGAAGACCTGTCATTCCTCACATTCACAAGATGTCTTGTCAGAGGTGAAGATGACTTATAACATTCGGACACTGAATAAGGTTGAGTAGAAACTAAAAAGTTAAAAATTTGTATCAACTTTATGAATTCTGCACTAATTACTATGTTTCGGTTATGAACGCCATCATTGAAATTGATTGTTTTATTTTTTTTCGCGCACAATATTCGCCATAAATTATGCGTTATGCATGAATGTAGACCCAGCCATACTAATAATAATCGCTTCCAGAGCGAAATTGGACCTTATTGGAAGATCTGTTGTTCCGATAACTTGGCTGTGAGCTTAGGAGCGGTTTGATGGGGGATTAACGCAACAGGTTTTTCAGATTTGAATACAGGCCGGGTAAGTTTCCTTAATGTAATCTATAGGTCGCTCTTTCATTTACATATAATGAACAAATAAATGACCTGGCGGTCTAGGGTTAAGGTGTCGGATTTCTGTGCTGGATGTCCGGAGTTCAATCCCTGGTCCCGACACAGATTTATCTGATTACCAAACCCTTCCTTCACCTCTGACAAGACGTGTATTAATCACAACTTGTGAATGTGGGGAATACCAAGCCTCCACCATGGTTCGGATCTCACGTTAAACTGTAGGTCCTCCATTTCATCTCACAATCACCCTACCATTACACATTAGAATAAGTGCGTATAACCCGAAAGGGTAGTAAGACGAGATGCTAATAATAATAATAATAATAATAATAATAATAATAATAAATAGATTGATAATTTCTATTTATATATTCCTACTTACTCACTAAAGGACTATGTATTTATATTTGGATATTAATTATCTCATCAGTTTATGCCAATCAATAATTTTTTTTTTTGTGTTTACCTCGTCCTAGTATCGGCCCTGCTATTTGCATTTGACTAATTTTATGGCTGTAATGTCACATTTCAGAGTAACTGTGTCCGCATTTGCGTGGAGTAAGAGAGTGAAAGAGATTAAGAAAAATAAACCACCTTTGGTATACCCGATCGAGAATTGAGCCATGACCTCTTCATAATCGGCAAGGGGACATTAAAAAAAACGTGAAACTTAAAAAAAATCTTCAATGGCTGATGCAACTGCCGACATCAAAACCAACACACACACACACATATACAACCTCTAAATAAAAAAATATATATTTAGGAACCTTATATGACATTTAGAAAAGTTATTTTAGTACCGCATCTTACTACCCGTCCAGTATAATATATTAATTAAAGCTAATGGGTTTTAGTGATAAGGAAGGTAAGATTTATAAGAGGTTCAACCGCATTTGCTTGTAGGAAGAGTGTAAAACCATTTTGGAAAAGCCCCTTTCAGTTCGCCCGACAGAGATTCGCAGTCATCAACAGTCTAGTCTACTGTTAGAGTAGCGCGTTAGACCGTGCGGCCACCGAAGTGAGCCTAGAAACATTACTAGTATATCTACTCTCATGTATTCATACGTAAAGTCATGTGATCTACTGCTGAAAATTTTGATAGATATTTTAAATAACTATAAAACAAATATAATTTTTTTGTAAAATTCTATCAATATTGACCGCAAAAATAATTGTAAATTTATTTTTATAAACACTGGATTTTTTGAGCTTATAATGTGATATAGACAGTTCTTGCCACTGCCCAACTTGTTCTTAGTATCCTGACGTAAGGGCGTGCGTGTGTGATAAAAGTTGAGGATCGAACATGAAACATTTCGTGTTCTCAAACACTTTGCTCAACAATTATTTTAAGGAGACCTTTATTTTCGTTGTCTTATTTTGCTCATCTAGATTTATTTTCTTATATTTCTTCTCACAAAAGTTAATTTAACGCTACCGTATAAAATGGTGTGGTTTTTTTTATATGAAGTGCAAACATGTGTTTAAGTATTTTAAATTATGATTTTTATAAACCTATTAATATTTATATCAAATCTTTTTAAATGACTACTGATAGTGAAATTAAATCCTAACTTAACTAAAATGTTAATTTTATAAAAGCGCTTCTAAAAATGCGGTAAACAAATCTGTGGTTACGCGGAATAAACGTCAAGCTCATAAAGTCTGTGATTTTTAACTACCTGTTCAGGTTATCCAAATATATACTAATTACGTTAATGAGTTAGGGATGAGTAAGGTTGAATTTAGAGAAAGTGTACCCGAATTTGCGTGGAGGAAGAGTGTAAAATCATCCTCAGTAAACCCGACTGGGATTATTATCCCAAGCTCCCTGTAATCATCTGTCTAGTTTAACACGAAAATGACGCCTTAGACCATATGGTCAGCAAAGCATATTAACCGGGTTTTACTGGTGACGGTGTTGCTGTTGATAAAATATGATCCCTTTTGTATGCAAAAAAAAGTCTTTTATTTACAAAAATTTGGTTCCCCCCCCCCCTCCTCTTCCTCTACGAAAATTCTGTTACACTTCTTATAGATCGTTCCTTTATCATAATTTCCACATTAGCATAATTAAATGCTTACGTCCCGAATGATTGTATGGATGACAATGTATCGACCATATATAATTCGATCTATCGCAAGGTACATTTCTAAAGATACGCTATACCGACCAAATTTTATATCGATATATCGGTTCCTTCGAATACATTGAATCGAATTGGTCTGGGGAAACTGGAACGGCGTCCTTTTACTTTTGAAAAACGTTACTTCTTAAGACAGTTCCATTCCTTTTGTCAGTGAACTTAGACCGCCAATGAGCCACGTCCTCTACCGCTTCCTTCAGTTCCCAGATTGGATTTTCTTTCCTTCAAGTCATCCGATATTTGAATCCTCCTCCTTCATAAGCTCCTCTTTACCTCAATCTCGCCTTCTATAACGTTATACAGAAGACAGTTCCTCCTAAGGAAGTGTCCGATCCAGTTTGCTTTGTACCAAAGAATCATATCCCAAATGGTTCTCTCTTCTTAAGACGTTTTCATTGGTATCACTCTCTGTCCAGCTGATCTTCTCGAGTCTTCTCCAGCACCACATTTCCCAGCTCTCCAGGTATTTATTTTCCACCTTCCCGAGAGTCCAAATTTCTGCTCCAAGCAGCGCGATGCTCCAAATGTAGGATTTCATTAGTTTCCTCCTCAGTTCCAAACTCAACTTGCTGGTGAGCAGTAACCTCTTCTTGTTGAAAGCTTCTTTTGCCACGGCGAGCCTCGACTTAATTTCCTTGGTGTATTAGGCATCCTTTGTCAGCCGACTTTCCAGGTATAGCCAAGCAAAAAGAGCTAATATGAAATTATGTCTTTTTTATGATATATAGATTTTTTATACACAGTACACGGTAATAATATGATGGCTGCTGTTCTAGAGTGCTTTATTTCGTTATTGAAAATAGCAAACAAATTTAATACAAATATGAATAGATTTACTTGGTTGATAAAAAAAATATAGGAAAAAAACCTTCCAATTATTTTATCAACAAGTCTTAAAGCGTAACCAGATAAATTAAAAAATATCGGTATATCGAATATTCACTTTTCTATAAATGAATTTAAATTAATTCTGATTATTCTTTTGGTTAGAAAAAATAAAAGAATAACTTTATTGCAATATAAAGGATAACATTTTAAAAATACACTCTATTACTTTCTCGTGGAATGCAGACGTCTTAAGATACCCAATAATTAAAATTTCCTTCACGTCAGGCAGGTCTATCCGTCAACAGAGAAGTATGCTCACGTATAACTAACAATTTAATGGGGAAACAATAAAAAAAAAAACACACACAAAAAAATCTTGTTTTCGTTCAAGCTTTTTTTTTTTAAGAAATAAGCTCTTGAAGGAGGCAGTGAGGATTTTTTTTTGTCCGTCACTTGGTTGTAACGTGGGTTAATCTCAGTAGCTCCTGAACGCTACTGCATGTCACGTGATAATTATATGTAGCTCCGACAGGACCCACAATTGTGGAAAGAGGGATCCAAAATTAAAACTAATTATCACAAACAAAATTGTTGTTTTTTGGTAAAAAAATATTGGAGTAAGTTGGTTTAAAGTGTGTATATACATATATTTTTTGCCTAAGATTATATATATATATATATATATATATATTTGGTTAAGGCTATGTGTGTGTGATGTCTGATGTGTAATTTTAGCCCAAATAAATTTTGTGCTTATTATTTTTTGTATAAATATGAATAAAATAACTTACCAAACTAAATATTATTAGAAACAATATCTACTAATATTTAACAAACAAAATATTGAAACATTTAAAATACAAAAACAAAAAAAACACATGTATATAAACACAATATTAATTTTTAAAAACATGCCAGCATACTAGAACGTGGTAGAGGGTTAGTCAAAAGTAATGTTAGGGGTTTGAAATATTGAAAATGTTATATATTTCTTATCAGTTTAATATTTGGACATCTGTTTATTCAATTTACTTGTTAGTTATAATTTTTTTTTCTTCTGTGTATATAAACTAGCATGCTTAATTCAAATCCCAACACTACTTTTTGGGCTGACTCTGTCCAACTTAATATTTATAGCTTACGTACAAAGCAATTAACTTGAATAAATGCACACCAGTGATGTTACTCTTTATTCACGTTCACTTAATATAATTAGCATGAAAAAACAAAAAAAACCGAGAAGGTGTGATAAACAGCGTCTCAGAATTTTTTCCCGCCAAGAATCACGTCCCTCACAGCACATTAAACTGTTTACCGGTTGGCCGATCAAACGTGTCTAGCAAAAAAAAAAGGTTCCGTTACCACCACGCACTTTCAAACCTAAATTAATTGCTCAAACATATCAAAAACCTCTACTAGTTACGGCCTCATAAAACATAACATGTGTGTCTATAATAATTTTAACACGTACTCGTCACAAAACATTCAATTAATGATTAACACGCCGCATTAATCATAAGAAACTTGTCTGTTTGATGAATACTTGTTGCTGGTGGTTTTTAACATTTTGTATTGCACGATTATTATTATGTTGTCGTTTTTTTAAAAATAAAGGCCGGATAATGATTATTATTTATCACAGGAACACTTCACTAATCTACATGTAAACCTGAGACCTACAATTATTATTTAGTTTTTTTTGCGTGGAAACTTATTTTGATGATGTGCAAAATCTCGTTATTTCGTGTTGAATGAGATTCACTCTCAAGTAGGGCATCTATAAAAATATTATAGATCTGTTCATAATACGAAGTTATATTTCTAAAACTACTTCGATGGTCGAATGGTTCAAGCCGTCACGTTCTCAATAGACTAGACTGCCAGTGACGGGGAAATTTGGGTTCGAATCCCGGCCAAACTGTATTGAAGATGGTTTTATATTTAAAAAAAAAAATGTGGCTGCACGTCTTATAAATTAATTTTTTCTCATCCCTAACACATTAGCATAATTATAACATATGCGTATAACCCAAACGGCGTTAAAATATATTCCTCGAAGTAAATTCTTTCAAGAAAAATAATTGAATAGGTTTTGTAGAACTCAAGACATTACTCCCAAAAGAAAATGGTCATTGTGACCATCCCCCTTGAATTTATTCTCGGAATTTGAAGGAGAATCCTACAGGTCAATGTGAAATAAGTGTCTTTACGTTGGTTTGGGAATGTTGAGAGGATGACTGTGGATCGAGTTACGAAGCAAATATATGAAGGTAGAGTGTGTTGATCAAAAGGAAGGGGTGGGCCTTGAAAGATAGGCCATATAAGACGTGGTTAAATGTTGTAAACGAATGTGTGAAAAAGAGAAACATTAAGAGTTTTAAGAATAAAAGAGCATGTATGACTAGTAGTAAGGATGATATTAAAGAATATGGAAGTGTGGAGAAAGTTGGTGAGGATTTATTAAGCGCGAATTTAAAAAAATAAATATATGTACAGTTTTTTTTTGCCTACCTTGTAAGGGAACGGTGCGGTATGATTAGGTATGTATGTAAAAATATATTTCACTAAGAAAATATATTTTATGGGAATATGTTGGAATTATCTCCTCCGGAAATCGTTGTTCAAGTTTACGTAACAGGAATTTCCATGGATAGATCACTAAGAAATTTTTCAACAAATGAGATGCGTTTCTTCGAAGGGAGGTTTCCTAAAACCACAAGAACCTGTCGCATTAGTTATCATCCGATTATTTCCTCTCACTCCTCTCCTCCCCTTAAATCCCCCCCATTACTCTTTCTCAAGATGTCAACCGGTTGTATCAATTACCTTATTCCCTTTTTTATTTTCCTTTGTTTTTATTTTTTATTTTTAACTGGACGTTGAATTAACGTCGGAAGGAACACGATAAGAAGAGCACTCCACTATAGCTCTCTCTTAGTTTTGTTTCAACAAAACAACAACAACAACAACAACAACATATAATTCGATTGTTCTCGATTGATATCGTTCGAGTTTGGATGAGTTTAACGTTTTCATTCCAGAAGAGTTAGTTTCTCAGGGAACCAATTAAAGCCATCTAGACAATTAGCTCGGTGGGTTTGAGTTATTGTACTGTACGACACTTTCAAGAGGTAGAGTTAGATTTTTATGTTTAGGAACGAGTCTTTGAAGTAGCAGAATAATTGTATATAGCTGATGGGCTACAACCACCTGAGACTTCCCTTAGAGGGTACTTTAAACTTATTGAAACAAAAATACGTTAAAAAAAAAAAGAATGTCCATTCGAGTGATTGTGTTCAATCATAAAAACATTTGTATAGGGATTTGAACCCTGTTACCAAGGTTTTACACACCAACCGCTCTACCAACTAATCAATCCAGGATATCTTCCAATTAAAGTTGTCACTTAAGTAACCTAACTTTTCGTTGTATATATTTTCTATCTGTTCTTTTTATACCCCGATAATTTTATTTTTTATCTCATTTACGACATTTTAGCTCAGTTGGTAACGTGTTTGTCTGCCTACGGTAGCCCCATGGCTCCTTTGGTGCTGACTGACAGTTGGCAGCTTTAAAAAGTTACCAGGTCAAATTAAGTATCCCTATGCCAAACCATATGATCTGCAAAAACATGTGTTTAGCATTTGTCACTTCTGACGGTCAAAATTTAGGTATCTACCTAAATGTTGACTGTCAGAGGTCAGCTGTGAGCTGTCAGTCAGCACCAAAGAATCCATGGGGCTACTGTAGCTAGGGGTTTGATTCCCGTCATTGCTGAAAAATTTATCTGTGATGAAATGTGGTTTTTTACCTATAAGGATTAACGGCCTGGAGACTGGATGTTATGTCTATTCTAGAGTTAAGTTCGTTTATAAGTCGTGTGCTGATATAATAAATCTGCTCAAAAAGTGCACGTTAAATGCCTCAAATAGACGTAGAAAAAATTAAAATGTTTTATACAATGTCGTAATTTACAAATTATTTTGTTTTTTTAAAACAACACTGCTCGTTAATTTTATTAGTGTGTCCGAATTGATCATTGTAAAAAAATATATTTTAAATGTATATTTAATTAAATTTCTTGCTTTGACTGTACTGATTGTAGAGACAACACAGACTAGCAGAACATAATATGACAGGCAGATACAGAGGGTCACATATTCCCGACTAATAACATACCCAGGTAAAAAGGAGGCCGGCTTCCTTACCTGGTCGGTGTTGTTTGAATAGGCTGAGACATTGATAATTATTGCTATATTTCCCAAGATAACTCCACTACTCTCACATATGCTAAGTTCCCTGTCAATATGTTATAGACCCAAAAATAATCTTAGTGATTCTTATTGTCAAATGACCTTAATAGCTTACCATAATACCTCCACGCAAGTGAAGGTATATTTCCTCCAAATTCTACCTTCATCGTTTTAGTTCAATATGCAGATAGCCAGAACGGATAGTAAAGCTAATAATCAAACAAACATGTTTTTCATAGTTTGTACCCCGCGATACGTCTGTGAATCTAGCTTGCCTCATTAGATGTGGCAAATCACAGCGCTGCTTTCTGACTTGGTTTTGCAGCGACGTCATACCAACAAAGCGGTCACCGTGTGTTGGTGAAGATAGTGCCAATATCTGTGGATAGAGGGTGTCATGTGGTCGGCACAACGGACCCTCTACCCGTTAATCTCAGCTTTATAGACCGGAGCTGCTAATTCTTCATTCAAGTAGCTTACCATTTGTCCTGACGATGCTGAATTTGACCCCGTTCCAGAATCATCCAGAAAAACTGCTTCAAAGAAAAAATATGAAAGCGTTAGAGGATTGAACCCGAGACCTCTGGATCTGTAGCCGGGAACTCTGATCAATATACCTCAGAGACTAGACACGAGGAGTGCAAAACTTTTTCTAACTCGGGACTCCAAGGCTTGAAAATAAAATACGTGGCACGGTTTTAAATTAAATGAGCGATCAAATTGTATCAGCGAAAGATGACCTTCAAGAAAGGTTCTAGCTTTCTTCCGAAGCAGGCCACATCAATAATTGAGTCTCCACCTGTTCTACTGGTAGCTACAGTCCAATTTTGTGTAAGAAGCCCGTCACTTGAAAACTGGGAAATTATTGGCAAAATTTGTATTTACATTCTTAGCACGTTTATATTTTTAGTTATCACCACTCCCCATTATTTTTTTGTGTTATAAGCTTATACACCATTTGTGCTAATGTATTAGGAATAAGTAAGGTTGAATTTAGAAAAAGTGCACCCTCATTTACGTGGAGAAAAAGGGAAAATAATTGAGGAAAAACCACCTTCGGTACATCCCTCCGCCATCGGCAGTCTAGTCTATTGCAAGAGTGACGCCTTAGCCCATCGGGCCATTGAAGAAACTTTCGTTTAGTTAATTGTGTAAAGATTGATTATGCAGCAACACATAAGGAAGTGCTATTGAACTCGTTTTATAACTTTTTAGTCTAAATTTAATATCAATAAATCAAATAGTACTTATGTCTACATTTCCGAATTTTAATGATTTTCAATTAATGTTGTTTCTGTAAAGTTGTCTTTTTTACTAAAAAAAACAACAGAATCGGAGTTTATATTGCCTGACATCACTTGAAAGACTAGTAAAGGAAAAGTGCCAACAGTCTTTTTTTTTTTAGCTCTTAATGTTTATTGGGATAAGATTAAAGATTACATAAATTTAGAATCTCACACTAGTGTTTCTGGTTTTTGTCCAATTCCTGTCGGGTAGGTTCACTTCGATTCCTGTTTATTTCGGTAGCCTTTATTACAGTTCAATTTTTATAGAAAGAGTCTTTTCCGATTGCTATACAAATTACTACATCTACGTTCACGTATCCATACGTCAAGCCATGTGATCTACAGCTCTTACTTCTGATAGAAATTACCAGTACTTATAAAATAACAATAATAATATACTAAAACGTTATCATTGCTGACATATTACAAAGGGTCTTCATATAAAAATTGGACTATAGTTTACGTCTTGAAATATTCCATACTCGGATCACCTCAATGCATTTGATAGTTACCGGATTCTTCAACTTTGGCAAAAACGTGGGAACCAACCGAATACAGTTATAAAACATGTTCACAACTTTGGAAAACACACAATTTCCTTATTTTTTATTTTTAGAAACTCTCAAAAAAACTTTTAGTAAATTATATATATAAAATAAATGCTGCCACACAATCTCACATAATTTCTCATAGTATATTTTTTTTTATAAATAGCCACAATTAAAAAATTATTGGGCTGTCATTGGTACATAAACTAACCACGATTTTTTTTTTACTAAAACAAAAAATGTATTCTTATTTATAAAGTAAAAAACTCCAGAGATATACATTTTGAACAAAATCGGTTAAGCCATTTTCAAAATATATATACAACTTTCAAATATCAGTTATATGTATATTATTATTATTATTAGCACCGCGTCTTACT
This sequence comes from Timema shepardi, assembly GCA_902151425.1. Lineage (NCBI taxonomy): Eukaryota > Metazoa > Arthropoda > Insecta > Phasmatodea > Timematidae > Timema > Timema shepardi. The sequence goes on along the minus strand of CABFVX010000206.1, from coordinate 331,029 downwards.
ACCCATTCGGGTTATACGCACTTACGCTAATGTGTAATGATAGGGTGATTGTGAGATGAAATGAAGGACCTACAGTTTAACGTGGAATCCGAACCACGGTGGAGGCCTGGCATTCCCCACATTCACAAGATGTCTTGTCAGAGGTGAAGGAAGGGTTTGGTAATCAGATAAATTTGTGCCGGGACCGAGGATTGAACCCCGGCCGCCAGCACAGAAGTCTGACACCTTACCCCTAGACCTATATGTATATTAATTATAATCTTAGGACTAAAATCAAAACTGTACGGCAGTTAAAAAGATGTTACCAACCCTAAACGTCATATATAACTGTCAAGTTTTGACAGATGATATCAATTTTTGAAGTCTTTAAATAAATGTTGCGACCTTCTATCAATGCTAGCTACTCTGCTACCATATTTTCCTGCAAGTTCTTCCCCTGGCGGCGCGACCAGAAACAAACGCACAAAGTCACAGCGGGTAGTCCACATACGTCACTATCATTACCCAGCACATGATTACAAGTCATTATCACCATCATCATCATTCTCAGACTATGGTCCAGTCACCTCGGCTATAGACAAAGGGGGGAAGAGAGTAGATTGTCCTTGAAGGTGACTAAGCTTGTTGGTGTAGATTTTAATTACCCGGGTCGAATTCTTTATGTCCTACTATAAACATTCTTCACCAGCAAGAACTGTTGGTACCAGACAAGTTGGACATATATAGAGCCATCTACTTGGTAGCACCAACATTCTTTACCAGCAAGAACTGTTGGTACCAGTCGAGTTAGACATATATAGAGCCATCTACTGGTAGCACCAACACTCTTTACCAGCAAGAACGGTTGGTACCAGTCGAGTTAGACATGTATATATAGAGCCATCTACTGGTAACATTAACATTCTCTACCAGCAAGAACTGTTGGTACCAGACAAGCTGGACATGTATAGATAGAGCCATATACTGGTAACACCAGCATTCTCTTCCAGCAAGAACTGTTGGTACCAGTCGAGTTAGACATTTATATATAGAGCCATCTACTGGTAACATTAACATTCTCTACCAGCAAGAACTGTTGGTACCAGACAAGTTGGACATGTATAGATAGAGCCATCTACTGGTAACACTAACATTCTCTACCAGCAAGAACTGTTGGTACCAGTCGAGCTAGACATGTATAGATAGAGCCATCTACTGGTAGCACCAACATTCTTTACCAGCAAGAACTGTTGGTACCAGTCGAGTTAGACATGTATATATAGAGCCATCTACTGGTAGCACCAACATTCTTTACCAGCAAGAACTGTTGGTACCAGTCAAGTTAGACATGTATAGAGAGACATATACTGGTAGCACCAACATTCTCTACCAGCAAGAACTGTTGGTACCAGTCAAGTTAGACATGTATAGAGAGACATATACTGGTAGCACCAACATTCTCTACCAGCAAGAACTGTTAGGCGTCACTCTCTTGTAAGACTGGCCAGCTGATGACTGGGAGATCGAGGTTGTAATCCCGATCGGGGCTAATGAGGATATTTTTTCCTGAATTATTCCCCACTCTCCTTCCATTCAAATGCGGGTAAATTAACTCTAAAATTCCTCCTTCCTCATATCTACCTCATTAAAACCTGAAAAGGTAATGAATGAGACGCGATGGTTAAAAAAAATACGTGGTGCTAAAGAATGCAGAAGATAGAGAGTTTTCTCTTTAATAAGTGTTGGACAGTCAGGTCAATTTGTTTACCACGTAAAGCTATACCCATAAACGATTGATAAATGGCTAAGTGGAAAAAATATAAACGACAAAAAAAACACTTTCTAACTTTATTAGAAGAGTCGACGTTTAATTAAGTAGGCCTAAATTAATCTCTAATAAGAAACGCCAAACAAAGTTAATTAAATTTGGACGGTGAAAAAAAGAAAAGGAGGCTAATGCAAGGCTGTGAAGGGGGTAAAAGGTGAGGCAGATAAACAGGTAGGCCTACATTTTTTAAAGGGGGAGGGGGGCTATAACGTACATAATTAGTAATAGGAATAAAATTAAAAAACTATCGTAACACGAGTAATGTAAACTTTTACACGGTGTTTTGTTTTGAGCCGCCTCGTTTGAATGACGACTGGGGTCTTCATTTCTTTGACGAACGTAACTAATTAAAAGAAAAATGTTCTCGAAACACAGCTCACTGGACTGAGTCGGGACATCGTTGTCGTAGAGTTCATTGGGCATCTCTCAAATGTCTGTTAGGGTCAAGAGGGGTGATAAGTATCCATCCGGTTTTACGGATGTTTTTAGGCAGGCTTCTAACACGATTTAAAAAAGGTTATTAGCGACTGAGATCAACGTTTAGGGTTAATGAACTCTAGACCATTTCCTAACTCACCTCCGGGTCTTCTCACATTAGGACAGCGATGACGGTCACTAGTGATCAGGATCTCCGGAACCAGAGAAGGGGGTGGGGGTGTTCAAGGCCCCCCCCCCCCTTGTTTCATTATTTTCCACGCATATTCAAAACCCATTTATGTATATATTTCAAGTGATATCCAATATAAATAGTTTCAAGGCATCCAATTTGGTAAAATTTGTTGGTAGATGCTTACTATAATTTAGATTTAAAAATATATAATTTAAGTGTTAAGAGGCCCATCGACACAATGAGTTCATTAGTGGCTCTAATTTAAAAAAAATATCAATATCAATGTTCCTGCAACTTGTCAGATAAAAAGGAGTGTCGAATTTCACTTTAAATTGTCTTATATTTTTCAATTTGAACAGTTTTTTTATAATTCTCATCTGAGGCAGTTGTTAACCTGTTGTCCACATTGAAATTGATATCACCACGCGAAGAAAATTAAACTCTTATATTTATACGGGTGACCTGGCGGTCTAGGGGTAAGGTGTCAGACTTCTATGGTGGCGGCCGGGGTTCAATCCTTGGTCCCGGCACAGATTTATCTGATTACCAAACCCTCCCTTCACCTCTGATAAGACGTTTATTACTCACAACTTGTGAATGTGGGGAATGCCAGGCCTCCACCGTGGCTCGGATACCACGTTAAACTGTAGGTCCTCCATTTCATCTTCACAATCACCCTACCATTACACATTAGCGTAAGTGCGTATAACCCGAACGGGTAGTAAGACGCGGTGCTAATAATAATATATTTATACTTATTTATTTGGCCAAAATATGTTTTGCTATAAAAACTGCATACACACTAGCCTTAAATCGCATTCCCTTCCAACCCACCTTAACAAGAGAGTAGGGAAGGGCTGGTGCGTGGGAAATATGTCCCTGATATATCCTCCAAAGTTCCGGTACTAATGCGAATAACCCAAGCAGGTGATAAAAAAAACCGAGAGTAAAAACTGCAGCTCCCTTGTCGTCATCAAACCAATTGTACAAGTATCATTCCGCACGGGAATCGAACAATGCCCCCCCATCCCCCCCTCCTCACCGGTCCATTGTTCAGGTGCTGGAACTCTGCACGACATGGTCCACGCGTTAAAGTGGGCTACTGGAGCACAGAAGACTGTCCGTTGTGCGGACCGGACATGACTATAGGACCCGCGTGCTCTACTCTGGTATCAGGGTGCGGTCAAGGTGTACCCCGCGAGGTGCACAGTGAGTATACCCCGTCACACAAAACATGAGATACGGGGTTACGTACTGGGAGGGTAAAGTCTGCTGTGGAGTATATATCAGAAGCGCACCATTGTTTGAAGTATGTGAGGGACATATGGCGACACCGCTTGTTGGTTCGTTTCACGCACGACACATATCTATTTTAGTTTGAGCGTTTTTTAAAAAGTTTTCTTCCTAAACAAACCTAACCTAACCCTGTAGTTTTATTAGTTTATTGTAATTATTGCAAAAATTGCGAGAGCTGTCTACAATACATGTTTGCCATTTTGCCACGTTATACAGTTGTTTTTTCCCTTTTGCTCTTTTTATATGAGGTTTCTCACTTATCTGCGCTTTTTATAGGAGGTTTCTCATATATCTACTCTTTTGATATGAGGTTTCTCATTCATCTGCTCTTTTGATATGAGGTTTCTCATTCATCTGCTCTTTTGATATGAGGTTTCTCATTCATCTGCTCTTTTGATATGTGGTTTCTCATTCATCTGCTCTTTTGATATGTGGTTTCTCATTCATCTGCTCTTTTAATATGTGGTTTCTCATTCATCTGCTCTTTTAATATGTGGTTTCTCATTCATCTGCTCTTTTAATATGTGGTTTCTCATTCATCTGCTCTTTTAATATGTGGTTTCTCATTCATCTGCTCTTTTGATATGAGGTTTCTCATTCATCTGCGCTTTTGATGTTCTCCGGAGATAGAGCTAGGACATTTTTCGACAGTTACTGCCTTTTTTTTTGTCGCCGTGTCTCACTAATCATTTCAGGCTAAACGCATATAGCCTATTGTACACTAAATGATGCTAATGCGTATGATTGAGGTTGATTTTTAAAGAGAATGTACTCAGCATTTGCGCAGAGAACGAAACGAGAGAAAAAAACCGTTGAGGGGAAAACTACCCTTAGTAGACCCGATTGAGACTCGATCCTCGACCTCACTATCATCGGCAGTCTAGTCTACTACGAGAGTAGCGCGTTAGACCATGCGACCACCGAAGCGGGTTGTTTAAGAAATTAAACCACTATATTATGATCTAATTTAATTGCTCAGGTTTTGTGTGTTTGATTGTAAGGCGGCGACTCTTTATGGTCTTGCGGGGACAGCGGTACTTTCACCCGGCCCCAAAGAGAGGGGGTGGGACGTTGCTCGAGAGGAAACAGGACTGGGATTACCCCCCCCCCCCCCCCCCCCCCCCACCCCCCCCCCCCCCCCCCCCCCCCCCCCCCCCCCCCCCCCCCCCCCCCCCCCCCCCCCCCCCCCCCCCCCCCCCCCCCCC
>CABFVX010000206.1:304086-323502 GCA_902151425.1 Timema shepardi | reverse complement strand
ACAAAAAAAAAAAAAAAAACGAACGTGCACTTTGTAAGGTAAACGAACCCGCCTCTGTTCACGGGCCACTAACTAAGCAAAAGATTGCTTATTCGACTTGATAAAAGCCACAAATAGGGTCTGGCGGAGTAATCTTGTTCTGTATGTACAGCGGTTTGAGATTGCCACGTTTTTTTCTTCTAGTAATGTGTGTGTTTTTGAACGTGTGGTTTTTTGTGGTTAAAAATCGTACAACGAAAGGTTTGTTTTTTTTGAGAGTGCGAGAATGAGCTTAGTTTGTTACAATGTTTGAAGTGGTTTTTCCTACTTCCGTGTTAAGCGATTACTTGGGTCCTTCATTGAACAATAATAATAAACATAATAACCGACTTTAATGGCAGAGTTAAGGCTACCGGCCTTTCTTACACATAACTTATTGCTTGTGGTTTTATGTTAAGGTTGGTTTGGAGCTAACTGGAGTTATGGTCAGTAATTTTTTTTATAGGTTTTAACTTAAAAAAAAAACACCCGCCTCGGTGGCGTAGTTGGCTAACTAGTTGGTTTCGTGTTGAACTAGACTGCCGAGTCCAGGGAGATCGAGGTTCAAATCTTGGTCGGGTGAACTGGGGGTGGTTTTTCCTAAATGGCTTTCCCCTTTCCCTCCACGTAAATGTGGGTTCACTTCCTCTATATTCAACCTTATCGATTCCTAACCCATTAGAGTAATTAGTACTTAAAGCGTATAACCCGAACGGGTAGTAAGACGCAGTGCTAAGTATTATTATTATTATTATTATTACTACTATTACTAAAAACAATACATTTTGTATTCAAAATAAATTATTAAATCTATTCAGTGGATAGGTTTAGTTTAATTTTATACATATAGTGTTCTCACAATTTCTTAAATATTTGTCATAAGCATCCTTAAATTTGATCTGAAAGTTTAATATATATACATATATATATATATATATATATATATATCTTTAAATAATTGTTGATATCCGATGTGTACTCAAAGTTTAAACTTTTTACGAGGTCAGAAAACTTCAGATATAGTTTTCTCCTACATTTTATTGGAAACAATATTTAAAAATATCAAAACAACTTCTTAAATAAATCAAAATTTCTAAACGTCTGAAACACGGCTCATTGCTCTACCATATAGAACGCCCCTAAGATTACCCCACACCTTAGCTGAGTCGGTAGCGTGTCTGTCTATTGAGCTAAGGGACCCTGGTTCAATTCCTGGTATAACAGAAAAAATTATATTATTGGTGAAATGTGGGTTTATGGTTTTCACAGTGATGGCTTGACGGTCGTGGACTGGATGTTGTGCTTGTCCTAATCTTTAGTTGGATTGTAAGGAGTATGAAGATACGACAGGTCTAGCCAGCCGGTAGTGGACAATATAAGGCTTGAATAAAAACTGACCATAGGCTGGTAACGGTAATGGATGTAAAAATAACTCCTTAAAATGACAAAAGCAATCATTATTTTACTAGCACCGCGTCTTATTGCCCGTTCAGGCTATATGCATACGTACTAATTTTGCTAATATGTTAAGGATTAGACCCGCCTCGGTGGAGTAGTTGGCTAACGCGCTTGCCGTGTTGAGCTCGTCTGCTGAGGACGGGGAGATCGAGGTTCGAATCTAGGTCGGGTGAACTGGGAGTGGTTTTTCCAAAATGGTTTGCCACTCTCCCTCCACGCCAATGCGGGTTCATTTCCTTTAATTCAACCTTCCCAAATCCTAATCCATTAGCGTATTTAGTACTTAAAGCGTATAACCCGAACGGGTAGTAAGACGCGGTGCTAAATATTATTATTATGTTAAGGATGAGGAAGGTTGAGTTTAGAGGAAATTTACTTTCATTTGCGTGGAGGGTAGAGTGGAAAGCCAATTAGGAGAAATCCGCCCTCGGCACACCCTATCGGGATTCGAACTGTAATATCCCCGTCATGTTTAGTCTAGTTTACTGCGAGAGTGACGCCTTAGACTTTTGACCATACGGACACTGAAATGGATCTAAAAATTTATTATTATTATTATTATTATTAGCACCGTGTCTTATTACCCGTTCGGGTTATACGGACTTACGCTAATGTGTAATGGTAGAGTGATTGTGAGATGAAATGGAGGACCTACAGTTTAACGTGGGATCCGAACCACGGTGGAGGCCTGGCATTCCCCACATTCACAAGATGTCTTGTCAGAGGTGAAGGAAGGGTTTGGTAATCAGATAAATCTGTGCCGGGACGGAGGATTGAACCCCGACCTACGTGAGAAGTTGAAAGTGGGGGAAAAAAATGAGCAGTTAATCTCGCGAACCCTCTAGTTACTGTACGAAATACATTTTAATATGTCTGATAGAAACATGAACAGACGATTAAACACGCTACCATGATTGAATTTAACTACTATAAGCAAAAATGCTAAAGCCTATTATTACTATTATTACTACACTATAAAGTCACACGGCTGACTCACTCGCTGACATTGTTTACCCACTTACAGATGAGATATAAACTTGAAATTTGGCAAACTTACAGCTTCTAGCCTGTAACCGACGGGAAAATTACAAAAAGTAAAAAAAAAAGTGTTTAACCCCCGTTAATATTTAAAATGGCGGAGCAACTTTAAAGTCAGTGTGGACCTTTCTTTGGAGGTTTCTTGTGGCTAAACGGTAAGACCTATCAAAAAACGGCTCTGGAATTACTTTAGTTTACATCTACTTGCAAAGAAAGCTCATTGGGGTTTGGGGGGCGGAGCCCCCAACGAGCAAAGCGAGTATATATATAAAGTGTGTATATTATTTTTAGTTGTAAATTGATTTTTGTAAATAAATATATAAACTATCATAAAGTACTTAGTATATTTTCAAGATTAATTAATGTCGTACACCAAAAACATATCGCCATGAGAAATGAATGCGTATTTGTAATAAACAGCAAACATTAGAAGGATGCGAGCTCAATGAATGACTTGGGTCGGGACTTTTTTTTATAATCAATTCTCAATTCCTCTTAATGAACATAAAAAAGGACTTTCGTTATTAATCTTGGCTTCTGCCCTCCAGTCATTAGCACGGTCTCAACTCTTTATCCTGCGCAAATACGTGACGTCACAAATAACAGTCTGTTCAAAAAAAAAACTCAAAACACAGCGGGAGGTATAAAATTGAAACGTATGCCCGTAAGGATAATTCCTTGAATATTAATTACACGCACTTTAAAACTAACACAGATGGCATAGCTACACAGAAGAATGGAATAAAATTAAATATTACTACAGTCCTTAAGATGTATCTTTGAATTTCAAGTTGGATTAGTGATCGATATTTTACCTTGATGATAAGGTTAGACAAAACACATTATAATACTGTATTTGATAGTGCTATATATTCATATAAAATAACCGTAAGTCACTTAATATACATTGTTGAAGAAACACTTAACCGAAGAGCATAACTGCAATAATATACACTGTTGCAGACACATTGAAAAAAAAGGGAGCATCTCTCTCCACCAAAAAGTATAACTATATTTTATATTTCTAAATACACCATAATATATATATATATTTGTTCATGCCTCAGAAATTATTGGTTTTATAAAAATAAAATAAAAATATTTTCAATTTTAACAGTACTACAACTTAACAATGAAAAATTATGTATTATCTCAAATAAAAGTGAATATATGATAACAAATTTTAAAAGTTCTGCTTATGTAAAGTGCCCTTAAAGTAATTTTAATAGGAAAATGAGAACTGCAATTTTGTTTGTAATGTTAAACACTGCCTAGATATAGAATTTAATAAAAATTGTTAAAGTGGATTTTGAGAATCTATTTTTTCTCCTTGTGGCCTTTCAGTAAGTAAACTATTCTTAATTTTAGGGTTATATATATCTAGATCCACAAATTCCTCGGGAAAGGGGAGGGGGTTATGAAAAGCCCAGCTACCAAGTTTTATCCCGATCGGTAAAATAATTTCGGCTCTAGAGCAAGTTAAATACTGCATCGTGAAAACAACTTTTTGATTTTAGGGGGTCATGAAACGTCGACATTTATCAAAATCTCGAGCTCAAATTTTTTGACGATCACAATTTACTCCTTTATTTCTTCAAGAGTTTGAGAGAAAGTCAAAGTACGAACTCTATCGATTGGTTAGAATTTCAAATTAAAATCACATGAGATAAGCTAGTAATTAAAAAAAAAAACTTTTTTGAGTGGTTTCTCTTTTGAAACAGATGATCAGACTGAAAAATTCTGTTACAGGAATCGTACGTCCATACAACAACTAATGATCTTGCCAAATATAGCTCAATTTGGTAAACGCGTTTGATATTTATCGTGGAACAGACAGACAGACAAACTAAATGCTACATTGGTCAAGTTAAAACAGACCCACATCGGTGGCCACATTGTCTAAGGCGTCACTATTTCAATAGACTGGACTGCCGATGATGGGGAGATTGGGTGTGCTGGGGGTGATTTTTTTCCAAATGGTTTTTCCCACTCTTACTCAACGCAAATGCGTGCACACTCCATCTAAATTATACCTTCCTTATTCCTGACACATCATAGTAACTAATACATAGGCGTATTATACGAATGGATGTAAAGATGTGGTGCTAAAAAAAAGAAAGAGTTAAAACAAGATCTCGCAACGCTCGGTCAATAAATGACTAAAGTAAGGTAAGTGATATGAAACAGAGTGTACTTTATGAATGAGCCCATTTAAAACGTGTGTTGTCGGTAGAACATTGTATAAGTAAGGAAAGTGAGATTCATTCTCTGGACATTAGCGGCGGAATGCACTTGGGGTGGGGAGAGCGCCCGAACGTAAATAATGTCGCGTAGTAGGGAGTGATCTCACACACACACACACACACACACGACGTTATCACGCGTACTTTTCCCACGGTGCGTGCGCGTCAAATCCTCTGATACGGGCCGCCGCATGAACCATTTCATTTAATTTCCTCCCCCCCCCCTCTCCCCCGAGATATTTAACGTAAACTTTCTGAACCGACTGATTATATCAGCACATGAGAATTTCCATGAGTGAGAACGAAAGAACCTACCAATTTCTGCCGAGAAAAGTAATTTTTTACATGCCACAATTGACACGGGACCAGTGGTTTTATTTTCCCTCCGAAGGAAGTTGTGCTACGGATTCTTATCGCTAAAAAGAAAATCCGCTGACCCCGGCTGGGTTTGAACACACAAGCATTGGGTAACAAGGCAAGCACTTTACCATCTTTATGTTTCCATTAAAGCAAAATTAGATTTAGCTTTGCAAAAAAAAAAGTGAAAAAAAACTTTCTGGTACTGGCGTTTCCTACTGAGAAACTGATATTTCCTCTCAACAGAGCATCAAATCAGATTCCTTAGCTCTACTTTTACTCCGCGGATTTACGCTTCACTTGTCTTACCTGCTATGAAATGACATCAGCGCTAAAAAGAGGGGGGGGGGGGAAGAATCCCTGCCTCAGGTAAAGAATATAATAATCCTCACATGACGACAATGAACATCCACCGCAAATAGATCGTCTCTTCTTACCTTACTTTCTTGTACATTAAATTCTACACCCTGAGGGATAATTAGCACTATAAATTTCCCGCCAGCTCCTGAAGTCCTGCCATCAAAAGATGGAAGTAAGAAAAAGAATTAATTTGCAAATGTTTTCCCGTGCAAATTACTAGCTTGGTGACTCATTTTAAAATGGTTGGAAGGTTTCGCAAGGTTGCACTTTATGGTAACCTCGCGGACATGATGTGATGAGAGTAATCTTCACAAGTTCATGATCATCCAACAATTACCGTGCTAATATTGTATGCAGGTATCGCAAAGAGCAGCAAAACACCTCTGTAGTCTCCCGCATGGCTTGGAATTAAATGATATCATCTCCAGGTATATAAATACACTCATAGACACAAATACACTCAGTCATCCAAAAACATTCAGACACTTACATAGTCACATAAATTCAAAAACACTCAAATATACCCAGACACTCCCAAATACACCCAGACACCCCAAATACACCCAGACACCCCAAATACACCCAGACACCCCAAATACACCCAGACACCCCAAATACAACCAGACATCCCAAATACACCCAGACACTCCAAATACATCTAGACACTCCAAATACACTCGAATATTCAAAGACACATAACACTCAATTACACTTGGACACTCATAAAACCCTTGGACATTCAAAACTCACTCAAAACATTCAAAGACACAAATACACTCAGTCATCCAAAAACATTCAGACACTTACATAGTCACATAAATTCAAAAACACTCAAATATACCCAGACACCCAAAATACACCCATACACTCCAAATACATCCAGACAATCCAAATACATCCAGACACTCTAAAGACACATGCCACTCAATTACATGTGGACACTCATAAAACACTCGGAAATTCAAAACACACTCGAGGACACTCGAAGACACTCAAAGACACTGCACTTTTGACTAATTTGACCAACCGACCGCCGAAGCGGGTATTTATTAACTTACATTTTCTAATCTAGTAGAAAAGGATAAAGAGTCTAACTTTCAAGTAAATGCTCCAGAATTCAATTGAAGCTTATTGAAAATCATATCTTGGGGAAACAAACTTACTCTTAATGCAGCTGAAGGGTTTAAACCCCGGTCTTTCGTGTTGGATAAAAGTATCTAAGCACAAATTAAAATATTCTCTATATTTGTTTTTTGCATTTATTTATCTAGCTCAAGTTGGGCGAAAAATGAAAAGATATTTAATTCCAATCAATTCTCATTTCACAGTGAGAATATATAATAAATAAGCGCAGTCTTCTTACATACAGGTAAATCTAAGTAGGGCCTATTCATAGCTCGTTTTTGCATTAATAACAAGTAGGTCTAATATTTTTTTTAAATAAAAAAAATGCATACTCAACATTATCATCATTAAAACAGTCCATGTGATTTATTAGACATAGAAAAAAAAAGTAATGTGTGCAATTTGCCTTCTTTTAAGACTCGAGTTTTGACAAGCTGGTCTTAAACTCAAATTTCTCCAGCGATTAGTGTAGGTAGTTTAACGTGGTTATGTTACGGCACTTAGAAGTTAACTACAGGCTACTGATATTAAGGAGGTAGAGTTATTTTTTTTCCCATCCAGTTTGAAAGTTAAACTTTTTTTTAACACCGTCCCTTACTACCCGTCCAGGTTATACGCTTATGTACTAATCATACTAATGGTTTTAGGTATTAAGAAGGTAATATTTATAGGAAGTGTACCCACATTAGCGTTGAGAGAGAGAGAGAGAGAGAGTGGAAAACCATTTAAGGAAAACCAACCTCAATACACCCAACGGAGATTCAAACCTCGATCTACCCGTCATCGGCAGTCTAGTCTACTGCAAGAGTAGCGCGTTAGACCAGATGGCCATCGGAAAGGGTTATAATTATATATATATAAAGTGTTAATTTATTAAAATGTTTAGTGATTGAATACACCAAATTATTAGTTTAAAATATTTTTGTTTTCAACGAAGAACTGGGTATTCGACGAACAGTAAAAATTATAACAATAATTACGAACAAATTATTAAAAATTGATGTATTTTTATAGAATGATTATCTAATGATGGAATAGAAAAAAAAATGAACATAGGAAATATTGTTATAGCATAATCGATAAGATAGTTTTGGGTTTAGTTTTTTACTAAAGTAAATACAATATTTGTATCAACTTATAGTAAAACTAGCTTTAATGTTTATTGTTAAATTTACAAATTTCCTTCTATGTTTAAGGAGTAACTAACCATGACGCGATGGTATTTACCACTACGTTCTCTGTTATATGCTAAAACAATTAAATAACATAAGTTAGTGGTAAAATAAAACGATGGCGTTGGAATAATATTTGGGAGACTTATGTTCAAATACTTGCTCGTACAGATTTTATGTTATAGGGGGTACGATAGAATATTATATATATATAAGGTGACCTGGTGGTCTAGGGGTTAAGTGTCAGACTTCTAAGCTGGCAGCCGGGGTTCAATCCTCGGTCGCGGCATAGATTTATCTAATTACCAAACCCTTCCTTCACCTCTGACAAGACATCTTGTGAATGTGGGAATGCCAGGCCTCCACCGTGGTTCTGATTCCACGTTAAGCTGTAGGTCCTCCATTTCATCTCACAATCACCCTACCATTACACATTAGCGTAAGTGCGTATAACCCGAACGGGTAGTAAGACGCGGTGTTAATAATAATAATAATAATAATAATAGTAATATATATTGTTTTAATATAAGTATAGGTGTGTTAAAAGGCGCAGATTCTTCCCACTTGTAGATATATAAATCCATAAAATAAAACAGTAATTTTATAATTTTAATTCCTACATGATAAAGGGTGACTTAGAGATGAATGANCCCCTTAAAGCTACATCTGCCAGTCTTGGTGTTATTACCGAGTGAGTTACGACGCTACTCGGAATAATTGAGAGTTTGGGATCCCCGAGCCTACGTCAGGCTAAGCAAGGCCTGAGATGCATTTAAACTTGGGGGATCACTGTAATAAATTTCATAAAACGATTAACTCCCGTCAAAACTGTTCAAAAACTAAGGTAAGAACATTATTATTTTTTTATTTGGGAATTCTTAAAAGGTCACTCACTTTCGTTGGGTACTTAATGCTAACAACCTGGAAGAGAGAATCGTAGTTCAAGATTATGAAGACGATATATTGCTCCATTCAGTATTCTGAGACCTTCCAACAGGTGTCACAATTGGGATAGTCTTTATATACCTTTGTTATTAGACTTTAAGTTTGGCGGAAGGGGAAGCCAGAAAAACAGCGTTTTTTGCAGTTTTTATAGAAAATAAATCAAATAATTCTCCAGTAGAAAAACAAAGTTTAATTTTCTTCACATGCTGATATCAACAGTTATTTAATATCTGTCAAGGATGTCCTGGAATTTAATGACAACTTTTTCTCCCAATTTAAAAAGTTTATCATCTAATGCCACTATGTTCATGACAGGTATTCAACAACTGTTGATATCACCATGTGAAGAAAATTTAACTATATATTTATACTGAAGAATTATTTGATTTATTTTGGCGAAAAAAAATATGTTTACATAAAAATGCGAAAATCCTGTTTTTTTATCCCATCTCCTTCCAGGCAATATTAAAGAATTATATTTTCTTTAGTTAGTCACCCAGCATAGAAGTATTCTAAGCAAGTTTTATATTATAATTTAGAGTAATTTTTCTTTTACTAAATATATAAAAGTTCTAAGATAAATTGGTTCGATTATTTTTTATTAATCGGGATGAGGATATTAGACATAATATATAATTAATAATAAATTAATAAATATATTGGTGATATCTTCAAATGCTGAAAAGGAAGGGAGTGAGTTATATAAATAAATGACCTACGAAAACAAATTGTAGTTAAGACTTCGAAGCCCTTTAAAGTTAAAATTACAAATGTGGTAGGTTGTATAATAAAGCAAGTTAAAAAAGCAAAAACATTTGATAAAATGAGAATATAATATCAATAGTATTAGAGAAACACACCATCTACTCTTTTATAAGTTTAAAAAGTATATGATAACATGTAGAAGTTTAAAATTGTCATTGGAGAATACCATCAGGTTAAATATTAACCATCATCCTAAAACATTTATATAACCACATATACAATATTTAAAGTAGTAAATTAACGAAAATAACATTGGATAAAAATCAAAACAGACATAGAACGAATTAGGTAGGTGTAACCATTTGAAAGTATTGAGTAATGGAATTATAAAAATCTTTAGAATCTTTATAATGTTTTCTAAAATGATTTACGAAAACAAACTTTAAAATTTAAACTTTTATGTTTTTGTTTTAATATATATTTAAAAAAAAATTTATTTCAAGTTAATATGTAATTTAATTTAATTTAATTAACTGTATAATTTATTTAAAAAAAATTGTAATCATCTTTGCTGCCAAAAAGAAATATATATGCATTTTTTGAAGTTTGATATTTTAAAAACCTCGAGGATAAAGTAGTTTTAAATAAAGTTTAACAACCATTCATTTATGGACTAACGACCCACGTCAGTGGTCGCGTGGTCTAAAGCGTCGTTCTCTCAGTGTAATGAATTGTCGATGACGGGGGGGTCGCTCTTTAAATTCTGTCTGGATATGCTAAGTATGGTTTATATATCTAACGTTTACAACTCTACCTCCAAGTAAATGTGAGTATATTTTCCCTAAATACTCTCTTCCAATCCCTACTATATGGACTATTAATCTGACTAAAAGCGGACCGCTCAGACCGTTAGTAAGACGTGGTTCAACCAAAAACACAACCCTTTATCACCTCTCATAAATAAGTCGTCATAAAATCTCCCCCNCCAAAAACCAAACCTTTTACCCCTCCTCAAAACGAAGCCGCAAAAAATCCCCCCCCCCCCCCCCACACACACTTCAGTCAGATAACTCTTTTAAAAAAAAGTATATCTACGAGTCATTTAAAATACACACAAAAAATGTGTCCTAATAAATAACTTAAACTGATTTTAATGAATCTTGACACCATCTTTTAGACTCTCCTCACGTAAAGTAGATTTTTTATCTCTCTCTCTCTCTCATGTGGCCATGCAAACATGACGTGCAATACCAGAAGACTAATGACTCATCAACACATAACCACCAACAGAAAGATCATATTGCAAACAAATATTAAAGAAAACGTCACAAGTAAGGTGTATTAAAAAAACATATTTATAATTAATATTTAGGACCTTACCTTTTATGTGTTTAAAACGAAACGAGGACGATAAATCAACCTGACAAAACGCCAACTAACACGACGAAAATGTTATCCTGAAAATTGTATATGTTTTTAACACGACTAATAAAACGGTTTCAACTTTCAGTTGTAAAGTATAGTAGGCCTACACTAAACTGAGAGGTAAGCTTGAAGGGAAAACACCACTTTCTAGCTGTTCATAAATATGTGTATTTTCTTCTTCTTCTTCTTCTTCTTCACATGGAAGCTACAGTAGTCCCATGGCTTCTTTGATGCTGACTGACAGCTCACAGCTGACTTCTGACAGTCAACATTTAGGTACATACCTAAATTTTGACCGTCAGAATGATAGCTGATAAACACATGTTTTTGCAGATCATATGGTTCTGCGTAGGGATACAATATTTGGTCTGGTAACTTTTCAAAGCTGTCAGCTGTGAACTTTCAGTCAGCACCAAAGAAGCCATGGGGCTACTCTAGAGGATAGGTAGAGCCATTGCGCTCTTGCTGAAAGAAATGTATTCAATAAATTTCTTGGACAATATGACATTCACCCGCTTCGGTGCCCGCATGGTCTAACGCGCTACTCTCGTAGGGGACTATACTACCGATGAAGGGGAGATTGAGGTTCGAATCTAGGTCGTGTATACTGAAAGTTTTTTTTTCCAAAATAGTTTTTCAATCTCACTCCACGTAAATGCGTGTCCACTTCATCTAAATATAACCTTCCTAATCCTTAAAACCATTTGCGTAATTATTATATAAGCGTGTAAACCGAACGGGTAGTAAGACGTGGTACTATAATACATTTAAAAAATAATGACAATTACTATTTGTTAAAAATAACATTCAAAATTCATAAATAAAACAGTTAAAAACAAAGTTAAATGACGTTATGGATTATCTTGGTGTCATAATCAACCATTAACTATTTTTAAACACATTTAAAAAAAAAGGTAAATGTTGTCGGCTAGCTTTAATAGATCGGACACTCAATTTGGGTCCAAATAACATATACTGTTATTGTTCAAACTATGTTGTGCTTATTTGACCTGTTAAATATGCAAATAATTAATCTCACCTCATCTAACGGAAGGTTTAATTTAAACTAAACTGTGTATGCATTAAACAATACAGTTTATTTTGGTAAATGTATTTCACAGGATATGTGGCGCTTTAAATACTAAATAGCCCTCTTCGGTGGCATAGTGGCCTAAGGCAGGGATGTGAACCTTGTGGCCTTTTGAGGTGTTCGATGCGGCATTTTAGCTTTATTTTGGAGCAATTATGTAACTTTATTGCTTAAAAATTATATATTTCCCAACCTCATATATATTTTAATTAATTAAAATATAATATTTTATTTTTATTAATAGGCAATTCAAATATAAAATAGTTATTTTTAAAGCATAATGCTAAAAAATTAACCGCAATTAATAATGTATTTATTTACAATTTCGCACTATTATATTTTGGCTAAAAAAATTACTGTACATGAAGTTTACGACTTTATGAGGAATCCTTGAAGCAACATGTGGCCTCCCAAAGCCAAAAAGATCCCCACCCCTGGTTTAAGGTATCACTTCCTTCTATAAAAGACTAAACCGCCGATGATGGAGATATCGGGGTTTGAATCCTAGCCGGGTATATTCGAGGGTGATTTTTCTTAAAATGGTTTCACAATCCTCTTCAAGGCGAACGCGGGTGAACTTCGGCTGAACACAACCTTCCTTTCACGTAACACACTAACGTAATTAGTACATCACCCGAACCACTAGTAAGGAAAGACGAAATTATAAAAATTAAAATGGTTAAATACACAAGTAATGTGAAATATAAAATTTTCTTAAAATGATTGCAATATTTAAAAAAAAAACTTTTCACAAACATGGTTGCTATTTTTAACTCTGATTTAAAATTATTATTTTTACTTGAAGTGATCCATAAATTTCAAAGTTTTTTTTTTAAGTTCAGTGACCCTCAGATTTCGACCGCGTGTTGTCCGAAAAAGATGATTTAAAGACGAGCAATGTTTGTGTGTGTGTGTGTGTGTGTGTATGTGGTTTCCTTACTACTTCACGCTCAGCCACAGCGAGATATGTTTCAAGAAATAATCTCTCATTTGTTTGGAGTTGAGGGGGAACAATCCCAAGTGGTCCAGAGCTCTCTGGCGGAGCGCGTGCCACGCACGATCTTACGAAAACAATGCAGTGGCGGCTCGTGGGTATATCACCAGGGGGGAACCAGGTTGGACGTGAATTTACTAGTGAAACTGTTACTTCCCCTTTAAGCTGTGGTTGTAGAGGATGCCGAGAAAAGGGCAGTATTTTGTTTTTGCAGTTTTTATATCAAAACATTTTTCGGTAAATTAAATAAAATATTGCTCCAGTAGTAAAGTTTAGTTTAATTTTATTCAACAGATGTTGACTATCTATTATTACCATAGTGAAATTAGATGACAAACTTTAAGATTGAAAAAAGTTGTCATTAAATGCCAGGACACCCTTGACAGATATTTAACAACTGTTGATATCACCGTGTGAAGAAAATTAAATTCCAGGTTTAGAATAAAGCACTATTTGTATTTTGACAACAAAAAAGTATGATGTAAAAAATTGCATAAAGCACCGACTTTTTTTTTTGCATCCCCTAAACTCCCAGATTAACTATCCATCTGGCCACACACACACAATAATTTAATGGGAGAACTTGGATTATTTGGTTTTAATATCTATATCCTTGTATTTGAAGTTGATATTTTCCCCTTGGTGAACAAGTTAGACAGAAAACAAACGAAAACTAGATTAAATAATACATTATATTGACAGATGATAGCCGTTGATCACATAGTTTAAGAAGTCAGTCTCTCAGTATATGTTGACATTAAAAAAAAAGTAATTCGTCCTAAGTTCAAAGAATGTCCCTGACAAATCTCGCTGTAGCGCATTTGGTGGAACAGAGATACAAAAATGGCAAAGGGTCGAGTTAAATCCAGACTTCGTTCCCCTCGGTCAATAATAAATGATAAAGTGTTTACCGAAGAAGGTTTTAAAGCGTGATTCACAATTCCGGGCACGCGGACCAATGTTTCAGCATCGTCTAATATGATTCGCCGATGGAGAGGGAGGTGTAGGCGCCTTGTACTAATGTGTTTTTTTTATCTGAAACTGTTTCCCGATATATCTCTAAGCAAACGCGGGTACCACTTTTTTAAAAATTCAACCTTCCTTATCCTTTACCCCGTTTTAATTCATAATATTTGGAAAACCCGGATGGTTAATTAAAATCGGGAAAAATAAACTACAACAAAATAACCCTTATCAAGATTTGATCTCCAGCCTCCTTGTAACCTCCTAACTGAATTGTACAAGACTGATGCCTTTGTCCGTATAGCCACCAGTGTTGTATACAAATAACGATAATAATCACATACATCAGTGGTTGCATGGTCTAGGGCGTCACACTGACTGTGAGATAAATGGGTTTGAACCCCAGTTGGTTTTAGAGAAAGTGGTTTAATATAAACACAATCTACACGCAAAAATGCTGGTAGATTTTCCTCAATGGTCAACCTCAATTATCTATACATACAGTAGCCCCACGGCTTCTTTGGTGCTGACTGACAGCTCACAGCTGACTTCTGACAGTCAACATTTAGGTATATACCTTTGTTTTTGAAGATCATTTGGTTCGGTGCAGGGATACGTAATTTGGTCAGGTATATTTTTAAAGCTGTAAGTCAGCAACAAAGAAGCAGCTGTTTCTATTTTGTTTTGCATAGTATCCATTAAGAGGTAATCAACAAATAGGTAACCCCACCACTAATAATACATAATATAAAATAATTATATTAGTATATGCACGTTTAGATAACTACTATATAGGCCTATAGTTCAAAATAAAATCACTTAGTTTCCTTATAAATTAAATTAATAAATATTGTGTGTTTTTTTTTCGTTCTATTTAAACAAGATGGCCCACTTCTGGGGCAGAAATTCTTAAGGCGTCACTATCGTATTAGACTGAACCACCGATGACCGGGGAGATGAAGTTTCAAATATCAGTTGGGTGTTTAAAAAAAATTCCCACTTTCTATACATGCAGATAGAGATACACTTCCTCTAAATTCAACCTTCTTCACCTCTAACACATTAGCGTGACGAGTATAGCTTCAAACGGGCAATAAGACACTATACAAAAAATTATTAAGCCTTTCTTTTCCATCTTAGACTCCCATAATTCTTAGTTTATTTCAATCAGCCATCCCCCCCTCCCCCGCCCCCCCGATATGAAATAAAATGTTGTGGCCTGATGTGGCTGGCAACTCTTGGTTAGGGACACCCCTCGATTCATTCCTAAAGGAGAGCACAAACGATACATCCTGGTGGCCGGTGCCCTACTACCCCCCCCCCTCCTCCCTTGCTTCATCCTTGTGAATTATATCAAAGCAAACTAGAAGGGAAAAAGTCCCGTCCCCGGAACGNGGGGGGGGGGGGGGTAAAATTCCTGTATTACTTTTATTTTGTGTACCACGTCTTACTACCCGTTCAGATTATCAATTTATTTAACGGATAAAACAGTGGCCCCATGGCTTCTTTGTTGCTGACTTACAGCTTTAAAAATATACCTGACCAAATTACGTATCCCTGCACCGAACCAAATGATCTTCAAAAACATATGCTTAGCAGCTGTCACTTCTGACAATCAAAATTTAGGTATATACCTAAATGTTGACTGTCAGAAGTGACAGCTGTAAGCTGTCATTTAGCACCAAAGAAGCCATGGGGCTTCTGTACATTACCACGTGCTTATAATAAGAATTTAATTTTCTCCCCTTCTGGTTCAACAGTGGTTATAAATGAATGTGATACACGAACTAAAGTAACAAATGAATGTAATGGACCAGGAAAAACAAACTTAACATATTTTGTGGTCTCGCCGTCTGGATAAACACACACGCGCGTAGCAAAAGATAACCTCGTCAAGCAAACCGCTTCTGGCGAACCAATTCGAAAATGTGATTCCTTCAATTTTCTGCCTCGACGAATCTAATAATCATTTGGCTTATTTGTCAAGTTGGTATCAAACGAACGAGTAACCCACAGTTCAATAAAGATCTATTATTCCTCTCTACCCCCCCTTTTATCAATCTTCTACTTAAAAACATTAAACTCTAATACTTAATTCTCATCTTGTTTCTCTTTTAAACCACTCTTGACCTTTCTGATCGAAACTGATTATTGTGTAACGGTTGTTTCGCCGGTTCAAACTTACACAGTGGACTCTCGTTTGGATGGCCAAGAAATTGATTCGCTCGCCTCTTTTAATGTTATACCTTACCAGGTATAAATCTTGTCTCTCTGTACGGGCATTGAAAACCATTTATTGACCGTCGAGGGGGCATCTAATGGATGCCATATTGTTTCGTTACGGTCATTCAACACAGTTCCATCCGCATTCTAACCCCTTGGGCGTATCCAAAGAGGGACAAACCAATAAAAATTTCGTTTACTAGAGTCTAATTTTCATAAGAAAGGCCTTTGAGAAAATACAAATATACAGTAGATCTTCGATAGCTTAGACTAAATGGGGATTGACCCTTTGCAGATTTTCGAAACTACACTAACGATACCAAAAATAAATAACAAGCATAGATGGGATACTTACGAATATACAATGCTAAGGTATAAACATTTTCACTTTATCTAAGCAACGAGCTTACAATTTTTTTTGTCGTTAAGTATCACAAATTTTGAAAGAATAATTATTATAACAAGGCAAAAATTTAGCAATAAAAAAATTCTACCATTTTTTTCGAACTAGAATTGAGGTGCAGTTTTTTTGGCGGCCATGTATCTGATATTGATACCACTTTGATTATTTTAATAAATAATATTTTTTCTTGGCCAACCGGATTATTGACATCCGAATTATCTACGCTCTCATGTAATTTTTCCTGCTCACAAAAATAATATAATTGTATTATTATATTGGTGTTTTTTAATAGGTATTGATAATAGTATTTCAAAAGTGCCAACTGCAGATTATTTGACTTGCTGTGAAAGTAGTAGCTATAGTTTCTTATATAGCGTCCAGAAAATTAGACTCTGGGCCCGTAGTCAAATTTAGTACGCCTCAAGTGCGGCGCTACACTAAATACAAGACGACACCTACCTAAACCAGAATGGAATGGGCCGTTCTCGCATAGGAAAGTGGCCCATTCCATTCTGGTTTAGGTAGGTGTTGTCTTGTACTTAGTGTAGCGCCGCACTTGAGGCGTACTAAATTTGACTATGAAACTGGCCCTTTATCTAGTATCATACTTTCTAGTTTCTCCACATTACAGTAAAAACATGACTATAACTAGGAAAAAAGGTCGAATGGGAAACATTTTCATATGTTTTTTAGTCTCGTGCTCTCCACTGAAATGGGTCTTACATGTTACGGTACATTCTCTATAATTCAAATTACATTTTTAAGATTTGATTCTCAAATATAGATTTTTTTTATTGTAGTAAGGGTCTTATTGCTAATTTTGGGTTAAAAAAACAACTCGCACCAACTAGGTTAAGAACTCAAGATAAGGCTGATGGTGGTTTTTACGGCAGCCTTTGATTTAACAGCTCGTCTTGCTGTTGATTAATCAGGAAATTAGTTTCAAGACTACGCTCAAACGAGAAAACTAATACCAGTGCAGGATTTCTTAAGTCGTGACCCACCTCGGTGGCGTAGTTGGCTAACGCGCTTGTCGTGTTGAGCTCGACTGCTGATGACGGGGAGATCGAGGTTCGAATCTCGGTCGGGTGAATTGGTTTTTTTCCTAAATGGTTTTCCACTCTCCCTCCACGCAAATGCGGATTCACTTCCTCTAATTCAACATTCCCAATTCCTAATCCATTAGAGTAATTAGTACTTAAAGCGTATAACCCAAACGGGTAGTAAGACACGGTGCTAAATATTATAATATTAAGTCTTCATTTTACAACCCGTAAATTGGGACCAGTTTAATAGCTGGTTTTCTTTATTCCGAAATATTAATAATATCAATTTCGTTGTATTAAAAAAATAGTTTCATGGATATCAATTACATTGTGTTTTGTTAAAAAAAATACAATAGAAAAAATCTCACCATAATACAATATCTATTTCGAGCTGAATTACCGTCCTAAATTACCTGTTATCCGTGGAATGAGACAGGCTCTTCTTAGCTTAGCTCAGTCAGTAGCTTGTCAATCTACTGAGATAAGGGTCCCAGGTTCAAAGCCTGTCATGGTCGAAACATTTATCTTTGGTGATAAATTAACTGCCTGGGGCTGGGTATTGTGCCAGTTCTAGGTTTAAGTTAATTTATAGGTCGTGTGCTAATAATATAATTAGTCGGATCAAAAAGTGCACCTTAAATACCTCAAATAAATGAATTTTTTTAGAAAGGCTGTAAAAAACTTATTAAAAATACATCTCCATTGTAGCTGATCATAATCGAACCCAGAATCGTTGTTCAGGGCCAGTAGTGTGGAACCCCTACGCCAGCCCCACGGTATATTGCGGTATAAAACAACTTTTTTCATAAACAATCCAAACAAGTTTCATTTTAGTGATACTTTCAATATGAGGCAATTAATGTCTTAGTAGGTGGGGGAAAAAAAATATGAGACATATACTTAGGTATACGGTCCCGTTATTTTCCTGATGGGACGATATAAAACCACTTTGGAAGGAGTTAACCTCTGTGCAGACAGTTGGTATTGAACCCCGGTCTACCTGAGTCATGAATAACAATCGAATGGTAAAGCAAGAAGAAATGTAGGATGATATTCAAATCACAAACACAAGCACTTTACATAGATATAGCCAACTGTTGCCTTCTACTAAATGTAACATTGGTCTACAAAATATCTGCTTCAGAAGTAATAACTACACCTTCCCAACTTAACTCTTTTCCAGCCTAGTTGTATTGTCTTACCAGGAATGTGTTTTTTCCAAAATTACAAGCAAAGGTTATATGAAGTTCATTGACTATATAATCTTCTTATTCCGACAACTAGGTGATTAAACATAATCGTTTAAGGTGATCTGGTGGTCTACTGGTAAGGTGACAATACTTCTGTGCTGGGGGTCCGGGATCCAATCCTCGGTCCCGGCACAGATTTATCTGATTTACCAAACCCTTCCTTCACCTCTGACAAGACATCTTGTGAATGTGGGGAATGCCAGGCCTCCACCGTGGTTCGGATCCCCCGTTAAAGTGTAGGTCCTCCATGTCATCTCACAATCACCCTACCATCACACATTAGCGTGTGTATAACCCGAACGGGTAGTAAGACGCGGTGCTGATAATAATAATAATAATAATCGTTGAAGCATTTATAAAATATCGATAGTATCTACAAAGATACTTATTAAACATGAATGCCTTAAAATTCCTCAAAAATGCGTAAACAGATTTTAAAAATGCCCTAAAATGTCAAAACATGTTTAAAAAATGATGTAAACCAAGAATATATTATCTTAAAATCGTAAATGACAAACAATGACTTATAAAATATACATTTCCACAACAAGGGGATCATGTACTTAAGAGCATTGTATGTGACGAACCAGGGGGGGGGGGG
>CABFVX010000206.1:240067-259918 GCA_902151425.1 Timema shepardi | reverse complement strand
AAAAGAAGCAGTACAAAAAAAAAAAAAAAAACCCCAACCCGCGAAGTTGTAAACAGATGCGTAGAAGTGGTCAACTGACCCACAATTTAGGACAAAGCTCTGAGGGAAGGAGGGGTGTCACGTGGTGACGATTGTGTCATTTGACAAGTCTAAAAACGTCCTTGTTAAAAACTTTACCACCAATGAACAGATACCAAAACATGTCACACTTTTTGAAAGCAGTTAAGAAGAAATTTATGACTAACGGCAAACAAAAGTTCCAAGGACAAAAAATAAATAAAAATTGTCCAGATTTTACACTTTCCAACTTAATTATAATGGTCAGCAAGATGTGGTTCACACAGGAGCCCAAATTCTAAACCAAAGGACGTTGAGATGAGAAAGTACGAACCTTTTTTAACTTTCGTTTCTACACATCACAAAATGCAAGGTCACAAAATAGGAAATTGGGTCCATTAGAAGAGATATACTTACTCTCTCTCTGAACATTATTCCTAGATTTTCGAGAAAAATCCTTGAAATAAGACTTACTAATATGGAGGGGACCTGGAGGTCTAGGGGTAAGGTGTATATGTTAGAGGTCCAAGGTTCAAGTCCCGGTCCCTGGACAGATTTACCTTATTACCAAACCCTTTCTTCACCTCTGGCAAAGTGTGGGTGCTTTCACCTTTAGTGAATGTGTGGAGTGCCAGACTGCCACCGTGGTTCGGAGCCCACGTTAAACTTACGTCGGTTCTATTTGCTTTCCACCGTCATCATTCTCACGTTTCATCCTATCATATGGGTATGATGGAATTCACCTTAAGGGTGTCCCCACCTCAGAAATAAATTCTTCCATAAGCCAGGAGAGCAGAGGTCAGAGAAGGTCAAATTGCCAACATCTAGAGCGTTAGCCCCACCCAGATTAACTAATGTCCCGGTTTTATTTTGTCTCTGATTTGTTAAATAAATACAATTAAATAAATATCATTCCAACACAAGGATAGACTTTTCAAAATAATAAAAGTTCATTCAAATTAGTTTAGTTTTACATATCACAATATAATATTATTACGAGCTTAGGTTGAAGGATGATCTAACGCATCACTTTTCTAATAGACTGGACTGCTGGTTACGTACGGGGGTGATACGGTCTCGAATCCCAGTCGATTGTTACGAGGATAGCTTTTCCAAAAACTGTTTTATAGTCTCTATCCACGCAAATACGAGTTAACGTCCTCTAAATTAAACCTTACAATCCTTAATTCATTAGTGTAATTAGTACATATAATTATTTTAGCACCGCATCTTATTACCCGTTCGGGCTATACGTTTATATATAAATTACACTAATGGTTTTAGGGATTAGGTAGGCTATATTTAGATTAAGTGTACCAAAATTTGCGTGGAGGTAAAGGGGTAAACAAAAAGGTAAAACTAGCTTCAATACACCCAAATGAGATTCGAAACTCTATATCCTCGTCCTTGGCAGTCTAGTCTACTACGAGTGTAGCGCATAGCTGTATATATACCGGACGGGTAGTAAGACGCGGAAAAGAAAAGGAACTATGTGTGAGGGTGATGGGCTGATGGTTGATACGATAGGATCGTAAGGGGCGAGGGGGTGTTGTTGAATAGGGCGGAGAGCACTCGTAACGAAAGAAGAGAGATGCGTTCCAGAAATTGACACGGTTTGAGTGTTGCCGCCCAACTCCCACGACACGTGCCAGGGCAGTGCGCATGTGCAATACTGTGACGGGGAAAAGAGTTATCGTGGCAGTGATAGAGCGGACTATCTCACACTTAAAACTATCACGGCAGGAGTTGTACGTACAGCTTCATCCACCATAGGAGTGGTGGCGGATCACAGATGGCAAATGTCACACTATCTCCTCTCATGTTGGTGATCTGGTGGTATGGGGGTAAGTTGTCAATACTTTTGTGCTGGTGGGTCCNAACCCTCTGTCCCGGCACTGATTTACCTGATTACCAAACCCTTCCTTTAACTCTGACAAGACGTGTATTAATCACAACTTGTGAATGTGTGGAATGCCAGACCTCCACCGTAGTTTGGATCCCACGTTAAACTGTAGGTCCTCCATTTCATCTCACAATCACCCTACCATTATACATTAGTATAGGTGTGAATAATCCGAACGGGTAGTAAGACGAGGTGCTAATAATGATAAAATTAATGTACTCATATGTCTTAATTACGCTAATATATTAGGGATGAGAAAGGTTGGCCCAGGGGGAAGTGTACCAGCATTTACATGGAGGTAGAGAGGGAGAATCATTTAGGTATAAACTACCCTAAGTACACCCGAACGGTTTTCAAACCCCGATCTCCCCGTCATCGGCAATCCAGTTTATTGGGAGAGCGACGCTGTAGACCAGCACTTTTTAACCGGTGTGCCCCGAAGTGTCAGGAAGTTTGGGGAAAGATCCAAAAGATGCGAAAAGAAATTTTTTTAGGAATAATTTTTTTTTTCAAAAACACTATCAACATTATTTTTAATAGTAACAAATTATTAGAATATTAGCTATAGAAATTTTAAACACAATCTTAATACTAATTTATTATTATTATTATTATTATTATTATTATTATTATTATTATTAGCACCGCGTCTTACTACCCGTTCGGGTTATACGCACTTACGCTAATGTGTAATGGTAGGGTGATTGTGAGATGAAATGGAGGACCTACAGTTTAACGTGGTATCCGAACCACGGTGGAGAGCTGGCATTCCTCACATTCACAAGATGTCTTGTCAGAGGTGAAGGAAGGGTTAGGTAATCAGATAAATCTTTGCTGGGACCGAGGATTGAATCCCGGCCACCAGCATAGAAGTCTGACACCCTACCACTAGACCACCAGGTCACCACTAATTTTTTTTTTATGATAAAAATCTCTGCCTTGACAATTTTAGTGTCGTGTTCAGTGAGGCGTATGTTGAAAAAGTTTGCAAAACCCCAGCCTTGGACCATATGACCACCGAAATGAGTTTATTTTACTTATTTTAGAATATTATTACAATATAATTATGTCGAACGATGACACGTGAGAATTGTAATCAAGCTCATAGGTCAGGGCTTGCTTATGTGTCATTTACAAACATGTGATTTATTTTTAATGGATTACTTATTATTATTATTATTATTATTATTATTATTATTATTATTAGCACCGCATCTTACTACCCGTTCGGGTTATACGCACTTACGCTAATGTGCAATGGTAGGGTTATTGTGAGATGAAATGGAGGACGTACAGTTTAACGTGGAATCCAAACCACGGTGGAGGCCTGGCATTCCTCACATTCACAAGCTGTGACTAATAAACGTATTGTCAGAGGTGGAGGAAGGGTTTGGCAATCAGACAAATCTGTGCCGGAACCAGGGATTGAACCCCGGACTCCCAGCACAGAAGTCCGACACCTTACCCCTAGACTGCCAGGTCATCTATGACTCATTATTAATCATGCAGGGTGTGTATACATTCTTCACCACGATAGGAGCCTTAATAAATAGGTTATTTTAAGAGCTATCTTAAAACTGTTTACGGTATTAAATGAACGATTAAAGTTTTTTTTTATTTCGTAACCTATCAACTAAGGGTAAGATGTATTCATACTTCAAGTCATGTCATCTGCAGCTGTCAGTTTTGATAAGTATTATCAATACCTATAAAATAACGCGACCATCTCTGTGGTCTAACGGTCAGTTCCTGGCTACACCTCCAGAGGTCTTGGGTTCGATCTTTGCTGCTTTCATATTATTATATTCTGTGAAGTAGTGGGTCTGTAACGGGGTTGACTCTGCCTTGTGAGGACAAATTACGAGATACTTGAATGTAAAAGTAGTGGGTCCGGTCTAGAAAACTGAGATTACCAGCCAAAGGGTTCGTTGGGTTGACCGCATGACACCCTGTCTCCGTAAATGTTGGCACTATCTTCCCCAACAGATAGCGGCCGTTTGGTCGGTAAAGCTGTCTTATTGGTGGTTGGCTCAACAGAGTTTAAAAAAAATACACTAATAACATAATAATATACTAAAATTTTATCAATGTTGACCGCAAAAAAGTGTATATTTTCTAAAAGATGCTCCAAATGGTCGTTCATAAAAATATCCAGATAGAGTGACGTTCGTTCTAGCCAAGAGCACGGCAAAGAGATTATTCCGTGAAAATGGAGGGAAATAAGACAAGCCGGCGTCAACAAAACACTTATTTGTCATTTACCTTCATAACTCGTCATCTCCGCGTGCCTAATTCCTCTCTTCCCTCACCAAGACATCCTTTCTCTCTCTCTCCTCCAAGGTGTAGAGAACATTACGCGAGGTGGTGTATATATATTTTTAGCACCGCATCTTACTAGCCCTTTGGATTATACGCTTATCCACTAGTTTATATAATGGGCTAGGGATGAGGGAGGTTAGATTTAGAGGAAGTGCACCTGCATCATTTATGAAAACTAACCCTCAGTACACCCGACCGTGATTGAATTCAAATCTTGCCATCATCAGCAGTATAGTATATTGCGAGAGTAACGCCTTAGACCACGCGGTCACCAAAGCGAGTAGGTGGCATATTGCACAATTTCTGCTGACCTCCTTCGTAGCTTGTACTAAAAGTAATACAGGCCTCCTCATCCCTAACTGTCAGATTAAATAAACTTTGTTTTGAACGTATTATTAGTATTAATATTCAGTAGAAGATTTAGGCTTAGGCCCGTAAGGCCCGAGGGCGGCAAATTTTGAGGGGTGCCAAAATTTTTAAGATGACTAAAATTAAAAATTGATTGGGTTTTCTTTAAACTGTAAGACCAAATTTTAAAGTTTATTTTATGTTTAATTTATACCTGAATTAGATTTCTTATTATTATTGTTATTATTTTCATTATTTTATACACACACATATATGTATATATATGTATATGTATATATATATATGTATAGGGGCCTATATATATATACTGTTACAAAAAAAAGGTCGCCATATCGTCTCGGGCCTAGGGCGTCCTCAAACCTAAATACGCTACTGTTAATATTAGACTCAGCCATACCAGCGTACCGATGGGCTTGTGGACAAAGACGGCAGTCTCTTATTGTGCCTGGATTTTATGAAGACGGGGAGATTGGACTTTGATTCCTGGCTTGTCTCACTATATGTTGGGTTTTGCTAAACGGTTTTACACTTCTCTCTCCACGCAAACTCTGTTATTTTCCCCTCAAAATTCAACCTTTACTATCCCTATAAAATTAGTATAAATTTGAGGATAGTCCAGAAGGGTATTAAGAGGCGTTGAATGGGAAAACCACTATACTAGCCGAGGAGGACATCATAGTATCTATACCTTGATGTCCATCCCAAGACGATACACCTCCAGTGTTGAGTGAAGTGCGTGATGTGACCTTATAATCTCTAGACCTTGAGGTCCGTCTCAAGCCAAAACACATCCAGTGTTGAGTTTGAGAGAGTTACATGATGTGACTTGATAATCTCTAGACCTTGGGGTCCGTCTCAAGCCAAAACACCTTCAGTGTTGAGTTTGAGAGAGTTACATGATGTGACCTGATAATCTCTAAACTTTGGGGTCCGTCTCAAGCCAAAAAACCTCCATTGTTGAGTTTGAGAGAGTTACATGATGTGACCTGATATTCTCAAGACCTTGGTGTCCGTCTCAAGCCAAAACACCTCCAGTGTTGAGTTTGAAAGAGTTACACGATGTGACCTGATAATCTCTAGACCTTGGGGTCCGTCTCAAGCCAAAACACCTCCAGTGTTGAGTTTGAGAGAGTTACATGATGTGACCTGATAATCTCAAGACCTTGGTGTCCGTCTCAAGCCAAAACACCTCCAGTGTTGAGTTTGAGAGAGTTACATGATGTGACCTGATATTCTCAAGACCTTGGGGTCCGTCTCAAGCCAAAACACCTCCAGTGTTGAGTTTTGTCCTCTTGCGTAGAGAATGTGTCGCGCACTGGATTATCGTATCATCCATGTCGCCCCCTTGACGCTGGACCCGGACGAAGGTGTCCCCCCATGTGTTGGCGGGGCCATGTAATGCGATCATCACGAAATCACGCGATCGGCCACACAAATCAGTTGGAGGTGTTTTTTTTTTTAAAAAGAAGGTATTTTTTTAATGAGTTTCCCTCTCAAGAAAACGATGTCATTTCCGGGTTTTCCGGGTCATAGTTGAAGTGTCCATGAAGAATCGCAAGTCGCGAGACCAGAAACGGAAAAAATAAGATATTTTTTATAAAAGTTTCGAGAGAAATAATTTCTAGTAGGTCGCGCCCAACAGGTTTCTACACATACGTGAATATAATATTCTAATCAAGATAACTTATATGGCAGTACAGCTCTTCTCGGTCAAAGTTATTAGAGGATCGTAACTTGGACGAATGTTCCGCTAATATGCGTCTTACTACCCGTCCAGGACAGACAGGTAGAGTTTAGAGGGATCATACCAGCGTGGATGGAGATTGTTAAACCATTTAGGAAAAATGTTTTGCTTCTTTATGGAGGACCAGTGACGTAACGCTAGGTAAATATAAGATTTACCATGAATTATCGTTTTATTCACTGAGTTTTAAAGATATAACGTTTAATGAAAAAAAATAATTGAATAGTTCAGAATTATTACTACTTTTGTTTTATCATCTACAACTTAGGTTATTTGTTTTGGTCATGAAAATGTCCTGTATGAATTTTCCTGCCTGGATGTAGATTAAAAAAATTCTTCGTAGCATATTATGTCTATCTACAGTAGCCCCATGGCTTCTTTGGTACTGACTGACAGCTCACAGCTGACAGCTGACGGCTTTGAAAAGTTACCAGACTAAATTATGTATCCCTATGCCGAAACATATGATCTGAAAAAACATGTGTTTAGACGCTGTCACTTCTTACAGTCAACATTTAGGTATATACCTAAATATTGACTATCAGGAGTGACAGCTGCTAAACACATGTTTTTGCAGATCATATGGTTCGGCGTAGGGATACATAATTGGGTCTGGTAACTTTTCAAAGCCATCAGAAGTCAGCTTTGAGCTGTCAGTCAGCACCAAGGAAGTTATGGGGCTACTGTAGGATAGTTAATAATAAAAATGTAAAATCAGAAACCAAATAAATATTTTCAAGGTGAAATTAGTATAGTGACTTGTAAACACGTCAGAGGAAGAGGGCAAGTGTTATTAACATGTAAAAAAAGGCCTCACAAGGTGAACTTATAATTCTCTTCCCTCTCTTCCTATTTCGTATATTTTTGCCTTAACGTGTGACATTATTTAGACTGCTAGGTTTGGTTAAGTTAAGATGCAATCCGTTTCGCAAAATAGCTTTGAAATCTCCAATTAAGCAACGTTTTAACTAAAGAAATATTGATTTCATAATATTTAAGAACTAATCAATAAGACAATAACTTATAGTAAATTGACAATAAAATACGTCAATTATGTTATGGTTAAGATTTAACAAACATGAAAAAATACATAAAACATATTAATTATTATAGTTTTGGATCATAAAGAATTATGGTCATAAAAATAACAAATTATTATAATTAATTGATTGATTCTTACACATTAAATTAATTTATCTTTACTAAACATTCACAAATGCGTTTCAAAATTATCGGTTTCATAAAATATTCTTTCATATAAATATTTTTTATATCAGGTTGTCCAATAAATTTTCAATAAATTGTTTCATATCTCAAAATTGTGTATATTTGTTTATGTAGAGTACCCTTTTAGTTATTTGGCCCCTCGCTCCCCCTCACAAAAAATTGAAATGCCCCTTTCTCTGTATAGTGCTAAACAATGCCTAGATACGAATTAAAATTAAAATCGCTAAGAGCCAATTTAAAAAAAAAATTCTCTGGGTAATTTTATGAAAACCTTAGATATCAAGTTTTAGACCAATCAACAAAATGGTTTCAGCTCTAAGTCAAAATACAGACAGCTAAATAGCTAAAACAGCTTTTTATGACATTCGATAAAATCATGAATTCTATTAATTTTTTTGTAGATCACAGTCATTTCTGTCTACCAGGAGTCATGGTAAAGTAGAATTTTTTTTTTATTAAACCCGTTTGGAACTCAAACTCTGACCTCCTCGTCAACGACATAACAGACCATACGCCTTAGCCTGCATGCCCACAGGAACAGCAGTTTAATAATCTTAAAAATACACTTTTTTATTTTTACTTTATGTTAAAAAAAACCTTTTTTTTCTAATAGTCCCATTATATGAAAATTAGAATGTATCTTATTTTGAGATAAAAGCAAAAATACGTCACAATATTAATTTGTATCTCATTTTTCAATTAGAAGTAATTAAATTGTTGTTCCGTCAATTCTATATTAATGTTTTGATCACCCCACTTCAACGGTCGTTGTTCGATATCCCCACAAAAGTCTAAAAGCGAAGCCTTTATAGGTTTGATCAAATAGCGTGGGTGTTAAGTTCAGTCATTTTTTGTTTTCTTTATGTTGACAAACCTAAAATATTTCTCTAGTAGAAACATAGAGTTTAATTTTCTTTACATGTTGACATCAACTGTTGTTGAATATCTGTCGTGAGCATAGCGGCATTAGTTGACAAACTTTTTAAATGAAGAGAAAAAGTTGTAATTAAATTCCAGAACAAGTTTGACAGATATTCAAGAAGTTTTGAGGTCACCATGTGAAAAAAAAATCCAATTCTAAATTTGTACTGGAGCAATATTTTATTTAATTTTTTGGCAAAAATAAAAATAAAGTCTTTGCAATAAAAACTGCAACAACACTGGCTTTTTCTCGGATTCCCTTCCATTCCCCCTTAAATTCTTCGGACAAGATCTCTAGTAGGAACCACAACTTGTGAATGTGTGGAATGCCAGGCCTCCACCGTGGTTCGGATTCCACGTTAAACTGTAGGTCCTTCATTTCATCTCACAATCACACTACCATTACACATTAGTGTAAGTGCGTATAGCCCGAACGGGTAGTAAGACGCGGTGCTAATAATAATAATAATAATAATAATAATAATAATAATAATAATCTAGTAGGAAACTGGCGTGCGGGACCATTATTCCAACGATTGGTCGTTGATTCTTTAAATATATAAAGGTCTAATATTGCGCGTCTGGGTAATATAATTGGTGGAAAGGTTAGCCAGTACTAATGTACCGTTGTCAAGGAGACGCCCGAATGTACTAATCGTACATCCTTTCCGTGGAGGCTCTTTCCATGTCCAGATGAGATGAGAGGATGGTGATAGTATTAGGGCGTGGAACCAGTTGAAACACTTCAAACCTAACCAAACCCTGGTGACCGTCGGGGTGGTTCCCCCTTTCGGGAGAAGTACCCAAGGTGCCAGACGGGAATCAAACCCGGAACCCCTAGAGGATCGTAGCCAGATACATCGACCACTAAACCACGGGGCCGGTTTATAATATAAGTTATATAATTTATGCAAATTATTGTTAAATAGTTGTACTGTTCAAAGTCCCAAGTCACGTCAGGTATTTAATCACCTTTTGGCGATCTTTCAACGTGATTAGTTTTGGTGACCGTGAGACGAATCATTTTACTTCCCACGATTGCAAAAATAAATATTGCAAGTCCTTTGGTCGGTTCTTAAAATGGCGCTAAAACCTGAACCAAGCTGATTTATTTTTTGTTAGATAATTCGTTTTTTTATTTTTATACATTTTGTTTTTGGGAGTTGAAATTTTTTGAACTCGCGGGTTTTATTGTTTGATATTAAAATGTAGTTATTTATTTATTTATGAGAAAATACTTATATATATAGTCGTGAGATGATTTTAGGTAAGGTTTGAGGACTTTATTTTAAAAGCACGTGTTCATCCGGTAAACCAATAATTTTTTGAGATTTTTTTTTGTGTGCTTTTAAGAATTTTGAGCATAAAAATGGAGTAGCATTATAATTATTATTAGGTATTCTGTCTTACGACAGGTCCATTCCTATTGACAGTGAACTTAGATCCCCGATGCACCCTGACCTCTGCCTCCTTCTTCAGCTCCCAGAATGATCTTCTTTCCTTCAAGTCATCCAATATTTGAATCCTCCTTCTTCCTAAGTTCTTCTTTCCCTCAACCTTTCCTTCTATGACGTCGTGCAGAAGACAGTTCCTTCTAAGGATGTGTCCGATCCAGTTTGTTAAGTTTCGTAATTTTTACTTTTTTTTCATTTCGTACATATTATAATTACTATTATTATATAAATATTACAACTAAATCATCACATATTATCTTTATATTTTCTTTTATACATGTCGTAAGACTACAGTACCGAATTTTTGAAAGATACTTTTAGAAAATACTATTATTTGGTGGTTTACATTAACATTTTACAAATGAGATAATTGATAGGTATTTATAATATCTATTAAGAGTGACAGATGCAGATCACAGGATTTGAGGTATGAATACATGAAAATACATCTAGTAGCTTTTCTAGCTGTAAAATATTTTCAACTGTGGATATTGGATGGGTAAATTTATTTGATTAAAATCTACCTCCAGTGCACACGGTCGAGGTTCGAACCTTGACCGTCCGGTCACCGAGAGACCAGGTCAATTCCTATAACGACTCTTTAAGAGCCCATATCAAGGTAGATTAACCGGGGACCCACTTCGGTAGTCGCATGGTCTAAGGCATCAATATTGCAAATAAACTATAGATTGTCGATGATAGGGAGATTCAGGTGTACTGAGTCTTTTTTTTTTTTACAGAATGGTTCCCCATTTTCCCTCCACGTAACACAGTGGGGCTAAATCCCAAAAAATCTGGTCAAAAGTCAAAAAATCAAGTTTCAATTTCGGGGATTTTAAAGGGTGTGTTAGTTTGAGTAATAGTACAATGGTCAAATTCTAGACTAGAGAGAACCCTGTCCCTTATACTTGATATTACAGTCCAGTTCAAAAGTGACCCTCGCTCGGGCAAGACCTGATGTGTTTGGAGCCGAGTTGTGAACGGTTTTATTCAAGATGACGCCAAAATAATAAAAAATAAATCAATTTCTAATCTGAAAAAAATAGATTCAACAGCTGAAAGTAAGTAGAAAATCATCACATGTTACAAAATGTATAGATATTGTTTATGTGATATCAATAAACAAATGATTTATATGAAAATGAACGTAAAATTTCAAAGGAAAATGTTTTAATACGTAGAGAAAATTGTATGAGTTCTGTATAGCTCTGCGACCAGAACTATTTTAGGTTGTAGTTTCAACTATTATTTAATGAAAACAACAAAAATCTGCTGCTACTAGCTTCTGCCCTGCTGTTGGTACAAATTTTTGTAATAATAAAAACAAATGTTCGAGGACGCTCACAAATATATTAACAAATATATTAAAAATGTTCAGAGAAGATTTTGCTAAAAAAAATATTCCCGAATGAAAAATATGGGAGACATGTTTTATTCTTATAACTAACATCCGATCCATTTCTTTATAGGTTGCGCGAATTACCTCAACAACAAAAAATTGTTACTAGAAGAAGCATTATAATTATAAATTGCGCCAGGTATTAGAGCAAGTAAGTAAGTAAGGAAAGCTCCAACTATATTACAGTTGAATCAACTGACTCTGAATCAAACTATTCTTCTGATGATGATGCAGAAAGTTGTGATTGATTGTATTTTAATAAACACAGATTTATTTTGCACTTTTAACTTCACTTTATTTCTTTATAAGCAACTGCATATTTAATAACAAATTTAATGTTAATCTTTAAAAAATAACTAAAAAATAAAAAGTTTTTTAATGATAACTTTATATTCAAATATAAGAATTTTGGCAGCATTCTTAATCGTTCTTTTTCCTGTTGTTATTTAGAATTCTAATTTTAATTAACGATCATTGAAAAGGGCATTGATTTGATTTTTTAAATTTTGGCTTAGGATTCGTAATCTGAACCTAAAAAAAAAAACCCGGGTACTGAGTTTTACTTAAATTGAAAATATTTTTGAAGAAATTCTCCGACATTTTGTTTTTGTTTGATTACGAATCCAAATTCAAAATTTGTGACCCCAAAAACCCCAGGGTACTGAGTTTCACCCTAATTGAAAAAAATTTGACTTTTGGCTATCTTTTTGGAATTTGGCCCCACTGTGCGTAACTGCGGGTACAATTTCTCTTAAATTCAACCTTACTCATCCTTAACGCATTAGCGTAATTAATGCATAGGCGTATAGCCCGAACGGGTAGTAAGAAGAAGTGTTAGAAAAACTAAAAAGATTAACCGGGAAATGAGGTAAATCACTATGTTCGAATCAGAAAAGTTATTGGAATACAGGTTTCTACATTTTCAAATCGACAACAACGAAATTGGGGTCAGTTTAATATTTTATTTTTATTTTAAGATACTGATTTTTAATTTTTTTGAAGATTTTTAATGTGGTAAAATGGTCCCACTTGTCTCAATCCTACCGTTTTCTCTAACTAAGACGGATGAACAAAAAGTATAATGGAGTAAGTTATATAATGAAGAACGTAATGGTTTGTATACACCTCCAAACATATTAAAGACTAGCTGCTGGCCGCGACTTGGATAAGGATTCATATCATGATACGGATATAATCACGTTTTGTTCGCATCCGTGTTTTAGTTGACTAATTTCAACAAAAAAACGTTTATTGTAACATAACTATAATAATTACATTTATTGTCTCGCGGACTTTTTTGTTCACATTAGTGAGAACGTTCAATATGTATATGATAACTTTATATTCAAATATAAGAATTTTGGCAGCATTCTTAATCGTTCTTTTTCCTGTTGTTATTTAGAATTCTAATTTTAATTAACGATCATTGAAAAGGGCATTGATTTGATTTTTTAAATTTTGGCTTAGGATTCGTAATCTGAACCTAAAAAAAAAAACCCGGGTACTGAGTTTTACTTAAATTGAAAATATTTTTGAAGAAATTCTCCGACATTTTGTTTTTGTTTGATTACGAATCCAAATTCAAAATTTGTGACCCCAAAAACCCCAGGGTACTGAGTTTCACCCTAATTGAAAAAAATTTGACTTTTGGCTATCTTTTTGGAATTTGGCCCCACTGTGCGTAACTGCGGGTACAATTTCTCTTAAATTCAACCTTACTCATCCTTAACGCATTAGCGTAATTAATGCATAGGCGTATAGCCCGAACGGGTAGTAAGAAGAAGTGTTAGAAAAACTAAAAAGATTAACCGGGAAATGAGGTAAATCACTATGTTCGAATCAGAAAAGTTATTGGAATACAGGTTTCTACATTTTCAAATCGACAACAACGAAATTGGGGTCAGTTTAATATTTTATTTTTATTTTAAGATACTGATTTTTAATTTTTTTGAAGATTTTTAATGTGGTAAAATGGTCCCACTTGTCTCAATCCTACCGTTTTCTCTAACTAAGACGGATGAACAAAAAGTATAATGGAGTAAGTTATATAATGAAGAACGTAATGGTTTGTATACACCTCCAAACATATTAAAGACTAGCTGCTGGCCGCGACTTGGATAAGGATTCATATCATGATACGGATATAATCACGTTTTGTTCGCATCCGTGTTTTAGTTGACTAATTTCAACAAAAAAACGTTTATTGTAACATAACTATAATAATTACATTTATTGTCTCGCGGACTTTTTTGTTCACATTAGTGAGAACGTTCAATATGTATAGTATTTTTTTATGTAATACCAATAGTTTTTGCAGCGCACGCGGAGAAAGCATATTTTTAGGCAATTTTTTATACCTTGTGTAAAACTGTCGACATTTTTATGAGGAATAAATTTAATTTTTAAAATAAAAATATAGCCTATGTTACTCGCTGATAATGTAACTTTATATTGGTAAAGAATTTTTAAAATTGATCCAGTAGTTTTTGAGTTTATCTATTACAAACAAAAAATGAAAGAAAAAAAAAATCAAATATTTTCTCTTTATAATATTAGTGTAGATAATCAAGGCACGCAGGTTGAAGTGGGTTGGTCAGCTGGAGCATATGGGTGATGACAGACATGTACACAACATCTTAGTTGGGAAATCTGAAGATACAAGGCTATTTAGTAGACCGAGACGTTGATGAGAGGATAACGTGAACATATATTTGAAAAAGGTTGGGTTTCGGGATAAAGATTGGATGGAGGTGTCCCGGGATAGGGTTGAACGGTGAGTCTACCTTCTGGCCGCCATGAACCTTATATTTCCTTTAGGCGTGAGTGTAGGGGACGCGAGAAAAGGTAAGGGTTTTTGCAGTTTTTATATCAAAACATTTTTGGGCCAAAATAAATAAAATATTTCTCCAGTAGAAACTTAAAGTTTTGATTTTGTTCAAATGGTGACATCAACAGTTGTTGAATGTTTGTCAACGGTGTCCTGGAATGTAATGACAGTTTTGTCTCTTCATTTAAAAAGTTTCTCATCTGATACTGCTATGCTCATCACAGATATTTAACAACTGTTGTTATCACCATCAGAAGAAAATTAAACTCTTTGTTTCTACTGGAGCAGTATTTTATTTCTTTTGACCAACAAAATGTTTCGCTATAAAAATTGCAAAAAAATACTGCCCTTAATTCGCGTTTACACCTTAAGGCCGGAAAGTTAGATAAAATACAGATAACGACACCAATATTCTACGCCTGGTTAGAACTGTTTTATCTACCTAAGTAACGCGTTGTCCATCGGGTGAGACGAGCTCTCAAGACTGCGTGATCACCAGTGCGGGTAAAGATGTTTAGCTATTTATATTACCTCAAGTGATTATTGATAAACGAGATAGGGAAACCCCACAGTACAATCGAACGTGCCAATAAATCGGAATGTTTAGTGTCAGGCCCTGCAACCAGTTAACCTTAAAACAGTCTTGGCTAGGAGTTTTGTATTCATCCGCGTAGGGGATATGACGTGCTTTATGACGTAAAAATGTCTAAGACTAGTTTATTTTTATTTATTATACAATCGCTGGACTACGTTGCCAAAATTTTCGATCTTTAATCGATCCAGCTCTTCATTAGAAAGCCCCAAGAATGTGTCATAGGAAAACTATAGATTATTACTAAGATATAGATAGATTGGAAATTATGTGTTGAGGCGGTCACCTTGATCAACGATAAAGTATCAATCGCTGTCAGGCCACATGACTTAAATTACAATGGTCTGTGTCGTTTTATGGAACTACTTCTCTTATCTGTCTAAGCTTATTCTCCCTTTCATCCTTCACCTGCAACCACCATTTGTCATGTCAATAAGAAAGAAGGGAAATAAAACTATGAAACTTGTTATCTCAAATAGAAAGAAAAGCTCGCTGCTAGTTCTCAAATGTCCTAAGATTTTATGTTAATGATCCTATCATAAAATGACTATTAGTTAGAGGAAGGTTAAATCTAGAGCCCTTTTTCATCAAGACTAGTCTCATAGCTCCGTAAATATGATTAAAAGGTCGTTTAAAAGGAGCTAAAGTCATATTTTCACACATTTATTTTCTATTAATAAAACTCCAACCATAGGGTTGTTAAGGGGAAAAAAGGGCCATGTTAGAATCTTTCGACGTTATTCCAGCGTGAATAAATTGTTGTTGTTCTCTGAAATTGTTCTTGTTAGGATTTCTTGTGATATTATTTATCCTTTATTATCTTATAAGATCTTGGTTCCCAAGTATTGTTGTATATTTTAACGCTTTAATTTTGAATTACTATATCACTGCCCTCCTGTCAGCTAATATGTTTATGTAATTCTGTTAAATAAAGACTCATTAAATTGTTTCCTCGTATATTCTTGTTTAAGATTAAATGGCTTTCTCCAATTTAATTGTAAATTGTCTACATTCCCTTATCAAAGATTTGATAAGGTAATATAAGTTTCTCACTTACCGGGGTGGGCCCTTTAGGGGCGTGGTTTTTACAAGAGGGAGGGGGGGGCATAATCCCCCTAGACTAAATCTTACTATCCATCAATAGTTAGAATATTTACACTATTATGGTGTAGGTATGAGGAAGATAGAATTTAAAAGAAAGTGAAACAGAATTTTCGTGGAGATAAGTAAATGAAAAAACAAAAAATTGGAAAACTACCTTAGCACACATCTGTCGTTATTCGAACCCCTGACCTCTTCACCACAGGTAAAAATAGACCAGAGGAGACCGACTCCTTAATTCGCGTGACCACTATGAGGTTTTAAACGTCTTGTTAAAACTGCTAAAGAATAGCTTGAATGGTCAATCTAGGTTTTTTTTTAAAATTATCGGAACTCAGAAAATGACCGGTGCCAATCGGCACGTGTTTAGAGTCGTCAGTCTCGTCTTGTGTGGGTTTGCCGTCAATGGCGATATCAGGGTTCGAATCTCCATTGGATGTACTGAGGATAGCGTTCCCTGAAATATGTTCCAAATTTATGCAGCTCCCTCCACTAACAAATGCGGGTACATATACTTTTACACTACCTTATGCATCCCTACCCATTAGCGTAAATATGCGGATAACCTAGTCAGGTAGTAAGGGTCTAACAAGTGGTGTACGAAAACTTATAAAATGATGGGTGCTTTATCGCCGTTGGGTCCGCTGTGGATGGGTTTTTCCCAGACGGTTTTCCACTCTCCCTCCACGCAAACGTGGATCTACTTCCTCCAAATTCAACCTTCCTAATCCATGACACATTATTGAAATTAGTACGCAATAGTGTAACCCAAACGGGTAGTAAGACAGGGGGGGGGATAAAAATTCACATATATTTAATTCTCAACTTTTTTTTTCTACCCTCAACATTAATGTTCAGTTTTTAAATGACTTGATTTTTTTTTAAGAAAACAGAGACTAGTTCTATTACAGATCCGGGATATCCGCATTTAACTCTGTTAATGGGGAATGGATGACCAAGGTAGAATTTAAAATAGATGTAACAGAATCTGCATAGAGGGAAAGTTGGAAACCCTTGAGGAAAAAAAGCTTTCAGTAAACCCAGGTAGAATCCGAACCCTGGCCTCCTCGCCATCGATAAACTGAACAAAATGAGCCTAACATTTAGTTCGTTTACTCACCGATACGTGTAAAATATATTTTTGATAAAATAAGAGAATGGCTAGGATTTCTCTATTTATCAGCATATTGTTGTGGAAAACTGAAGAACAGAAGTGTTCCTTGGAATAAGAGGGGAAATAAAGTAGGGCTACAAGCTACTGATATGAAGTACAGCAGTTTCACTTGTTACTTCCATGAAGTAACACCGCTAGTTACTGTATTAATGGTTCATCCACTTCATAATATTTTGAAGTAGTTACCTTGGTTAATTTCTTAAATAAAGAATTTGTTAGAGTAGTTGAGTTGGTTACCGTTTTAAAGTAGTTCTGCCAGGAACTGTATTGCATTTTTTTTCCTTCGAGTAGTTTTAACAAATCTACAATATTATCGCTTAAAGTATTCCCATTAGCTACTATCTTAGATGTGGTTCCACTAACTACTATCTGAAAGTAGTTTCATTAGCTAGTGGTTCCATTAGCTACCATCTTAAAGTAAGCTAGTCCCGAACTTTTGTTTTTAAATGTTTGCATTGGTTACTGGCTTAAAAATATCTCCGTCATTAACTACCTTGAAATATTTCTGTCAGCTATTGTATCACTACCAACCGTTCTTGAATATTTGTCATGTATATACAAGAAATTGGCCAGGATATTTTTTATATTTACATTTAAAAAGTTTCTCACCAAATTCTTTAATGCCCGTGACAAATATTGTAGTTATTATTATTTTTATTATTTAGCACCGCGTCTTACTACCCGTTCGGGATATACGCTGAAATATTTTAGTTATTTTGGTATTAATATGTGAAGCAAATTAAACGAAACCTAGCCTCTCTACTGCGGCGATATATTATTTATTTTGGCCAAAAATATTTTGTTATAAAAACCGTAAAGTTAATTAACTCTTCTCACGTTCCATTTCATTCCGCCTTTACTAGACAAACGCGATGACAAAATAAAGTTAATTTATGGAATGACCAAAATAAACTACTTCCTTGTAAATATAACGAATAAAAACAAGAATACGCCATTCTAATTAAAATATTTCATTTGTTATTAAACTATATTTCTGTTTACCAAATCTTTAAACATATCAGCATTTTTTTTACTCTAACTAGTTAAAGTTGATAAAGAAAGAATTTATAGGATATTTATCAATATTTGCGTGAAAAGAGAATGGAAAACCATTTAAGAAATAAAAAGGATCTGTGTGCCCATTTAGGGTTCGAATCCTCTGTGTAGGTGAGTTGTGGCCCGGAATTTTTTTTAGAGACATGTACGAATCGCGGCCCATTCACTTGAGAGAGAGAGAGGTATGAGTTGCGTCCACCTAATTAGCAGGGTGCTTTCTATCGTGCTGTCTTAAATTTCAGATAGTAACTATCATCGTCTCATGTCGACATCTCTCGTATTATCCAAGTTTCCTAAGTTCATATCGTTCAATTGTTTTGGCAAAAATTGTAAGGTTAGCTAGGTTAGGTTAGGTTAAGTTTAGTTAGCTTAACAGCCCAGGCCACAATTCAACTGTATCTTTAGAGGTAAACAAATCGTGTAACCGTAACTCANAGTTACTATTATGGGCGCCGTTAATGGGGGGAGGGGGGGAGCAAGGTGTGACATTAACCCCTCTCCAATTAATATGGGTTTTATTCAGCTTTGTTATTATTATTATTATTATTATTATTATTATTATTATTATTATTATTATTATTAGCACCGCGTCTTACTACCCGTTCGGGCTATACGCACTTACGCTAATGTGTAATGGTAGGGTGATTGTGAGATGAAATGGAGGACCTACAGTTTAACGTGGGATCCGAACCACGGTGGAGGCCTGGCATTCCACACATTCACAAGATGTCTTGTCAGAGGTGAAGGAAGGGTTTGGATTCAGCTATGCATAAATGATTAAGGTAACCTTTTTTTAAAAAAAGTGTAAAACAATTAATTTTACAATCAATAATTATTCTTGTTATTCATTAGGTACGATACAGTTTTTTTTATTTTTTATTAAAATTATAGCGCATCTTACTACCCGTTCGAGTTATACGCCTAAGTACTAATTACACTAATTGGCTTGGAATTGGAAAGGTTGAATTAAGAGGAAGTGAACTCACATTTGTGTGGAGGGAAAGTGGAAAACTATTTTAGGGGGAAAAAACCACCCTCAGTTCACCCGAGCGAGAGTCCAGTCTTGATCTCCCCGTCCTTGGCAGTTTAGCTCAACACGAAACCAGCGCGTTAGCTAAGTACGCCACCGAGGCGGGTAGTTTTTAATTAAAAGGGATAATAGTTTAATACTGTTCCCCCTTTCCCCGCAATATTTAAGAGCTAGTTCCACCTATAGTTATTATCATT
Source organism: Timema shepardi (assembly GCA_902151425.1). Taxonomy (NCBI): domain Eukaryota; kingdom Metazoa; phylum Arthropoda; class Insecta; order Phasmatodea; family Timematidae; genus Timema; species Timema shepardi. The sequence continues at coordinate 240,548 of CABFVX010000206.1, read as the reverse complement.
AATGTAGGCCTATATTACTTTAAAAAATTAGCTAACTTTTTCATCCACTTTCGTAAGTAACTTAGGAAAACCTCGAACACTGGACCTTAAAGATACAACTTGCGTTGATTTTCTGACGAACGGACAGTTGGGGCACTTTTTGGTAAATATAAACTTTTTTTTTGCTGTAAACATTTATCTATTGAAAGGGAAAGCTACAGATCACATGACTTGATGTAGGAATACATAAAACCCAGATCTTGTAGCTTTTTATAGATTCTTATGAAAATTGAACTGTATGTAGTATGTTTTAGTTGCAAATTAATAACAGACTATCCGATTTAACTCATTCTGTCTCGGGTTCGATTCTTGGTGTTGAATTAACGGCCGGGGGACTGGATGTTGTGTCTGTTCTAGAGTTAAGCTAGTGTGTAAGTGTTTTGTGTTGATATGATCTGTCGGTTCAGAAAGTGCACGTTAAATACCTAAAATAAATGTGGGG
>CABFVX010000206.1:214231-234675 GCA_902151425.1 Timema shepardi | reverse complement strand
TCAGGGTTAAATGATGGGGCCATCATATTCATCTATACTCTCAGGGTTAAATGATGGGGCCATCATATTCATCTATACTCTCAGGGTTAAATGATGGGGCTATCATATTCATCTATACTCTCAGGGTTAAATTATGGGGCCATCATATTCATCTATACTTTCAGGGTTAAATGATGGGGCCAACATATTCATCTATACTCTCAGGGTTAAATGATGGGGCCATCATATTCATCTATACTCTCAGGGGTAAGTGACTGGGCCATCATATTCATCCATACTCTCAGGGGTAAGTGGTAGGGCCATCATATTCATCTATACTCTAAGGGGTAAGTGACTGGGCCATCATATTCATCTATATTCTCAGGGGTAAGTGGTAGGTCCATCATATTCATCTATACACTCAGAGGTAAGTGACTGGGCCATCATATTCATCTATACTCTCAGGGGTGAGTGACTGGGCCATCATATTCATCTCTACTCTCAGGGGTATGTGACTGGGCCATAATATGCATCTATACTCTCAGGGGTAAGTGACTGGGCCACCATATTCATCTATACTTTCAGGAGTAAGTGTCTGGGCCATCATATTCATCTATACTCTCAGGGGTAAGTGACTGGGCCATCATATTCATCTATACTCTCAGGGGTAAGTGACTGGGCCATCATATTCATCTATACTCTCAGGGGTAAGTGACTGGGCCATCATATTCATCTATACTCTCAGGGGTAAGTGACTGGGCCATCATATTCATCTATACTTTCAGGGGTAAGTGACTGGGCCATCATATTAATCTATACTCTCAGGGGTAAGTGAATGGGCCATCATATTCATCTATACACTCAGGGGTAAGTGATGTAATCATATAAGCTGAAACAAGTTCAATTTTTGATAACTTCACGTATGTCAAGTCAAGACATTAAAGAAAGAAAAAAAACTGATGCTACTTGAAGGACAGGCGAGAATTCGTAAATGGGTTCATTTCCCATATTGTGAAAAATTTCATGATGAACTTGTAGCAGAATGCCCCTATACATTTGGAGTATATTTCATTTCTGACTTGCAAACACCATTTCGGGAACAATTTTTTCGATATTGATAGAAAACACGATGAAATAAGGCTGTTTCCAAATCCCTTTGACTGCAACGTTGGAAGCACTCCCAAGTCAGTTTCAAATGGAAATTATAATATGCAATCAGATGACATGCTGAAAGACGAGCATAAAAAAGAAGAACAGATCCAATTTTATAAATCCTTGCAGTCTGTGAAGTTTCTGAATATTAAAACAATTTGTTTTTGGATTTGTCAGTTTTTGGTACAGCATACCTGTGTGAACAAACATTCTCAAGAGTAAAATATGTTAAGTCCAACTATGGAGAAAATTTATCTTATGAGCATTAGAAGTTTATTCTAATAGTTGTCAAATCGAGCATAAAATCTCAGCTCAGTAATATTTTGAAACTAAAATAGCAGTTTCATCATTTCCATTAATCTTGTGCAAAACTCCATGGCTTGTTTCCAATTGCTAGCTCAGAGTAAATTCGAGTTTTGGTTTCTTGAGAACATGTATGCCATGCTGCCTTTCTTTGTAAATTGTTAAATTTCTCTTTCGTTCCGAATAATTTCATGTTTAATGCCTCTAAAACTATCCAAATAAGAATTATTTATTCATTTATAAAATATCTTTGCTTCAAAATTGGGTAACTTATAATATGTGTGTTCCTAAATGTCATATCACTTTCCCTCCACGCAAATATGGGTACACTTCCTCTAAATTTCCCTTACTCATTTCTAATTCACCAACGCAATTCAAACGGGGAGTGATACAGTCTGACAAAATAGTAAGTTTATTTTAGCATTGCATCTTTCTACCCATCCGGGCTACACGCTTAAATATATTAAATACGATATGTGTTAAAGATAAGAAAAGGTTGAATTTAGAGGAAGTGTAGATGCCTTTGCTTGAAGGGAGAGTGGTTTTTTTTAAGAACCACCCAACAGGGAATCAAACTTTAATCACCCCTTCATTGAGCGTTCCAGTCTATTGTGAGACTGACGTCTAAGACAGTTCGGCCACCAAAGCGTGTAAAATCAGTCCCCAACTGTGCATAGCCTTTGTACGGCATAGTGTAACCCGGCCCGGTGTAGGAATGAAGCCCGGAGCAGGTTGGTACTGAACGCTGAAGAGTGGGCATCCAGCCTGGCAGCCTCCACAAGGTGACGTGGAGGGGAAATGGAGGAGGGAGGGGCAGTAGGGAGGGATAAGGGAGGGGGTACAACACGTAACACAGGTAGAGTACATAGTACAGTACCAGATAAAGTAGAGAATAAAGAGGAAGGTAAGAGAATAAGGCACGCTTCACTGCGGAGTGACTTTATGTGGTAATACCTTTTCCTGGTGACCGGAGTTTGTGCACTGGCAGGTGTGTTTTGAACAATAATTATCTGTTTGTATTATTTTTACAATCCTTTAATCGATTCCACTTAAGTGGGGAGGATTATCCGCTTCGGTGGTCGAATGGTCTAAGACGTTGCCAGTCTCTCGTAACAGACTGTAATTCCGATGACGGGGAGATCAAGGTTTGAATCCTAAAACTTTTAAGGGGTACAAATGATGAATAGATTTTTTTTTAAGTCACCAACTATAATAAAATAAATAAGAAAGTATGTGCGATTGTATTGTGCCATTTATTTTAATCAAAATGTGTGATTTTAAGTGTAGAATTTGTTTTTTAAATAATGCATACTTTTTCATATAGGTAGTCTTACTAACGTTTCTAAGAATTTTCAAAAATTAGTCATCAGTAAAATACACCTTAAATAAAATTCTCCTTAAAAAAATATAAATTGTTATATTATGTAATGTAAATACAGCTTAAAGATATCCATTTAAAACAACATTGTCAGAGTCAGTTTCGAAAAATTGAGAATTTTCACTCAGTAAACTTCCATAAAACAGTTCTTCTCCCTTCTGCAAATAAGTACAGAGTATTTTTTTTATGTCAAACGATTCCCAAACATCGATTACAAACCAAAATCTTTAAACTAATAAAAAAAATCAATCAGTCCTTAATTATGAGTATAAAATAAGATTTAAAAAAATACTCTAAGGTAACCATTTAAATATCAAGCTTGAAACAAAAATTCATCGAACGGCTTTTTGCTGTAGCCCCAGGTACAGAGAGACAGAATTTTTTTAAACTCAGTTGTTTGAGTTCGTGGGGAAGAAGGAGCGGACGTAAATATTAATCGTAATACCTGAGGTCGAAAGATGTTCTCGATTACAATACTTTCTCTAAATGATATAGTAATGATATAACACTTATTTCTTATAAACCGTTAGGGGGCTGCCCCCTCCCCGAGGGAGGATATCTGACGGGCGCGTGGCCTGAAGAGACACATGTCCTTCCTTGTTCCTACTCCGGCCTTGGTCCGACAATGTCCTTGACTTGGCCTCAGCTGAACTCGTCCAAGCAAGAGAAAGAGGGAGATAAGAAGGTCCTGATAACGTATGACGGATGAGTGAACTGTATTACACTTACGGACCCCCCTCTGACCCCGCGGGATGACCGGACCTGGCGCGCGGATCAGATATCACCGGGGTCTCAACTCAGGTGGGCCTCTTACGCTGCTCTACATCACACAACAACTGCTTCAATTATTTCCCAGCATTGAGGGGATTACTTTCAGTTGGGATAGACCAGCTTCAGTGGCTGAATGGTTTAAGGCGTCACTCGCGTTCTAGACTGGACCTACGGATGACGCGGAGATCGGGGCTCGAATTCCGGTCGGGACTATTGAGGGTGAGTTTTCCTAAATGGTTTCCCACTCCTTCCATGCAAATTCAGGTTGGTTACGTCTTAAATGTTTACTTCCTCATCCTTACCTCATTAGAGTAATTATCATATTTTGCGTATAATTTGAACAGGTAGTAGCTAGAACACGGTGATTAAAAAAACGGTCTACTGAAGTACTAAGTATTCTGTCTTATGACAGGCCCATTCCTTTTTTTTTCAGTGAACTTAGATCACCAATGCACCCTGTCCTCTGCCTCCTCCTTCAGCTTCCAGAATTTTCTTTTTTCTTTCAAGCCATCCAATATTTGAATCCTCCTTCTTCCTTCACCCCCTCTTTCCCTCAACCTTTCCTTCTATGATGACGTCATGCAGAAGACGATTCCTCCTAAGGATGTACCCTATCCAGTTTACTTTGTATTGAGGAATCAAATACAAAATGGTTCTCTCTTCATCCAACTCTTCTTAGGTATTCATCATTTGTCAGTCTGTCTGTCCACCTGATATTCTAAAGTCTTCTCCAGCACTCCATCTAAAAATTATCTAAGTATTTCTTTTCCATCCCCATAAGAGTCCAAGTTTCTGCTCCATACAGTGTGATGCTCCAAATGTAGCATTTCATCAGTATTTTCCTCAGTTCCAAACTCAACTTGCCGGCTATATCTACAGTAGCCCCATGGCTTCTTTTGGTGCTGACTGACAGCTGACAGCTTTGAAAAGTTACCAGACCAAATTTTGTATCTCTACGCCGAGCCATATGATCTGCAAAAACATGTGTTTAGCAGCTGTTACTTCTGACAGTCAAAATTTAGGTACATACCTAAATGTTGACTGTTAGAAGTAAACTGTGAGCTGTCAGTAAGCACCAAAGAAGTCATGAGGTTACTGTACACTATCCAGTTCATGATTTCATACAACTCTTCTTTATTTTTGGCCATCATTGTTAGATCATCTGCGTGTTTTATTGCGTTGATGACACGTCCTCCTATCCTAAAATAGCCACGTCCCTCCAGGGATTCCCTGACCAGCCTCTTTCCATACATAGGGTCTTCATAAATTAAGATGATGGACCAGCCTAAAGAAGGGTGATTGATGATGTCATACAAACCGTCTCGTCAGTTGTGTTAATGCGCTGTTTACAAAATAAATAATGTTTTATTTTGAAACTAATATTTTGAATGGGCCTTTTTCTAAGTTTAAAAAAAAACTTATTTTGGTGGCCGGTTTTGAGAATATACAACTGTTTGATTAATTATTTCATGCACTTTAATCTATCTTGTTACCATAGCAGCGAAACAAAAAATAAAGTAGCTTTATTAATATATTTTATTATTTAAATGAAATAAGAAAAAGTTAATTATACAGTTATACTTAAGGTGCGACAGAAGGGAGCGCCAGTAATTTTACAGTTTTTATAGGAATACTTTTTATTTTTGGCCAAAATAAATCCAATATTTCTCCAGTAGCAACATAAAGTTTAGTTTTCTGCACATGCTAATATCAACAGATCTTGAATACCTGTTAAGGGTGTCATGGAATTTTGTCAAAACTTTTTAAATTAAGATAAAAAGTGTTGACTAAATTCCAGGACACCCTTAACAGGTATTCAAGATCTGTTGATATTAGCATGTGCAGAAAACTAAATTCTATGTTGCCACTGGAGAAATATTTGATTTATTTTGGCAAAAAAAAATTCTATAAAAAACTGTAAAAATACTTGCGCTCCCTTCGGCCGCACCTTAAGGAAGTATTATTAGAAGTGTTTTATAACAATTTTAATTGATAGTAAAGTATTAATAAACAAATAATAGTTATCTACCCGCCTTAATGACCAAATGGTCTAAGGCATCACTCTGGTGTAAAGACTGACCTGCTGATGACGGGAAAGTAGGGGTTAAAATAAAGATCTACTGAGGGGGTTTGTCCTGTATGGTTTCCCACCCTCTTTCCATGCAAATGCGGGTAGATCATCTCTAAATATTTCTTTCTCATCCCTACCCCCTTAGAGTAATTATTATGTATGCGTATAACATGAACACGAGTAAGATTTTCCATTCTTCTTAACCCATGCGACGAGTTGACCTTGGACATGTTTCATCATACACAGATCTAAAAATAAAATAGTGTTAGATAACCTAACCTAACCTAACCTAACCTAAACTAAACCTGACTTGGCCTAGTAAAATTTTAGGCCATACTAGTTTATCCTATGAGCTAGGTAAATATTTCACGAATAATTAATTTAGACTAGGCTAAACTAGTTACATCCTGAGGGTCTTAGGACGTACCGATTCGGACTATTCTGAACTAGTTGGTCCTGGAATCGGGTTTGGACGGTGACATATACATTTCCGAAAAGTCTGACATTAATGACTGAGCCAATGCTTACAATAAATAAACTTCTGCTATTACCAACAGTCCTATCGTAGTTAGAGTATAAGTTAGGTATACTCCATTCACGGTACGAATTACTCTCTGGAAGGTCTTTTTTCCTACAAATATCCTACTATATAATAGATTTATGGTAGGTAAAATGGTTGGTGACCTGGCGGTCTAGGGGTAAGGTGTCAAGACTTCTATGCTGGCGGCCGGGGTTCAATCCTCGGTCCCGGCACAGATTCATCTGATTACCAAACCCTTCCTTCACCTCTGACAAGACATCTTGTGAATGTGGGGAATACCAGGCCTCCACCGTGGTTCGGATTCCACGTTAAACTGTAGGTCCTCCATTTCATCTCGCAATCACCCTACCATTACACATTAGCGTAAGTGCGTATAACCCGAACGGGTAGTAAGACGCGGTGCTAATAATAATAATAATAGTAATAGGTAAAATGGCCTTTCAGAATACGATTCCTACCATGAACAACTTACTATCCGTGAGGTGAGACAGACTCTGAAGTGAGTCTTTCTCTCTCTATCTGACAGTTTGATTACGGAGTCGTATCAAGCTCCGCGCGGATTAGCTCCGCACCGCGTGTGACCCAGGATATTGTCAGATTGGAGTAATGGCGGGATTATGTCGGTGCAGCTTCCAAAAAAAAACACACACCCCGACAGTATTTATCAACAAGGGATACGTCACCTTCACGTGAGAAACATGCGATAAAGAAAGGATGGTCCGGTGAGTTTTCAGGTTGAGCCTAAATACATGACGTGTTCTCCTTTAAAGATAGGCCACCCGCTGGTAATTAACCTCGCCTTGGTATGTCTTCCCAGTGAGACACGTGGACCTATAGTCCGATTATATGAAAAGCTTTATCTAGCAGCCAGAAATTTACTAGATAAACTTTAATGTATTCATACGTCAAATCATTTGATCTGCAGCTATAGCCTTTGATGGATATTATCAATAACTATAAAATAAAATTAATAATATAGTAAAAATATGCTATCAATTTTTGCCGCAGAAATTTTTTATTTTTTCTAAAAGGTACTTTCGATTAAAATTGGATTATAAGATATATTTACGCTACTTTTACCTAAATACCCTACATTTAAACGATACATATTTTTTTTAAACAATAATTCTCAAATTTCTACATTACCAAATTTCAAAATATTGTAAGGGCAAGGCTTAGTTTTAGAAAGTGATGATTTTTTTTTCGACATAATCTTTTTTATTTTTAAGAAATTGATTTTAATTTTATTTTTAAGTAAAATCCTTTTCTTCAAGAACTAAAGTGTCAAAACTAACAAATTTTCAATATAAAAGTTGTAATCTATAGGGCTATATAATTTACAATTGTTGTTAAATGCTTGGATGGTATTATGGCAGGGTTCTCATGTAATAAAAAAGTTGTTAAGGTCTCTAAAAAATGTATTAATCTGTAAATTTGCACAAAAATCACAAATTGCGAGAACTGTTGCTGGGAATCTACAAAATACAAACCCCAGATTTTGGACAAACAATTAAGTTTTCTTGGGTGATATTTTCGCCCAGGCTACGACTCGTATTTTTAAACACTGGTATACCCAACACCAAGGTAGATAACGGCTTGATTTGAAGGGTAATTTAGAGGAAATGCACCAGCATTTACGTAGAGAGAGGATAAGAAAATCATATGTGGTAAAAACACTCCCTATTTAATTCGGCTAAGATTCTAACCTCAACTTATCATCTTCATCAAGCTTATAGTTTTGTGAGATGGACGCCATAAACTCCTTGGTCACTTTCGTGGGTGTACAGTTACCTAGACCCGCAAGAACACAGGTGGAAAAGAATAGAGAGAGGCGAGATGGTGCTCAGTAGTTTTCTGAGTGGTTTCAGATCGGCTAGGTCTGTCGGGGGCTATTTCTTCTGAGTGGTTTCAAATCGGCTAGGTCTGTCGGGGGCTATTTCTTCTGAGTGGTTTCAAATCGGCTAGAGCTGTCGGGAGCTATTTCTTCTGAGTGGTTTCAAATCGGCTAGAGCTGTCGGGAGCTATTTCTTCTGAGTGGTTTCAGATCGGCTAGAGCTGTCGGGAGCTATTTCTTCTGAGTGGTTTCAAATCGGCTAGAGCTGTCGGGAGCTATTTCTTCTGAGTGGTTTCAGATCGGCTAGAGCTGTCGGGAGCTATTTCTTCTGAGTGGTTTCAAATCGGCTAGAGCTGTCGGGAGCTATTTCTTCTGAGTGGTTTCAGATCGGCTAGAGCTGTCGGGAGCTATTTCTTCTGAGTGGTTTCAAATCGGCTAGAGCTGTCGGGAGCTATTTCTTCTGAGTGGTTTCAGATCGGCTAGAGCTGTCGGGAGCTATTTCTTCTGAGTGGTTTCAAATCGGCTAGAGCTGTCGGGAGCTATTTCTTCTGAGTGGTTTCAGATCGGCTAGAGCTGTCGGGAGCTATTTCTTCTGAGTGGTTTCAAATCGGCTAGAGCTGTCGGGAGCTATTTCTTCTGAGTGGTTTCAGATCGGCTAGAGCTGTCGGGAGCTATTTCTTCTGAGTGGTTTCAAATCGGCTAGAGCTGTCGGGAGCTATTTCTTCTGAGTGGTTTCAGATCGGCTAGAGCTGTCGGGAGCTATTTCTTCTGAGTGGTTTCAAATCGGCTAGAGCTGTCGGGAGCTATTTCTTCTGAGTGGTTTCAGATCGGCTAGGTCTGTCAGGAGATATTTCTTCTGAGTGGTTTCAGATCGGCTAGAGCTGTCGGGAGCTATTTCTTCTGAGTGGTTTCAGATTGGCTAGAGCTGTCGGGAGCTATTTCTTCTGAGCGGTTTCAAATCGGCTAGAGCTGTCGGGATCTATTTCTTCTGAGTGGTTTCAGATCGGCTATGTCTGTCGGGAGCTATTTCTTCTGAGTGGTTTCAGATTGGCTAGAGCTGTCGGGAGCTATTTCTTCTGAGCGGTTTCAAATCGGCTAGAGCTGTCGGGAGATATTTCTTCTGAGTGGTTTCAGATCGGCTATGTCTGTCGGGAGCTATTTCTTCTGAGTGGTTTCAGATTGGCTAGAGCTGTCGGGAGATAATTCTTCTGAGCTCTGTCAGATCGGCTAGGTCTGTCAGGAGCTATTTATTCTGAGCTGTTTCAGGTGTTGTGTCCGTAATTGGAGGACTTAGGCCACGGTAACCCCTCGACCACGTCCTCACAAAATGCGACTGTATCTGTGGTCATTCATTGAGGTAACGTGCTTAGTATTATTATTATTATTATTATTATTAGCACCATGTATTACTACCCGTTCGGGTTATACGCACTTACGCTAATGTGTAATGGTAGTGTGATTGTGAGATGGAATGAAGGACCTACATTTTAACGTGTAATCCGAACCTCGATTGGGTCCTGGCATTCCCCACATTCACAAGTTGTGATTAATACACGTCTTGTCAGAGGTGGAGGAAAGGTTAACGTGCTTAGTAAAACGCTCCGAAGAACTGAATAATGTTCTTACAGACCAAGTTTTCTTGATTGATCCAGAATGTCTCACCAGTTCGTCTCGGCAAATGCACGCGTGTATATGTACAGTAGGATTCAGTATCGAGAACCTTTTAGGAAATATAAACTTTATTTTTGTGGTCAACTTTGATGACATTTTACTAAATAATTAGTGTTTTCATTGATTTTGAGGAGTTTTTAACTCGAAGGTAACTTCAGTGGCCGAATGGTGTAACGCGTCACTATAGTTTTTAATACAGGCCGTATCAACTTCGCGGAGATTGGGGTTCGAAACACGGTCGGTCTATTGGGGGTGTTATTTTCTTAGATTAGTTTCCCAATATCCTTCTACGCAAATAAGAGTAGATTACCTCGAAAATACTTCCTTACTCATCACTACCTTCTTGAAGTAATTATCATAAAAACTTATAACCTGAACAGGTAGTAAGACGTGATGATAAAAAAAATCTTGGTAATGGTTTTGATGTGCTTCCCATCCACCCAGAGCTGGACATTCACTCAGTCCTTCAGCCGGTTAGTGTCACCCACACACTCTGGTAAAAAGCACATGCGCTAAAGAAGTTCGGAAAGTTTCGGTGGTTCCCCGTTGCCTTCCGCAATGAAATTCCAAGAGCGTGTGTGAAAGAGACTAACAATTTTGCTAGGAAAGGTTTTTTTTTACATATATTCCAAGGTTCTTCTACATTCCACAATCTACATAGAATTGATGGCTTTACTTCCCCTCCGAAGGATGTTGTGTTTCGGATTTTTTTATCGCTTAAGAAAAATCCGTCAACTTAGGCTGGGTTTGAACCCACAAGCATCGGATCCTGAGGTGAATAATTCCCTCCAAGACCACCGATGTTATTATTTAGCACCGCGTCTTACTACCCGTTCGGGTTATACGCTTTGAAGTACTAATTACGCTAATGGATTAGGAATTGTGAAGGGTTGAATTGGAGGAAGTGAACCCGCATTTGTGTGGAGGAAGAGTGGAAAACCATTTAGGAAAAAAACTCAGTTCACCCGACCGAGATTTGAACCTTGACCTCCCCGTCCTCAGAAGTAGAGCTCAGCACGACTAGCGCGTTAGCCAACTACGCCACCGAGGCGGGTCGTAAATAGTATCTTCTCTAGTAATCAGATAAGGTATTTTCTATTAACGAAAGGAAGTGATTGTTCATACAAATATTTTAAACTCCCAAGAAAGTTAAATAGCTAAATTATATCAAATTATTATTTATAATTATCTTTTTGGATAGTTAAGGGTAGTTAAGTTTACTTGTGGTAGATTTTTGAAAATTCATTTTTTTTCAAATGTGGCTCTAGTGATTTTATTTCAACCTAACTTAAATCTAAGACAGACACAGTACCCAACAAACACCCCACTAATTGATACATCACTGTGAGAGGGGAAACCCACATTTAACCTATTTATAAATTATTCATCCATACCGAAAACGAACCAGAGACCCATAACTTAGTAGACAAACACGCTACCACTGTGCTAAGGTGTCGTACAAACAGCTGTGAGAGCTGATATCGGTTATTCCAGAAAGTACAATTTAAATACCCCATATTTTTGTTTGTCACTGCGTCTTACTACCCGTTCGGGATGTACGCATATTAACTAATGACGCAAGTGTGTTAAGGATGAAGAATATTTCGCTTAGAGAAAGTGTACCAGCATTTTCGTAGAGAGAGAGTAAGAGACAGAGTGGAAAACCATTTAGTAAAATTGGGCTTAGATGGACTGTTTATTTATTCCAGACTACAACCAATATTTTCCCCCCAAAAGGGAATTGGGCACTGTTAGCATAACCTAACCTAACCTAACCTAACCAAACCTTGCTTTGCTCGCCCTCTCACTAAGAACTAATTTTACTTCTAACCTACTCTACGGAGTACAGTAGCCCCATGAGATATTTGGTGCTGACTGACAGCTCACAGCTCACAGCTAAACGCTTTGAAAAGCTACCAGATCATATGGTTCCTACGCCGAACCATATGATCTGCAAAAACATGTGTTTAGCGGCTGTCACTTTTGACTGTCAAAATTTAGGTATATACCTAAATGTTGACTGTCAGAAGTCAGTTGTGAGCTGTCAGTCAGCACCAAAGAAGTCATGGGGCTACTGTAGCTAAAGGTTCAGCTGGGTGACTTGTACTGAACTCCTGAAATCTATTGGCTACTTATTGTATTAATTTATAATTAAAATACAAATATTAAGTGCTGAATCCACTACCACACTAAGCCCTCGGTAACTCTTGGCCGGAATTCAAACCTCGACCTCCCCATCATCGACAGTCCAATGTATCGCGAGAGTGACACCTCAGACCATTCGGCCACCGAATCGGATTAAATAACCTCAATTAAAAACTAATAAATAAAGGTACAGTAGCTCTATTTATGAGGACAAGATATCGGGCGAACCAGACAGTCTGCAGCCGGACAGGTAAGTTTTAATGGTCGACTCGGACCACTTACAATCAGAGCCGGGTATCAAATTCCTTGCGAGAGGTCCCAAGAAGCTCGCCGTGGGGTATATAGCTTAAGGGGAGAGAAAAAAAGAAGCGGTTCTGGAGACCCCCATGGCGGTGAACGGGTTGGTATTAAGGCGGTCGGTGAGAAAATAGCAATCGCTGTCAGGCCACATGACTTAAAATACAATGGTCTGTGTCGTTTTCCGGGACTACTTCTTTGGTATGTCTAAGCTCATACTCCCTTTCACTTTTTACGTAAAACTACAATTTTTCATGTCAGTTTAAAAAAAAGAAGAAAGAAAACTAGGAAACGTCTAAGCTCAAGGTAAAAGGTTAAGCTCGCTGTTAGCTTTCAAATAACTAAGAATTCTCTAATGTGATTATATGCAAAAACTACTGTATCTGATAGAGGAAGGCTGAAACTAGAGCCCTTTTTTTATTGAGACTAGTCTCATAGCTCCACAAATATACTCAAAAAGCCTCTGAAAAATGAGATACTATCACATTTTCATACATTTTCATACATTTTTTAAATATTATTATTAGCTTTACGTCTTACTACCCGTTCGGGTTACACGCACTTACGCTAATGTGTAATTTTAGGGTGATTGTGAGATGAATATGGAGGACCTACAGTTTAACGTGGGATCCGAACCACGGTGGAGGCCTGGCATTCCACACACATTCACAAGTTGTGATTAATACACTTCTTGTCAGAAGTGAAGGAAGGGTTTGGTAATCAGATAAATTAAATATTAAAAATGCTCCTGTTAATGAAAGAGATCTCTGTTGGAATCTTTCAACTTTATTTCGGCGTGAATCATATTTTAGAATAACGCATTGTAGAAATATATTTCGCGTCAGAGGTAAACGTCTGCGCGGCGATTTCTCGCTTATCGAGGCGGCTCCCCTTAATCATCTCTCACCGGTTGGACACGATGCAGCGCTTTATAGGTTCCACGCACAATTAGTTCACATGAGCTGGTTTAATTTAAACGAATCGTCAGTACCAAGAGTATAAATATAGCTCTATTTTAATGGGAAGAACCTCATCTAACAGCTAAAAATATTAGTAGATAAGGTCGTATTCAAGAACTAAAATGAGTAGCAATTTAAGGGTGACGTATTCAAGAGCTAATAATGAGTAACAGTTGAAGGGTGACGTATTCAAGAACTAACATGAGTAACAGTTGAAGGGTGACGTATTCAAGAACTAAAATGAGTAGTAATTGAAGGGTGACGTATTCAAGAACTAAAATGAGTAGCAATTGAAGGGTGACGTATTCAAGAACTAAAATGAGTAGCAGTTGAAGGGTGACGTATTCAAGAACTAAAATGAGTAACAGTTGAAGGTTGACGTATTCAAGAACTAACATGAGTAACAGTTGAAGGGTGACGTATTCAAGAACTAAAATGAGTAACAATTGAAGGGTGACGTATTCAAGAACTAAAATGAGTAACAATTGAAGGGTGACGTATTCAAGAACTAACATGAGTAACAGTTGAAGGGTGACGTATTCAAGAACCAAAATGAGTAGCAGTCGAAGGGTGACGTATTCAAGAACTAAAATGAGTAGCAATTGAAGGGTGACGTATTCAAGAACTAACATGAGTAACATTTGAAGGGTGACGTATTCAAGAACTAACATGAGTAACATTTGAAGGGTGACGTATTCAAGAACTAACATGAGTAACAATTTAAGGGTGACGTATTCAAGAACTAACATGAGTAGCAGTCGAAGGGTGACGTATTCAAGAACTAACATGAGTAACATTTGAAGGGTGACGTATTCAAGAACTAACATGAGTAACATTTGAGGGGTGACGTATTCAAGAACTAAAATGAGTAGCAATTGAAGGGTGACGTATTCAAGAACTAACATGAGTAGCAGTTGAAGGGTGAATGAAGATTGAGGTAGCGTTGATTTACTTTGACTTCCGCATGAAAGTAACATCTCAGATTGTAAGTCAACAACACTCACTTCTCACTAACCCTTTACTTTAACTCATTCTCGTTCTTGAATACAGTATGTATAGTCCAATTTGTATAGGAAGACACTTTTAGATGTTCCAAACCCAAAAAAATCTGGGGGGTAAACATCTTATTATATTTCTAGTGTTATTTTTATAGGTATTGTTAATATATCAAAAGTGACAACTGCAGATAACAACATGACTTGCATTAAAAATTGGACTGTATATATAATTTCACGTATTCATACGTCAAGCCATGTGATCGGTAGCTGTCACTTTTGATAGATTATAGTAAACATCTATAAAATAACATTAATATAATAGTGAAATTTTATGGATGTTGACAAAAAAAATTGTTTGTAGTTTCTACTTAAAGGTCCTTCCTATAAAAATCCTACTATACATATGACTTAATCGCACAGGTAGTAGGTTGTTTTAAGGTATCGAGATGATAATAGATTGGATCACCTAGAACAGGAAGGTCTAGGTTTGAATCTCAGCACTGTGCACTAAGGGAAGAGTTAAGTTAGGGAGAGAGGTCCACATATAATGATCTTTCCTATTCCGTAAAATGAGGTTGTATAGCAGTTTCAACTCTTTAGTCCAGCATTATATGGTCCGGATGATCTGGCGGTCTAGGCGTAAGGTGTCTGACTTATGTGATGAGGGTCCGGGGTTCAATCCTCGGTACCGGCACAGATTTATCTGATTACCAAACCCTTCCTTCACCTCTGACAAGACATCTTGTGAATGTGGGGAATGCCAGGCCTCCACCGTGGTTCGGATTCCACGTTAAACTGTAGGTCCTCCATTTCATCTCACAATCACCCTACCATTACACAATAGCGTAAGTGCGTGTAACCCGAACAGGTAGTAAGACGTGGCGCTAATAATAATAATTTATGGTCCGGCATCTCCCGTGGTTCATCACATCTTGAATCTGCCGCCATTGGTTCGAGGAGTGGAAACCAGGGCGGTGATTATTAACAGAACAAAGGCTCCAAAGTTGTTTACATCTGCAACTGAGCGTTAAGGTTATATATTCTTGTGTTGGCTTGTATCCTGGCTGTATCTTAGCTCTTAATTATGTTTTCAAAGAGACCAAGAGCTGTGAAAGTTGGTGTATGTATTATTTCCAGTTTTAAGCTTCATTCTACCTTGTATGACATTGCTGGTGGAGGGGGAGGAGGAGAAATGGCACGGAGACAAACATTGAGAAGTCAAACGTGGTGGTGATTTCCAAAAATGAATAGACGCTGAAAATCAAAATTGGAAACCACGAGTTGGAAAGAACTGGGCAATTCAAGTACCTGGTAGGTCCGCTGATAAAGGATGTCTGGTCTACTGCACCAAGAATATTAGTTCGATGATCACCATGGCCAAGGAAACTTCCAACAAGAAGAGCTTACTGCTGAGCAGAAAGTTGAGTTAGGAACTCAGGAAGAAACAGAGCTTACTGCTGATCAGAAAGTTGAGTTTGGAACTGAGGAAGAAACAGAGCTTTCTGCTGAGCAGAAAGTTGAGTTTGGAACAGAGGAAGAAACAGAGCTTTCTGCTGAGCAGAAAGTTGAGTTTGGAACAGAGGAAGAAACAGAGCTTACTGCTGAGCAGAAAGTTGAGTTTGGAACTGAGGAAGAAACAGAGCTTACTGCTGAGCAGAAAGTTGAGTTTGGAACTGAGGAAGAAACAGATCTTACTGCTGAGCAGAAAGTTGAGTTTGGAACTGAGGAAGAAACAAAGCTTACTGCTGAGCAGAAAGTTGAGTTTGGAACTGAGGAAGAAACAGAGCTTACTGCTGAGCAGAAAGTTGAGTTTGGAACAGAGGAAGAAACAGAGCTTACTGCTGAGCAGAAAGTTGAGTTTGGAACAGAGGAAGAAACAGAGCTTACTGCTGAGCAGAAAGTGGAGTTTGGAACAGAGGAAGAAACAAAGCTTACCGCTGAGCAGAAAGATGAGTTTGGAACAGAGGAAGATACTGATTAAATGCTAAATTTGGAACAGAAACTTGAACTCTTGAGAAGATGGTAAAAGAGATACTTGTAGAGCCTTGAAATGTGATGCTGGAGAAGAATTGAGAAGATCAGACACGGTGACAAATGAAGAAGTCCTAAAAAGACACGAGATCAGGGTTCCAATCCCAGTTGGTTGTTCTGAGGGTGGTTTTTCATAGATGATCCTCCATTATCCTTCCACGTAAATGCAGGTACACTTTCTCTAAATTCAACCTTCCTCATCCCTAGCTCATTATCGTAATTATTACATATGCGTATAACATAAACGAGTAGTAGGAAGCTGGGATTAAAATAAATATAAGGTACGTTTACTCTAAATTCTATCGACACCATTTGTGTAGTAAATGCGGAGATCCCAGACGGGTAGTAAGACGTGGAGTAAGGACTTAACGACCACGATATATTTATTAAATATCAATGAAGAATTTAAACTATGAAAGTTCTAAAAACTTGTGTTTTCTTAAGTGCCCAAAATTATGACCCGAACTGACCCTGACCCTGACCCTGACCCTAACCCCACACAAGAATATTAAGTTGATGATCCGATCGAGATTTGAACCCAAAAAAATTTAACGGGTAGTTTGAATATCATCTGAAAGACCATAGCGTCAATAGACGAGACCATTGGTGTCAAAAAATTCGCAAGATGTGAACTTGGTCACCCTATATATAGAACGCAAGAAATCAAGTTCATATGTCAAGTGAGAATAATAAGTATAATAAAATATGTCATTTATAATTTTATTCAATGTTGTTTTAGAGTTTTCTTGTCGAGATAAGTATCTGAGAAGTTCACGGCCAAACATGTGCCTCAAAGTAGTCTTTAGTCGAGCCAGCAACATTATTCTACAACTTGGAGTTACCATTAAATTGATTTAGTTCAACAGTTTGGTTTAATACCACTGGAAAAGATCTAAATATTAATAACCAGAATCGTGTGTGTGTTTTGTAAACGGTAGAACCATTCTATTTAATGTTTATCTTTATAATTATAAAAATTAAGGGTGTGAAAAAGTAACTCTTTATATGTGAGGTGATTTTTAAGGTAAGGTTTTTTGTTGTCGCCACAAATCACTACTTTTAATTTCTTAACCGTCCATAAAGCGCATTAATGTAAATAGCGATGTTTGGAGGGTGAAAAAAAAAGCCTTAAATTATATATTATGTTATGTTAACATATCTGAATGTATCTATGTTTAAGTTAAAGATGTCATTTAATCACAAGCCGGTGTCAAAATACGGTTAAATAACTGCTCTGTGAAAATGATAATCCGTTAGATATGTCATATTTAGTAAGATATTTCAAATCGGTTCACAATATAGGTTGTCTTACATGTTACTTCACTGTGAATTTTGGGACATCCTGTATATTGAGGTCTTCTTCTTCTTCTTCTTCCTCCTAAGAAATATATCAAAGATGCAAAGGTTTTTTTTATAAGGGCAAAGAAGCTTTCAAGAAGAAGAGGTTATTGCTGACCAGCAAGTTGCAGGAGCTTGGACTCTCGGGAAGATGGAAAAGAGATACTTGTAGAGCCTTGAAATTTGGTGCTGGAGAAGACTTGTGAGAAGATCAGGTGGAAAGACAAGTTGACAAATAACAAGTCCTAAGAAGAGTGGGTGAGAAAAGATACATTTTGGATGTGATTCTTTGGTGCTAATCAAACTGGATTAGACACATCCTTAGGAGGAACTGTCTTCTTCCCGACGTCATAGAAGGAAAGGTTGAGGGAAAGAAGAGCTTAGGAATAAGGAGGATTAAAATATTGGATGACTTGAAGGAAAGAAGAAAATTCTAGGAGTTGAAGTAGGAGGCAGGGAATAGGGTGCATTGGCGGTTTAAGTTCCTTGACAAAAGAAATGGACCTGTCGTAAGATATAATACATTCTGTAATAATATGTTTTTTAATATTACATTAATAAGAGTTCAAGAATAAGACTTAAGTTTCAATGACATTATTCCTCACCCCCATATGTTCAGAAATGTCCCCGTTATGTGGTTCCATCTATTAGATGCCTACTTTAAAAATAAATGGTAAAAAAATAATCGTACAAACTCTCTCAAATAGTGTATTATATATTGGAACAAAATTTTCACAAATAGGTTTTCACTAAACCACATTTCAGTAAGTTTTTTAGATAAAAACAAACATAATTATAATCTTGTTAGTCATAATAAACACGCTTCATATAGAAAAGGTAAACAAAACTGTTCGTACCCTCTTTAAATAATTACTTTTAACTAATTTCCCCTTCTCCCCCAAATTTATACATTTTTATTTGTATTGTCAAACACTATCCAGATACTCATTTTAAACAAAATCGTTAAAGCATTTTTGGAAAAAAAATATTAGAATTTTCAGAAACCACTCACTACTACACCACCCTTAATTTAAGGTCCAAGATAAAAATTTAAAAAAAGTCCCGGAATAAAGCCATATTATATCTAATTATCAATTTCTAACAAAATACTTCAAACCGTTTCCCATTTAGGCCCAGTACAGGGAAAAATATAAAGACACATATAATTGTAAAATCCGCTTTTTGGGGCTTGGGGCCACAAAAAATGTAATTATTCATCACAATGTTAAGGCCAAAATTTTCACAATTGTACACTTTCTCTAGTTATGAACAAGTACAAATATTGTGGACAGTTGAAAAGGCTTTCTCTTTTAATCAACTCCACCTTCTTTCTTTCTTAGTATATTAATAATGTTAGAAACCCGTATTGGTGGACACGGGGACTAAATGCCAGGCTCATATATTCCAACATGCCAGCAACAGAGGTCGATGTTCGAATCCTGTCCAGATGCACTGAAGGGGGTCTTCCTGAATAGTTTATCGACTCTCATTCCTTGAAAATGCATGTACACTTCTCTAATTCAACCTTCCTCGTCTCTATCCTCGTGTTAGACTGGCCTGATGATGACTGGGAATTTGTATTTGTAATCCCGGTTGGGTCTAACGCGCTACTCTCGCAGTAGACTAGACTACCAATGACGGGGAGATCGAGGTTCAAATTTCGGTCGTGTGTACTGAGGTTTTTTTTTTCCAAAATGGTTTTCCACTCAGCCTTCACGAAAATGCGGGTACACTTCCTATTAGCATAGCTTTCCTAATCCCTAATCCCTAAGCCCATTAGCTTAGTTAGTAAATAAGCAGGTGACCTGGTGGTCTAGCGGTAAGGTGTCAAGACTTCTGTGATGGCGGCCGGGGTTCAATCCTCGGTCCCGGCACAGATTTATTTGATTACCAAAGCCTTCCTTCACCTCTGACCAGACATCTTGTGAATGTGGGGAATTCCAGGCCTCCACCGTGGTTCGGATCCCACGTTAAACTGTAGGTCCTCCATTTCATCTCACAATCACCCTACCATTATACATTAGCGTAAGTGCGTATAACCCGAACGGGTAGTANGTTAAACTGTAGGTCCTCCATTTCATCTCACAATCACCCTACCATTATACATTAGCGTAAGTGCGTATAACCCGAACGGGTAGTAAGACGCGGTGCTAATAATAATAATAATAATAATAATAATAATAATAATAGTAATAGTAAATAAGCGTATTGGTTATAAAGACGCAGTACTAAAATAAAAAAGCAATCAACTTGATAGTTTCCAATATGGGGTTATTATAGCTCTATATTGGAGCCACAAGTTAAAGAGTCTAATATTTTACCGTAAACTGAGTGTACAGACGACACTTTATAATTTTAACAAGACTGTACCCATGCAAGCTGGGGGCTTCTTTTCACAAGGTGACACATTCATACTATAATGTCATTCAACCTGCTCAGGGATTAGAATTCGTTTAATCGAAAATAATAGTTGACAGTTGGATATGAGAATAAAAAAAAAAAAAGGATTGTGTCGTTTGCAATACGTTAGACAGTTCCTGTTCTTTTTTTAAAAAAGAGAATAGCTTTGTAAAGTTACGGATCTTTTATTCTCAAAGTTTTATATGTAGCAAATATTTTAAGGTGGTATTGAATGGTAGGTGTGTTAAGGTCCATATTTCTTTTACAGTTTTTATGATAAAAATATTATTTTTGTCCTAACTATTATTTTAGAACCGCAACTTATTACTCGTTCGGGCTATACGCCTATATACTTACTACGCTAATGTTTTAGAGATTAGGAAGCTTTAATTTAGGGGAAGTGTACCCACATTTTCGTGGAGAGAGAGAGAGATTGGAAAACACCCTCAATACACCCGACCGAGATTTGAACCTCGATTTCCGCGTCATCACCACTTTAGTCTACTGCAAGAGTATCGCCTTAGACCATGCTGCCACCAAAGTGGGTCTCACAACTTAAAATTACTATAAATTCCC
>CABFVX010000206.1:197977-214159 GCA_902151425.1 Timema shepardi | reverse complement strand
TCCCCCCCCCCCCCAAATAAGAGCATATTGATGAATTGGTTTCTTTATACAACTTGGGTTGAATGAACTTTTATTAATTACTATTGTTTCTATAACTTGAAAAGTTTTATAATTAGTAAAATCACGCGTTTTAATTGCACTAAAACGTAACAAATAGGCATGCGAAGAACCACGTCAGTCAAAGAAAATGTTTTGCTACTTTAAAAAAAAATTGTTTTTAATTACGATGGCCAGCGACAGTTGATCCCAGGTCAACCTGTTTTCGGTTAATGAAATGAGAGATTTGAACAGCCGATCAAGACACGTGCCTAGAAAACAAAAAATTGTCATCTAATAGTCCTGTGAATCTACTGAAATCGGAAGTATCACAGTATAAACATGAAACTTCTCAATTATTTAGACATTCCAGAGTTGTTTACAATTTTTCCCCTCTTCCCACCTTACAAAAAGAAATCACCAAAAACTTGACTGTCACCTGCGTGATACACATTCCCCAAAATTTTTAACAATGAAAGGACCAGGTTTCGTTGTATAAAAATAGTTTTTTAATTAACTTTCGTTTAAGTTCTCTTCCCTGTCGATCTTAACTTCGTTATTGGGATACGTGTATTTTTTTTACTTTAGGAAATAAAACCACACTTCACTTTCTTTCGTTCTTGTTAAGTATTGTTCCTGTTGACTAATTAAAAAATGAAAGCCCGTTGGCCGCAAAGTTGCTCGTATTGTTTCTGTTGTATTTTGTTTTAAATGGTGCGAACTCTTCTTAAGAAATATATACCAGTAAGGCCATAGTTCCTGAGATAATACGTAACACGAGGTAGTTATATCTGTAGTGAGAGTGGATATATAATTAAATAGGGGAGGCTGAGAAATAGACCACAGCTTCAGACTTATTTAGATAGAAAGGAGCTTCTTTGACAGAAATAAATGTTAGTGAAACCTTTTCTTAAACCGGTATTTATAATTCAAATAAAATTATCTTCAACTGTATATTTTTGTAGATATTATCAGTAACTTTTTTAATAACATACCGGGTGACCTGGCGGTCTAGGGGTAAGGTGTCAGACTTCTATGCTGGCGGCCGGGGTTCAATCCTCGGTCCCGGCACAGATGAATATGATTACCAAACCCTTCCTTCACCTCTGACAAGACATCTTGTGAATGTGGGGAATACCAGGCCTCCACCGTGGTTCGGATTCCTTGTTAAACTGTAGGTCCTCCATTTCATCTCACAATCACTCTACCATTACACATTAGCGTAAGTGCGTATAACCCGAACGGGTAGTAAGACGCGGTGCTAATAATAATAATAATAATAATAATAACACAATAACAAGTAAAAGGTTATTAACGTTTGCAATATTATTATTATTAGCACCGTGTCTTACTACCCTTGACCGCCAGGTCATCTCACAGTCATTATACTATTTTCACCTTTAAAACATTGACCTACAATACCTTTTTCTGGTTTCTCACGTTCGATAGACATAATTAGCTACCACGAATTTTTTTTTTCAGTCTCTATCATGACCGGAAGACTCCTACAGGACATTTTCGTGACCAAGTCAAATAATCTAGGTTGTACATTATTTATTTAAAAAAATACAGTTACAAAAAAAATACACTTCTAGAAAAAAAAAATAATTTTATGGCACTGTTGGACTAATTTTAGAATTATTTAAGAATTTATGGTTTCTGTTTCGAGATTATATTTTTAAAACTCGCCGAATAAAACGTAAATTCACTAAGATAGAAAATCGTCACAGTTAAGACAACTTTCTTAAAAGCGTTCTTACTCAGAGTAGGAGTTGTGGTAGCGTACATCTAGCAAAAGTTCTTAGATATATTCCATTTCACCAAATTATGTGATCTACAAGACCATGTGTTGAGCTGCTTTCAAGTTTGGCAATCTAAAACTTCACAACAAACCATTTGTTTTTAAATTGATTTCTTCTTTAAGCGTCATTACATTATTTAAATACGAACTTATTACCAATTGGATGTTTTTTATTTTTTATTTTTGAAGTGGATTCTGTAGTTCATTTAAAAAAGCTTCACAAACGAGAGCTTTTAAAAGACTGTCTTCTCGTCAACAATTATTATGACGAACCGTATGAAATCAAGGTAGTTGGAATTATTATTATTAAAGCGTTTATTATTATTTTTGATTGATAATATAATATTACTAAAAATTAATAATCATCTTATATATTATTTATGTTGTCAACATCCCTTTTTCTCAACTAATACAAAGTCTACAGCGATGAATAAGGTATCAGTGGATAGGATTTTTTTTAACCTACTTCTGACATAGCATTCTCAGTTTCTCGTTAAAACACATTGTTTGTTTAAAATTTAAGTTAAAAGAAAAATCTAACAATATTTTTGTATCAATTACCGAAAATAAAACTCTCTTTGCTATTTTGTGTATACACATCGTTGAGTATTTAATTTCAACAAACCAACAAAAGACTAAATCTTTTTTTTGAAGGGAGGGGAATGTGTAATGTGCTAAATTTTCGCGAGGGTTCACTGGTTTCCACATATATTAATTAATATAAGTGACAGTCAACTAATGTTTATAATAAAAAATCTTCTGATATTGGTCAGTTACCAACACTACTAACGCTGGATGGATTTTACAGCTCACAGTCAATAGTTGGACAAGGTTTAGTTTTAAATTGGATTCGGATTTGATTACACTAATATTTAAATGAATTGATTCGGGCTCGATTTGAACAATTTTTTTTATTTAAAATTATCCTACACGAGTTAATAATCTAAAATTCGGATTCGATTCGAAACATTTTTACAATAAAATATTCTATTTGGAATCAATTCGAATTATTTTCTTTTTAAATCATTCGATAGTAAGCTAATATTCGGATTCGATTCGAAATTGAAAATCTTGGTATCATATTGGTTTACCATTAATAAGATTGCGTCTTAGTAGGGCTGTGAAGGTAATTATTTATAAAACTAAATATTATTGATGAAAATGTACAGTTATACCCCACTAAGTGGTTATATTTATCTCATTTATTTAGGGTACTAATATAAGAATTTAGATTAAAAAAATAGACATGTGATGATTATCTGATTAATTATTTAATCGATTTGGTATTCATATTTCCACAAAAAAAACTTGTATACTTGATCATCTTTAGCAATACATTTGAATATTTACTAAACTTGATGGATAAAGTTAAACTATAAGTTCCGCATCACCATTGACTAGTAATAAAAAAGGAAATACTGGTCGATAATAAATATGATCGATCTCAAAAGTGGTTTTAAATGCTGTCTTCCAAGTAACTAATAGCTCTACTAATTAATATTATATGAAACTTCAGACAAAAAAAAACATACATCCACAGACAAATCTTACAAACACATCACGTACAAAAAGCATTTCGATTGAAGATTCTCAAATAATAACTTTCAGTGCACGAAATTTTTCATACAAAAAAATAAATAGCTATGATTTTACCATTTTAAGATTAATAATAGTAATAATAAAAATATTATTTCTAAAAATATCAGCAATATAAAAAGTTTTAAAATGAAATATGATTGGTGATGTTCCATATATTTGTCGTTGTGAGACTCCTAAGAGGTTATAAAAATAAAGTTTTGTTGTTGATGTTGTTGTTGTGGTTTCATAATTGCTTGTTTAACGTTTTACAACCTGAAAGTTATAACTAAAAACCTTGTTTCTTTGTCAGTTGAAGAGTGGTGTGATGAAGCATAGCGGTCATTAGAGTTAAAGAGAGAATTAATTATCACAAAAAAATATCGAAAGTGTACTTGGCTGTAATTTTATTTAATTGCTAGTGATAAATTAATATGGGACTAGTTTTGATAACTGAATTGTTATTTTTTTTAACATATTATTTTAATACGATATAAAACCTAATTTCCATAATTATTTATATCATATTTACAAAGGGTGTCTGTATTAGTGTTAAAATATATTATATTATACCCGAATTGATGGTCACGTGGACTAAAGTTCACAAGCGAGGGAACTTGTTTATCAGCCTCTATATCTCACTCAAGAGCGAAGAAAATCGTTGATAAGCCTTTATATTTCACAAGCGAGGAAGATCGTTGATAAGCTTCTATAGTTCACAAACGAGGAAGATCGTTGATAAGCCTCTATAGTTCACAAGCGAGGAAAATCGTTGATAAGCCTTTATATTTCACAAGCGAGGAAGATCGTTGATAAGCTTCTAAAGTTCACAAACGAGGAAGATCGTTGATAAGCCTCTATTGTTCACAAGCGAAGAAAATCGTTGATAAACCTTTATATTTCACAAGCGAGGAAGATCGTTGATAAGCTTCTATAGTTCACAAACGAGGAAGATCGTTGATAAGGCTCTCTAGTTCACAAGCGAGGAAGATCGTTGATAAACCTTTATAGTTCACAAGCGAGGGAAAGTATCTCTAACAATTAGCTCAATGGTTCAACATTGCTTTTCGACATTGAGGATATCGGCTATTTTCAAAATTTGCTTCATTTTTCAAATATGATATTCTTTAAAGACGAACAAGTTTAAGGAGGGAAAAAGTGAGAGTGAGTTAACGTCTATATTTTTGAAGTTTGTATGTTTAAAAAAATGGCTCTATTCAAAATTAATGCTCAAGCAGAAATATCTAATTTAATTTTATTCTCATATTGTTATCTACTTTCTTGACTATATCTCCGTCATGGACATAGTGGAATTTTGACAAGGAAATTTTATTTTTATATAAATAGTTTTTCATAAAATGCTGTTATATTATAATGTTTAGCACCGCGTCTTAATACCCATCCGGGCTATACTCTGATAGTCTTAGAGATTCGTTAGGTTACCCTAATAAGAAGTTTGCCCACATTTGAGTTGATGGAGAATGGAGGACCACTTTGGAAAAACCATCCTTAGTACACGCGGCTTAGATTAGAACCTCGATATCCCCGTATTCGGCAATCTAGTCTACTGTAAGAGTAGCGCCTTAGACCATGCGGCCATTGAAGTGGGTCCCTATTATATAATATGTGTATAAAATTAACTAAAAGTATTTACTGGAGTGACAGTTAATTTATTTTGGGCAAAAAAATATATTTGTTTGTTAGATAAGCTACATATTACGTACCTAATTTCGTATACATAGCCTTCATCCCACAGGCAAAATAAAAAAAGGGAACAAAACGCCGTGATGTAATTTATAATACAACCCGTGGAAGAGAGATGCACAGCGTGTTGCCTTTATTTCTTAACAGGCGCTATGTATGGTTTTAGTCTACCAAAATAATACACTTTTTGTCCTTTTCTAATTTCGCCTCCCAAACCGACGGCTTTTTGATCAAGCATTGATTTGAATAAATAAAAACTACAAATTCTAAATTAAATTTAAATGTATTTATATACATACAAATATATAGAGGAGGTACCTAACATGTGGGACTCGCTTCAGCGTTTTAAAAGGATACACCAAAACAATAAAAAAAGGTTAATATAAGCCCTATTTTACCTGGTTTCAGAGTTAAAGTAATGCCTTCAGTTATGTGGAGCTGAGTGACATTGTAGGAAATGCGCAAAATGGCCGCCTATAAACTGAATGCAAGCCTGCAGTCACCGTGTCAAAAATAACACATTCTTTCTAAAATACATTGGATTGCAATGAGCACCACTGTAGTACAAAAAGCTCGGAAACAAGGTCAAATGGGACACATGTTTATATGGGTTTTTTTTCATTCTTTGGTGTCTCCTGTCCACCTCTGGATTGAGTCCCACATGTTACGGTACACCTTGTATATATATACATCTTCTTAATGAAATTCTCATCCATCCAGAGTTGGGCACTCAGTCAACCCTAGGGCTGGTTAGTGTTGCCTGCACCATCTGTCAGAAATCCCATACATCAGGGGAGTTTGGGAACTGTGGTGGTTCCCCCGTTGACTTTCACACCGTATTTCTATGCGCGAGCGTAAAATTATCTACCAATTTGGCCGGGAATGTTATTTTCACACACCTCCAAGGGTTTATTTCACATGCCACAATCTACATGGGATCGATGGTCTTACTTCCCTTCCGAAGGAAGTTGTGCTACGGATTTTTATTGCTCAAGAAAAATTCGTCAACCTTGTGGGGGGGAGGGGGCTGGGTTTGAACCCACAAATATCGGGTCCTGTGGTGAGCACCTTACCCCAAGACCACTGATATATATGTGTGTGTATGTGTGTGTGTGTGTGTGTATTCAGTCTCACGGTAAAAGAGGAAAGGTGGATGGTGAGGTGGTGAGGTGGAGGGTAGGGTGGTGAGGTGGAGGGTAAGGTGGTGAGGCAAAGGAGGGAGGACATATCACAAAAAAAATCTACATATAAAATTGAAATAAAATGTGACTGTAACAACCCCTATCAAAGCTGCACCCTAATTAACAGTAGGATACTGTTTGATCTCGTATCGATATTTTCGACCTTTTTATGGCATCCCAAAACAATACATCAAGCATAAATTTAAAATAATCATTAAAAAAAAGAAGAAAAGAAAAACTAAGAATAAATTCAAAACTTCTCTTCTAGACAACATTTGATGGCAATCTTTCTCCAAACCTAATTTCCATTCTTAAACAAAAGCTATTAACAATAACTAAAAAAAAGAGAGAGAGAGATAGTAAGGTCTTTTTCAACAGCTCCAAATACAGAAGCCATTTACAGTTGCCCCCAATATATAGTTTAAAGCCAATACTTATCGAGGAGAAGTTTTGATGAATCGATAACTTCATTTTTTCTTGCATAATGATGAATGTTCTTGAAAAAAAAAGATCGTAATGGTAATGGCGGTCCGATTTGTACCGTGGGAGACGCAGTAGTTGAAACGGCGGTGAAAAAAAGGGTAGCTCAAACCTATCTTTGGTTTTGATAAATGATTCTGTAGCGTATTAAGGGGCTACTCACTAAATCATTCATTCCTTAAAGAGCTACAAATGCAAAGTAAAAGTAGGAGAAACGGTGGAGGGGGAGGGGTTGTGAAGTTAAGATAAATCATGCTAGTAAAGATAGAAGGTCACTCTTCATGTATCATGTGTTTGAGAGGTATTTATTTCATATTTTGTTTTGGATATACTATTAATATTTTTTTAAATATATTATTCAGAAAATAATTTAAAACGTTATATTAATAGAACTAACCGTATACAGTGTTTTGCCAGAGGCACTATTGTCTTATTTAGAGGTTGAACAACAATTCTATTAACATATTTAACTTTCCCTTTATAGACACGTGACTTGCAAATTTCCTGAGGCAATAACATAAAAACTGATGATATAGGAAGAAGAGAATCTGACAGGCAGTTTATGAAACTACTTTCAAGTCATGTGATATGTATCTGTCGCTTTTGATAGATATAGTTACTAACCAATGAAATGGCACTACAAATTTAGTAAGATATAAAATATAGTATACTAAATTTATAAAGAAATCTTTCACTTAAGGGTCCGTACCACACCATGGATAGCACTTAACTTTGCTAAGCTGTACAGCTTGTACCAGACGTCACGAGGTTATTTCTATAGCCTTGTTTAAGAAACAATGTAACTGAGACAAATAAAGCCATATTAAAATAAATAAATTGAAAAGATATTTCACTTATGTCAAATAAATAATGTAGAACACTACTTCGATGTGCTTTCTAGTTCGATCAAATTGGTGTATCTAATTTTCAGGTAAAATGAGTGGTAAATGGACTCTTAAGGTGGGAGTGTAGGAGACTTGAGAATCTTAAGGTGGGAGTGTAGGAGACGTGAGAATCTTAAGGTGGGAGTGTAGGGGACGTGAGAATCTTAAGGTGGGAGTGTAGGAGACGTGAGAATCTTAAGGTGGGAGTGTAGGAGACGTGAGAATCTTAAGGTGGGAGTGTAGGAGACGTGAGAATCTTAAGATGGGAGTGTAGGAGACGTGATAATCTTAAGGTGGGAGTGTAGGAGACGTGAGAATCTTAAGGTGGGAGTGTAGGAGACGTTAGAATCTTAAGATGGGAGTGTAGGAGACGTGAGCATCTTAAGGTGGGAGTGTAGGAGACGTGAGAATCTTAAGGTGGGAGTCTGGATTCGTGAGAAAAGGACAGTATTTTATCAGATTTTATAGCAAAACCTTTTTTATTACAAAATAAAAAAAATTCTAAAGTAGAGATATAAAATCTAATTTTCTTCGCATGTCGAATATCTGTCATGAGCATAGCGTCATTAGACGATAAATTTTTTAAATGAAGAGAAAAAAAGTTGTCACTAAATTCCAAGACACCCTCGACAGATATTCAACAACTGTTGATATCACCTTGTGAAGAAAATTAAGCACTAGGTTTCTACTGGAGCAAAATTAGATTTCTTTTGACCAATAAAAGTTTTGTTATCTATACTCACACCTTAATTTTATATTGTAGATTAAGTAGGGGAAACACCTCCTTGTGCTTGTGGGGGCACAAGATAGTACACTCGATATCACCACTGAGAGAATTGCACGTCTTATGGAGAAATATTTATCTTTTCTCTCTATTAAATGCTAAATCTTCTCGCTCTCAGTTATATCAGAAGATGGTGTGCTGGGTTAAGAAAGAGCTACTGGCAACCTCGACGAAACATTGTTGCTAAATGTGTCTTATATAAATATATGAGGACAAGATTGGTCATATGAAAACCAGAGAATGACAACGCTGTCTACTAATAGTAGCCATGCAGTTCCCTCAGAAATGATAACAACTATAGGATCTACTAAGTAGGAATATTTTTTCTTAATGTTGATCCTCGCATGAGAGTCCCAAGTGGAGAGCTTTATGTCATGCGCGATGAAGAGATAACCCCACCCCCTCCCGTCCACCCGGCCCCCGGGACTTGAAGCCCCCATTGTGAAGAGAAAGACAACTGGACAAGGTCATTAGTCCGCGTACTCTTTATCCGACGCGCGAACGATAGGATAGGACCAGTCACTTCTCATACAGTGACATCCTTTTCTTTTTTACTTTCGTGATATCCTTCTTCTTCGTTTTTATTTTTAAATTCCCTCGTCCGTCCGCTTCGAGTATTTTTACGATAGAATCGTGGTGATGTGTCTTGACTGTTCTACTTAGCTCAGGAGATTTAGTCAACTTCCTTTAAGGGGAAAGATCCTTTATTTAAACGTCCCTGGATTAGCATAGGATCTCACATTCACGCTTAAAGGGTGAAAATATATTATTATTATTATTATTATTATTATTATTATTAGCACCCGGTCTTACTACCCGTTCGGGTTATACGCACTTACGCTAATGTGTAATGGTAGGGTTATTGTGAGATGAAATGGAGGACCTACAGTTTAACGTGGAATCCGAACCTCGGTGGAGGCCTGGCATTCCCCACCTTCACAAGATGTCTTGTCAGAGGTGAAGGAAGGGTTTGGTAATAAGATAAATCTGTGCCGGGACCGAGGATTGAACCCCGGCCACCAGCACAGGTCTGACACCTTACCCCTAGACCGCCAGGTCACCTATATTACTCCAGTAGAAACAAGAGTTTAATTCTCTTCACATGGCTACCTAAACGTTTCTTGAATATCTGTCAATAGCATCCTGGAATTTAATAACTTTTTCTCTTCATTAAAAAAAAAATCTCGTCTAATGCTGCTATGCTCATGATTTATAGAGGGTGTTTGCAAACTTATAGAACAAATTGCACATATATCTTATTTGAACCAAAACTAATAGAAAATCCCTTACACTTACACCCGGAAGCATATGCTAATATCATTAAATTATGCCCTAAGTATCGGCGTACAGCGCTGGGATAGCAAAGCTGTTCAAGCATGCGTGTACAACAGGTTGCATAGGAGCTAGGCGCGTGTCACTACACACCTCTACATCTTGGAGCGCGGCAGCAGAACATACCACAATGTTAATATTAAATAACACACCAGTCCATCTAGAAATGCGAATACGTTCTGAGGGTCATCATCAACGGTCCTATGTCACAGAAAGTGCTTGCCATTATTACATATGTAGTGCCACGCGCCTAACTCCTATGCAACTTGTTGAACACGCATGCTCGAACAGCTTTGTCATCCCGGTGCTGTGCACCGAAACTTTTGTCACAATTTAATGGTATCAGCGTAAGTTTCCGGACGTAATTGTACAGGGAATTTGTATTACTTTTGTTTCAAACAAGCTATACGTGCAGTTAGGGCTATGAGTTTCCGAACATCCTGTATTCAACAACTGTTGATATCACCATTCGAAGAAAATTAAACTATATATTTCTATTGATGCAATTTTTAGATTTTTTGGGCCAAAAAAAAATGTTTTGACATAAAAACTGCAAGAAAAACTGCCCATAGCTCACGTTATCTACCCTTCCACTTTAAGCCCAGGGTCCCGGGTTAGATTCCCGTGTCTAAGTGTTATTTTTATTTTTTTATTTTACGGATATAAAATCAATATTCGTAGCTGTCTTTGTCACCTATATACATATATATAATCAATATTCGCAGTTGTCTTTGTCATATATATATATATATATATATATAATCAATATTCGTAGCTGTCTTTGTCACCTATATGTATATTATATATATATATAAAATCAATATACGTAGCTGTCTTTGTCACCTATATACATATATATATATAATCAATATTCGCAGTTGTCTTTGTCACCTATATATATAATCAATATTCGTAGCTGTCTTTGTCATATATATATATATATATAAAATCAATATTCGTAGCTGTCTTTGTCACCTATATGTATATTATATATATATATAAAATCAATATACGTAGCTGTCTTTGTCACCTATATACATATATATATATAATCAATATTCGCAGTTGTCTTTGTCACCTATATATATAATCAATATTCGTAGCTGTCTTTGTCATATATATATATATATATAAAATCAATATTCGTAGCTGTCTTTGTCACCTATATGTATATTATATATATATATAAAATCAATATACGTAGCTGTCTTTGTCACCTATATACATATATATATATAATCAATATTCGCAGTTGTCTTTGTCACATATATATATAATCAATATTCGTAGCTGTCTTTGTCACATATATATATATATAATCAATATTCGTAGCTGTCTTTGTCACCTATATGTATATTATATATATATATAAAATCAATATACGTAGCTGTCTTTGTCACCTATATATATATATATATATATATATATAATCAATATTCGTAGCTGTCTTTGTCACACACACACACACATATATATATATATATATATATATATGACAAAGACAGCTACGTATATTGATTTTATATTAGTATATATATTTTTTGCTAATCTGGAGGACAGTCTGAAAACATAATTATGCAATCCGCAGTTATCGTGACGCCATTGAAGCACTCATACTTCTTGACTGTTGGAGTGTGGTTTTTGTGTGTACCCGGTTGGAGGATTATGATATCAATCTGGTTATGATTCATTCTGACTGGGTCACCACTGTTTGGTAATGACAGACGAGGTATCAGCAAGACTTCCAGAGGCTTGTGGTCACCCGCACACCAACAGGTTCTCATACGAGGGGGGTAGGAGGGCGACCCCCTGTTTGATCAGCGTGAGAGGAATAATAACATGGCGAGTAGTATGATTTTGGTTGGAAGAAAATTTGATAAAATATGATGCAATTCTATTATATTTATTACAAGTGTTATTTTATATTTATCGATAATATACATACAGAAATATCTACATATCACATGACTTGACGTATGAATACGTGAAATGTATGTTTTGTTTGTTGAATTAAGTCAGTTTGTAAGTGGTGATACGATCAAACCAGGAGGCTCAGAAATGGAACGTTAAATAACCCAAATAAATAAATAAATGACCACCCACCACCGATCATGGCGAAGACCTCAGTAGGGACCGTACGTTGGGTTTTCTTTAGAATTAAGTTAGTTTGTAAGTCGTGATATAATAAAATAAATAGGTTCAGAAATGTCGTGATAAATAGCGGCCTACCTTAAAAAAAATCCAAACTCCACCCACCAACCCTTATAATAATCGTACTTTGTTTGTTTTAGAATTAATTTAGTTTGTAGGTCGTTAGATGACATAAGAAGTATATTCAGATATCGCACCCCAAATAAGTTAAATACTCCAGAAATAACTGGTCGTGAATAAGTTCTTTATTAAAGACTGTGTGTTGTAGAATTAAGTTAGTTTGTAAGTCGTGTGGTGATACGATCAAACACCTTACGGTGATCAAGGAGCCTGTATTAAAGAACCTTCATCTCTCAACGGCAAACTACGGAGCTCATATTTCCAGGACAGTCTCGGATGTGGACCGGTTGGCTAATATACGACCTGTGCCACTGCACGGCCTTATCCGATACACGTTTTACTTTATTTACTCCCATTGCAACTTAACCAATGAAATCAATCCAATAAGCTCCTAAGATTTAGCTCAAACTCTTGTAAATGTCTAGCTGCATGACCTTAACGAAGGATGGTGGGAAAAGTGAGTTAAGGCTATTTTTTTAAATATCAAACAATTTTTTTTTTTAAATAAATTAAATACTGTTCTAGTGCAAACATAGAGTTTAATTTTCTTCACTTGCTGATATTAACCGTTCTTGAATATCTTTCAAGGTTGTCCTGGAATTTGATAGTAACATTTATCCTTGATTTAACAAGTTTATCATCTAATGTTTATTATTATTAGCACCGCGTCTTACTACCCGTTCGGGTTATACGCACTTACGCTAATGTGTAATGGTAGGGTGATTGTGAGATGAAATGGAGGACCTACAGTTTAACGTGGCATCCGAACCACGGTGGAGGCCTGGCACTCCACACATTCACAAGATGTCTTGTCAGAGGTGAAGGAAGGGTTTGGTAATCAGATAAATTTGAGTCGGGACCGAGGATTGAACCTCGGAACCCAGTACAGAGGTCTGACACCTTACCCCTAGACCACCAGGTCACCCTCTAATGTTAATAATCTCATGACAGATATTCAAGAAATTTAGAGATCACTACATAAATAAAATTAAACTATTTATGTTTATAAAGGAGAAATATTTTTATTTAATTTTGCTTCACAAAATTGTTTTCTATAAAAACTGCAAAAAAACAACTACTTCTACCTTAACACCTCTAACACATCTTCATCGTAGCAGGCCCAACTCAGCTCCCGGCTAGCACGAGGTTTGGAAGTTAAAGGGAAAAAGAAAATACCGAGACAAGCCACAAATGTGTGGAGTGCATTCGTATTTGAATGATTACTCTAAATTCTCCGCGGTGACGATGGGGGGAAAAGTGACAAAGTTTCTTGTTGATAACTACAGTATGTCCCTGTTATGACAGAATTAAGATTTGGGCACAAAGTTTAACTGTGAAACCATTCTAAAATGGCCAAAAACGGCCGTTTCAACGCAGTTTTTATTCAAATATAATTTAATATTTCAACAATGTTAGTAGTTGGAACTTCTATTAACTATTTATTTCCATTATTGTTTAGTTATACATGATCCACGTGCGATAGTGTTGGTGTAAATTTACTATTTTGAGCCGACTGTAACACAGAGTTTATGGGCTTGTGATGCACGCTCTTAATCACCAGTGGGCAAAGGATTGCCCGGTTGTCCCAGAAAGTAGCTAGAGTAAAATTCCTGTCCAGATAGACTTCATTACAACCTGGATGGACGTTAAAGTTGTCGTTATTATGGATGTGTTTTGATAACGAAGACGTTGAGTTCCTCATGCATAGATAACATCGAAGCAAAGCACGAATACACCACAGAGAATAAAATATGAAAAGGAAGGGCTATAAAAGTTTTTTTTCCCCATTCAACGATTCTCATATACTGATATAATTTGTACAACTATAAATTTGTTGTTTTTATTCGTGGTGATGACGTTGCATTATATAGTTTCAGTGACTGTGTGTGTTTGTGTGTGTGTGTTGGCTATTAGTTGCGTAAACTATCTAATCAATTATAACACGTGTCGAGATTTCCTGAACGAGTTGTTTTTAAATCATCATCAATTAAGAGGAAATAAGTGGGTTTCTAATTAGAGCTAACAACAAGAAAAAATGTATATAAATATATATCAAGAACTTTAATAAAGAATTCTTAACATTGTTTGCTTGTGATTATGATCAATTCGTAGAGTGACGTTTCAGACAATTCTATTACCGAAACAAGTTGCCATGTTATCATTCAACAGTTATCACTTTTGATTATAATTAACAATATCGGGTGACCTGGTGGTCTAGGGGTAAGGTGTCGGACTTCTGTGCCGGGGGTCCGGGGTTCAATCCTCGGTCCCGACACAGATTTATCTGATTACCAAACCCTTCCTTCACCTCTGACAAGACATCTTGTGAATGTGAGGAATGCCAGGCTTCCACCGTGGTTCGGATCCCACGTTAAACTGTAGGTCCTCCATTTCATCTCGCAATCACCCTACCATTACACATTTGCGTAAGTGCATACAACACGAACGGGTAGTAAGACGTGGTTTTATTATCAATAAATAACCTTTTTCTTTGTATAAAGTCAATACATTACCTATAAAATAACACTAACAAAATATAAAAAATATTACCAATGTTGGTTGCAAAAAATAGGATTGTATTTTATAAAAAGACTTTCCTTTAAAAAAATAGGACTCAACCAAGTCTGATCGTAATTCGTGAAAATATAATATGTCATTATGTGAATTTTTGGCTTTTTTAAAACAGTTTTTTCACATACTAATTAAATAAAAAAAATTTAACCTAAACTGTATTCAATTTTGTGGTGCTCATCATAAATAGACCTTAAAACCAAAACTTTGGCTCACTTATTTATTTAATCACAATCAAACATTACATAATATATATATATAATCTTTCAGCGAATTTTAGTACGGATCTAACGACCCAAATCAATAAAAAATATTATTAACAGAAATAATTCTAAGCATTTGTTTGTAATATTTTAAAATTTCTGGAAACATTGTTGAGGATCGAATGGTTTAAGGAGTCCCTATCGCAATATCCTGGACTACAGATAATGGAGAGATCGGAGTTCGAATCCAGATTGAATGCACTGAGGGTTGTTTTTACAATACATCTCCACGAAAATACGGCTATACTCCCTATTAATTCGACCCACCCGTTACCTAATATACTATCGTAATTCGTACTCATGCATTTAAATCAAACGGGTAGTAAGAAGTTTGGTGGGGAGGGGGGGGAGTGAGAGAAACTTGTTCAACAGTTAAAAGGGACATAAACACACACACATATTCTTAATAAATGTGAAAAGCCTGATGAAATGTAATTGTAATTTCCTGCAAGGGAAGAAAAATATCAAGATAATATATTCGCTGTGTATAGTTAAAGTCTTGACACATGATTTTTATTCAAACTACACGGCTACGCTCGGTTTTATTTTTATAGACTATTTTTTTATAAACCTTGTAAATTTAAGTATACTAGTTTTTCATAACCGTAAGCTACCTACCAGATAAATATATGGCTTTAGGTATAAAATAATAAATATGCATATTTAAGGACATGTATCATTCCAGCAAACATAGCTTGTACATCTCATTTAAATGCATGATAAATCCAAGTAAATAACTACTTCTTTGTTGAATTCTTGGGAATATTTTACGTTTGAACAAAATAAACATTTATGGTCGTCAAAACACTTATTTCTTAGATATATATTTTGGCATTATTTTAGACACTTGTCTATATAAATGAGTTCAATTCAATACAAATAATCAGAAGCTTAATTTTTAAAATATCCTCCGTGTTTATTTTTATTTCTTAGCCCTGCTAGCTCATTTCCCTAGAATAATGATTACAAATATCAAGCATGAACTTTTTAGGTTCTTAAGGGCAAAAACAAACGCATGCATACTTGACACAGACCAGCATGTGTGTTAAATATGTTAAAACATGTTTCGAAGGCGCTTTCATATTAGATTTTTACCTTTCGATTGTTGTGTTTATTTTTATGAAATAAAAGTAGCTTAAAATTCTATTAAAATTATACACTGTTACTATTCTTTCTAGCACCTGTTGGAGTTTCGTTAGCCATTTTGAAATAAATCACGTATTCAAAAAGTATCTAATGATAAAATTACCTGCCCCCATCACACACACACACACACACACACACACACACACATATAAAG
>CABFVX010000206.1:175499-197735 GCA_902151425.1 Timema shepardi | reverse complement strand
CCCCCCCCCCTAGCCACTACCCATCCACTCTATGATCCGGTCGAAGGACCACCTAGCTACTGGTTGGCTTGCAATTATTATACGCTCGTATCTATACTTTTCAACATTTGCCTGCGGAAATAATTTTGGCGAGCGTTTTGGCGGCCACTTCTTTGGTTCCAAGGGAGGCCGCCATTTTAGGCCGTTTAACTCGATATACCCTTCATATGTTTTCTTTAACTAGTGGAAGATGCTATGGTTTGTTTAGGTCCTTTATAAAAATAAGAGGACTAATACGACGTTGTTTTATGTTAAGCACATGTTTCCTGCTATGTAGACCCTATGTTTTTAAAATTATTCTATAAATAATAATATCATTACTCACTTCAGTGGTTGCGTGGTCTAACACACTACTATTGTGTCAAATTAGACCGTTGAGGGCGGGGAGATCGAGGTTCGAATCTCTGTCTGGTGTAATGAAATTTTTTTCAAAAATTGTTTTCCACGCTCCCTCCACGCAAATGTGGGTTTCCTAATCACTAAAATCATTAGCGTAATTAGTACATAAAAGCGCATAGCCCGAATGGGTAGTAGGATGCTGTTCTAAAAAAAAATCTTCAATCGCACATGACCCGGCAAAACACGAGAAAGGACTGGATTCTTATCATGGCATTGATTGTATATTATACTTGCGCACTCATTACTATACATTCACACGTTCTCCGAAAAACCAGAACATAAACCTAATCACGTGACAAGCTCTTAGGCAATTACAAGAGTTCAGCTTCATCGGCGTTGTCAGCTCGGTCGCGATTTGATCTAACTTCGGCTTTCTTTATTTCTGCACGACAACTTCAGCTTTGAACACCCAATAGAATTTAAAAAAAACCACTATCAATGCGTAATCGCCTACAGTAGCCCCGTGGCTTCTTTGGTGCTGACTAACAGTTTTAAAAAGCTGCCAGACCAAATTACATATCCCTACGCCAAGCCAGATGATCTGCAAACACATGCGTTTAGCAGCTGTCAGTCAGCACTAAAGAAGCCATGGGGCTACTGTACAAAGCGGTATACTAGTAGACAGCTGCATCTACTATCTTGAAATTATTTGAAATAACTCGTTTGGTGGAAAGCGACTTGTATCATTCTTGCTCTGTTTAGATTTGTTTCGCGGCACTATACAATAATTTTAAACATCCACTGTGAGATATTAAGCTTAAGGATCTGTCTATACACTAAAAAAAATTATATAATATATCATTAATCAACTGGTTATGGTTTGTGTTGCAAAGTATTATGGGTCAGTATACTTTTCTCTTAGCCACTGATACAGATTCAGCTTTCTCTCTTGGACAAACTTGTGAATCAATATTCGATTTTTGTTTAGTGTGAACCAGGCTTAAGCTAACGGTTTCATTGCACGCTGTTTCAAAACATAAGTAGATCTAAGTAAAATTCAAAGTGTTATCCACTCCCTCTAAACAAATTCCTCCGATAAATCCTGTAAAAAAGAAGAAAAGAATAAGGTGCTTAACTTTTGCATTCAAGATAAGAACTTGTGTCATGGATCAATCAGAAATTCGATCTTAATTATTTGAAATCTTCTTGAAACTCAGATCCATCTCTTAGATTATTATTATTATTATTATTATTATTATTATTATTATTAGCACCGCGTCTTACTACCCATTCGGGTTATACGCACTTACGCTTAATGGTAGGGTGATTGTGAGATGAAATGGAGGACCTACAGTTTAACGTGGAATCCGAACCACGGTGGAGGCCTGGCATTCCTCATCTCTTTAAAAAAAATCAAAAAAATCAGCCAAGCATAACTGAACGACTGAGCTAAATTGGGAGGCACAGGTGCAATTCTTTGAAGGATTAATAAACTTAATGATTCATTTTATAATTGAGTCTAATGATGTTTTGTAATTGCCATATATTAAAACATTTTTACAATGGGAACACGTTGCTTTACGGCTGGACCACGTATTATTGTTATGACCTGCGTGTAAAGGGTTAGTTACTGTTTATCCCACATTAATGTTGGGCTTAGCGTTCCTTCTTGGTAATTGTAAACAAGGCGTACTGATGTACTAACTCAGCCCTGGATGTTGTAGCGCTCCATTTAAGATGATTGTCAATGTGGCTGAGCGAAAAACATCAAGCGATGGATATTAAGATACATCAAAATGCTAATCTAACCTAACCTAACCCTGCATAACCTAAACAAGACTAAAATAATATAAGGCAAAAAGGTTGGTGTATGCCGAATTCATATATACCCGCAGGTCTATGATCTGTTATAGTTCACCTGGTCAGTGATCGTGGCACAACCAAGCTATGACGATAATCCTCCTGGTTAGTGATCTTGGACCTACTAAGCTATGACGATAATCCTCCTGTTCAGTGATCGTGGACCTACTAAGCTATGACTATAGTCCTCCTGGTCAGTGATCGTTGACCTACTAAGCTATGACGATAATCCTCCTGCTCAGTGATCGTGGACAACTAAGCTTATGACGATAGTCCTCCTGGTCAGCGATCGTGGAACAACTTCGATATGACGATAGTCCTCCTGGTTAGTGATCGTGGACCTACTAAGATATGATGATAATCCTCCTGTTCAGTTATCGTGGAAAAACTAAGCTATGACGATAGTCCTCCTGGTCTCTGATCGTGGAACAACTTCGATATGACGATAGTCCTCCTGATTAGTGATCGTGCACCTACTAAGCTATGAAGATAATACTTCTGACTAGTGATCGTGGACAACTAAGCTATGACGATAGTCCTCCTGGTCAGCGATCGTGGAACAACTTCTATATGACGATAGTCCTCCTGGTTAGTGATCGTGGACCTACTAAGCTATGACAATAGTCCTCCTGGTTAGTGATCGTGGACCTACTAAGCTATGACGATAGTCCTCCTGGTTAGTGATCGTGGACCTACTAAGCTATGACGATAGTCTTCCTGGTCAAAGATCGTGACCCAACTGATATGCACCGGTCAAAACGTACTTTTGAAGATCAATCAAGAAATATATTGTTATATCTTATTAGTAGCGGTGGACACGCAGACTAAAAGGCAGGATAATATATCTTTGGTTATCATTAGTGAAATGGTCAACGTTAAAATTTCAGCTGTATATACTAAGGGTGTCGATTCATAATTAGTTCCCACCCTCTTCCCAGAAAATAGGGGTGAATTTCCTTTAAATTCTACCTCCCTCTCTCTAATTCACTAGCGTAATTAAAAGGCGTCCACTCAGGATGGGTAGTAAGACATGCTGGGAAACAAAATTTACAAATAAATGGTTCGGAATAAAAATTTTGTATCAAATGATTCATTCTTGTTTTGATTTTAAGTTTAAGATTAATCTTAATGAAACAATATTTTAACTGCACATCAATGAATCATCATCATCATCAACTGTTTCCAGCCTAAAACCAGGTCAGTTTAGTAAATGCCTCCATTTTCCTCTATTCTTCCACCCTTCTTCCTTCTTTGATTTCTTATATTCTTCTTCCGCTTGAACAATTTCTGTTATCTGCTCCTCCCATATCTTTCTTGGCCTCCCTTGATGTATTTTTCCTACATACGTCATATCCAACATTTTCTACGGCATCTTCTATTTTTCCAATCTCATTACACGTCCATACCATCTCGGTCTTGCTTCCTCTACTATCTCATGTACTCCAACATCCCCATTACATGCCCATACCATCTCAGTCTTGCTTTCTCTACTATCTCATGTACTCCAACATCCTCATTACATGCCCATACCATCTCAGTCTTGCTTTCTCTACTATCTCATGTACTCCAACATCCTCATTACATGTCCATACCATCTCAGTCTTGCTTTCTCTACTATCTCATGTACTCCCTGTTCTACTCTTTCCCGGATAACTTCATTCCTGATCTTGTTTCTCCTCGTGACAGTTATCATGCTTCTCACAAACTTTATTTTCATAAATCCATCCATTCATAAATGGACACCTTAATCACTTATAATTAACATATCAAACACACAAAGATTCAAATTAATTTATTAATCTTTAAATATATTTACTGGCCA
The DNA here is from genome assembly GCA_902151425.1 of Timema shepardi. Taxonomy (NCBI): domain Eukaryota; kingdom Metazoa; phylum Arthropoda; class Insecta; order Phasmatodea; family Timematidae; genus Timema; species Timema shepardi. The sequence goes on along the minus strand of CABFVX010000206.1, from coordinate 193,675 downwards.
ACAGCAAGATATATTTTTTATGTCATCATGGAAGATGCATAGCATTCATTTGAAAAGTAAAAAGGAAGCTTCCCTTGAAACAATCACCGGCCATTGGGGTGGGGGGAAAAAACCTTTATAAATAAAATAGTGCCTGTAGAAATAAAATATAAGCAAATTCAAAAGATGCAAACACATACAATAAATGTTAAAGAAAAGAGCACATATTTTAAATAAAGGTTACATGCCAATGGCTGGAATATTTAAATACTTAGCACTAAAAAAAAATTGCATAGCATTTTTACATCAGCCATTGTAATAAAAAAACACAACAGTTAAGAGAACGGTTTAGAATATATAATTATACCTAGAGGTGTTTTTTTTTTCAAGGAAAAGGTTTTTCAACATCAAACATGTGTTTAGGGTTGTCTTTTATTTATGTGTGTACCGAAATATGGGGTAAGGTCGGCTAAAGGGGGCATTTAGGATAGATAGAGTTTTATACTGCGTAATTCCGGGAGTCAGGTAAAATGTTGGGTGCATAATTAAGTATTAAACTTTTTCTAAACTTTCATTTTGATATCAATACTTATTATACCTTGATGGAATGTGGAAGGATAAAAAAAAAGTATTTGAGGTAAAACACCTTTATATCACAATTTGATATTATTTAAAAAAATCAATATATATATATGGTTTTATAGTATTCGTATATCTTTTGTTAAAGCTTGTAAAGTTAATAATGGGTTCATTAAAATTTTAAACTATAGAATACAAATTAATTATATTTATTATTAACTCTTTTAAATGTAGTGCTGGAGAAGACTTGAGAAGATCAGATGGACAGACAGGATGACAAATGAAGAATTCCCAAGAAGAATGGGTCAGAATAGAACCATTTTGGATGGGAATCTTCGGTACAAAGCAAACGGGATCGAACACATTATTAGGAGGAAATATCTTCTGCACGACATTAAAGAAGGAAAGGTTGAGGAAAAGAGGAGCTTAGGAAGGAGGGGAATTCAAATGTTATATGACGTGAAGGAAAGAAGGAAATTCTTGGATATGAAGGAGGATGTAGAGAACAGGGCGCACTGGTGGTCTAAGTTCGCTGACAAAATGAATGTAATCATACCTGTCGTAAGACAGAACACCTAAAAATAATAACAATAATCACGAAAAAACATATAACAAAATAATAAGAATGTTGTTCATCTGGTGAATTCCATCTACCCTGAACGGTTTCAAACTTAGCTTGACTCATTACCTAATGGAACTATCTTATAAGCTTCACCATAACGGAAACAAACCAAGGTAAGCTTCTTATCTTTCAATGTAAACTGAGTTTGCATGTGGTTATTAGAGAATGTGCAGTACATATTCATGAATAAAATAGCAGGGGCCTTAATTCATTAACGGGAGCAAATAATTGATCCGGCGCAAGTTTGAATGAAGTGTCCAAATCCCTATTTACTTAATGGAGCAAGTGCGATTTGAGAACAAGGCCACGCCTTTTATTTGCCATCACTCAAGAGTAACTATTGAATCATGATTGTCACTTAAACATATTTAAATTGCAGAATACTATCGTATTAGCTTAAAATACAATTAGTTACCTAACTGTACTCCAATTAATAATAAAGAAATGAAAATAACATACGCCTGTCAAGAACAAGATTTGTTTCAATTTAAATAGTGGTAACAAAGCAATTACTTACCTTTTATTGTTGAATTTTTACATTCAAACAACGCAATGGCATTTCTTGCATTATTACTAAACAAAACCACGAACTCCATATTGTAGTCTAACTAATGTTTGGCTAAATTTGTTTCATAGCAAATCTTAAGGATTTTGTAAATTTTGAAGGAAATAGTGTTTTAGACAGTTTTGCATTTCGTTCCCCTTATATTGTTTAAATAATTCTTCAGTGGCCATGTGCCAATTTCACTCCCCCATAGGCCTTTTTACAGGTCAAAAACTACTAAATTTATTATTTAAATTACGACTTTAGACAAAAATCTCCCTTTCTAACGCCACCAGTGTTACGCTACAAAATAAATTATTCAATATATTTTCCACCTGCCTTAATATATTCCTTTTGTGTGTGCTTCAAATATTTCGATCATCATAAAGTTGATAGATTTTTTTTTTTTCGTCCCCGGGCAGACTGGCTACCGTGCGCAGACCTAAGATTGCATGTTCAACTTTCCTGACTCGATACGTTTTTAATTTCCTCTCTCTTTCTATGTATATATCCGTAGAAAAAACAAAATATTTTACAATATCGTGGTGTGTCTTTGGGCCAAATCGGGTCATTTACTAGCGGTTAGCCCGAGGCGGGGTAGTATGGTCGCCAGACCTACACAACATTATAGGAAATGCCATTTACACACTCCTATAATTTTCTTTATTGGAACTTTTTTTGTTGTTGTTGTTTTTTCGCTTGAAGCTAAAGGGTATCTACTTTTGTGTGTCTAATTTTGTAAGTGTATTTATTATAAATTCAAGGTGTTTTCCGCAATTTATATAATTTGTGAATTTTTTTTTGCCTGTGAATTTGATACAACTAAATGAGAAGTTTATGAACCAACTGAATGGCGTAACTTGAAAGTACACAGGCGCGATTAAAAAAGTACTCCACTTATCCCTATCCCAAACTAGCTGTATCCAGAAAACATAATCGCCCCTATTTCTATAAAGATCTAGTTCTATTCAGTCCAACTCATTACACCCTATCCCTATATTGAGCTAGTTCTATCCAACCTCCTCATTAAACTCTCACCTTATCTTGAGATAATTCTATCCAGCCCCCTCATTAAACCCTATCCTTATCTTGAGCTAATTCTATCCAGCCCCCTCATTAAACTCTATCCCTATCTTGAGCTAGTTCTATCCATCCCCCTCGTTAAACTCTATCCTTATCTTGAGCTAGTTCTATCCAGTCCCCTAATTAAACCCTATCCTTATCTTGAGCTTGTTCTATCCAGCCCCCTCATTAAACCCTATCCTTATCTTGAACTAGTTTTATTCAGTACCCTCACTATACCCTATCCCTATCTTGAGCTAGTTCTATCCAGCCCCTCATTAAACCCTATCCTTATCTTGAGCTAGTTCTATCCAGCCCCATCAATAAACCTTATCCCTATCTTGAGCTAGTTCTATCCAGTCCCCCTCATTACACCCTATCCTTATCTTGAGCTAGTTCTATCCAGCCCCTCATTAAACTCTATCCTTATCTTGAGCTAGTTCTATCCAGTCCCCCTCATTACACCCTATCCTTATCTTGAGCTAGTTCTATCCAGCCCCCTCATTAAACCCTATCCTTATCTTGAACTATTTTTATCCAGTACCCTCACTATACCCTATCCCTATCTTGAGATAGCTCTATCCAGCCACCTCATTAAACCCTATCCTTATCTTGAGCTAGTTTTATCCAGTCCCCTCATTAAACCCTATTCTTATATTGAGCTAGTTATATCCAGCCCCCTCATTAAACCCTATCCTTATCTTGAGCTAGTTCTATCCATGCCCCCTCATTAAACCCTATCCTTATCTTGAGCTAGTTCTATCCAGCCCCATCAATAAACCTTATCCCTATCTTGAGCTAGTTCTACACAGTCCCCCTCAATACACCCTATCCTTATCTTGAGCTAGTTATATCCAGCCCCTCATTAAACCCTATCCTTATCTTGAGCTAGTTCTACCCAGTCCCCCTCAATACACCCTATCCTTATCTTGAGCTAGTTATATCCAGCCCCTCATTAAACCCTATCCTTATCTTGAGCTAGTTTTATCCAGTCCCCTCATTAAACCCTATCCTTATCTTGAGCTAGTTTTATCCAGTCCCCTCATTAAACCCTATCCTTATCTTGAGCTAGTTATATCCAGTCCCCCTCATTACACCCTATCCCTATCTTGAGCTAGTTTTATCCAGTCCCCCTCATTACACCCCATCTCTTTCAGGTTTATTCTAATGTTATCTTCCCATCAGCGTTTAAGTCTTCCCAATGGTTTCTCCCCATATCTCACAATCATAAAGACCATTGAAACTATTCTTTTGTATATTTTGAGGTCGACCTTGGTCGTCTATGGCTAGAGTGTTCACCTCAAGACCCAACTTTCGTGGGTTCAAACCCAGCCTGGGTTGACGGATATTTCTTAAGCGATAAAAGTCCTTAGCACAACGTCCTTCGGAGAAGAAGTAAAGCCATCGGTCCCATGTCAATTGTGGCTTGTACAATAACTTTGGAAGGTTTGTGAAAATACCTTTCCTGGCAATATTGGTAGTACCTTTCATTATCACTCGTAGAAATTCTAGTGTGATAATATAATATGTCTGTTCAGAAGTTGCGCGTTTAAATATTTCAAATAAATGCAATAAAATATATTCCGAGCTTAATATTTCTTGCCAATAGGTTAAATGTTAAAATTTACTGACCGAATCAAATAATTCATTTCTCTATTGTATTGTTTTCATAATTTCCACTCTAATATCAAATGAGGAGCAATGTACTCAAATATTTTGTCTCTTTTTATATACATATAAATATTCTAACGACACCATCTTTATAAGTCAATATAATACAAGAATTTATAAATAGTATTTTAAATCTAACATAGATATTACAATTAAATATAGAATATATATTTTTATTTTAATATTTAAATAAATCTATGTATGTAATAAAAACATTGTCTGAAAAATGCGTCAATCTTTTCATTTTAATTTGATATAATTTTTTTTATATACAAACAATAAATAAACTAAGTACTGCAATAAAAACGTATACTTCATTTTACCATAGCCAATAGTAATTTAAATTTTCAAACGGCCTCTCATTTTGTACTTAGCTTGTCCTAACTTTATGACGCTCTAAGTAAGACAATACCAAAACAAACATAGCCCTTTACATCAAAGAGACTATATATGTTGATTGCCTCCACTTCTGTCTAATGTAATCACGCAAATAATCACATACCCAACTTAATTACACTAAATTAGAATGGCAGCTACGTCCAGAATAATAAATATTACAAAAAAAAATCGAATGTACACTCAGTTTCTTGATTACACTATGGCCATATCTTATAAGCAGAGCCATAGTGGAACTATATAAGGTAAGTTTGATTATTTTAAGTTTACTTTCAAAGGTGGCAGTATTACCTTGATGGGCCATCTTATAAGCAATCCAGGGATTCTCAGCTATTTTGTTTGGAGGAATCCCTTTAAATATTTTGTAAAATCTCGAGGAATATCTACCTGACTAAAACGTATGTTCGACCGGGGTGGATTAAAAAAATATACTTGCAAACCAGTAGGGCTTATAAATAATAATTAACTCACACTATTGAATAAAATATTTAAAGTTATCCGGGAAAGAATGGAAATACAGAAAGTACATGAGATAGTAGAGGAAGCAAGAATAAGATGATATGGTCATGTAATGAGGATGTTGGAGTACATGAGATAGTATAGGAAACAAGACTTAGATGGTATGGTCATGTAATGAGGGTGTTGGAGTACATGAGATAGTAGAGGAAACAAGACTGAGATTGTATGGGCTTGTGATGAGGATGTTAGAGTACATGAGATAGTAGAGGAAACAAGCTGAGATTGTATGGGCTTGTGATGAGAATGGAGAAGAGGATGATAAAAGAAAATGATGGAAATGAAGTATATAGGAAAAAGACCACAAGGGAAGCCAAGAAGAAAATGAAAGGGGTAGATAAAAAAAGTGTGCAAGTAAGAGGAGAAGAATGGAAGCAATTAAAGGAGGAATACTGGAAGGATATTAAAAGACGGAGGCATTTTACTAAACTGACCCGGACACAGGCTGTAAACAGTTGATGATTTGGATGATTTCAAGGGTATTTATTACCTATTTCTATTTACTAACTACTGCCCTTCGGTTCTTGAAATTGGCTTAAATTTACCCGCCTCGATGGCCGCGTGGTCAAAGGCGCTACTCTCGCAGTAGACTAGACTGCCGATGACGTGGAGATCGAAGTTCGAATCCAGGTCGGGTGTACTGAGTGTGTGTTTTTTCTAGATAATTTCCTACTTTCTCTTCACGTAATTGTGGGTACACTGCCTCTAAATTTAACTTTTCCACCAACGTAATTAGTACATAAGATTATAGCTCGAATGGGTAGTAAGACTCTTAGATCAAGAAAAAACTTCATTTGAAAATTTTCTTACTTATATTCTCTTTTATCACTAGCCCAGCCTTTGTACGTGGTCACACTGTCTAAGGCGCTACGATCACAGTAGACTTGACTGCCGATGTTGGGGAGATCGAGGTTCCAATCTCGGTAGGGTATACAAAGAGGTTTTTTTTCATAATGGTTATCAACTCTCCCTTAACGCAATTTTGGGTACACTTTCTCTAAATATAGCCTTCCTAACCCCTAAAACCATTAACGTAATTTGTACATAAGCGTATAACCCGAACGGGTAGTAAGACGTGGTGATAAAAAAAATACTACAGGCAGTCTTCTCTTTATTTTCCTTGGCTACACTAGTTATATTTATATATTTACACAATGTCCAAAAATTATGGACAATCCCATAAAAAAAAAGGAGCAAAGCTTTTTTGGAAATTCTCACGGAACCCTAGACATGGGTTCACGGAAATCGTGTTTGTAATCACTGAGCTATACCTTAGTGGAATGTTGAAAGGTAAGTTTGGTACCTTTCAGGGTAGAAGAAGGTTAGGTCTTTATATGTTTCAACGACTGTACACGAGGATATTGTTGATATCCTCTAGACAAGTTAAAAACTTTCGTGACTATACTCCGTGCACAAACTTCTCTCTTTTTTTTCTCTCTACTATTTGAAACGCGTTACTCTAAATAATAATAGTAAAAAAAAATATGTTAAGTTAGAAACCTTCTATGAATATGCTCATAGATGGTTGTATGTGTTGTTTTTTGTCACTAACATCAGCCGAGTGTTTTGGAAGAGATCTGAAACGCCAATATTGCGTGGACGAAGCATCAAGAAGTGAACTTGCGTGATGACCGAAGAGAAGATTATAAAATACAAGAAGCTAGTCACTCACTCATTATAAAACAGGAAAAAGGGAGCAGGGGGGGGGGGAATATTTCTTTTTCAGGATAGAAACGATCTATGTGTGGCATTTTTCACCCACCCGGGGCTATCGGTATTTTTAATTACGCTGAATGAAAGACCCGGTTCGGTGGTAGATTAGGTGATTAAAGGTGTCATTCTAGGGGGTTCGAATCTTGGTCAGTTCTACTGGAGGTTGGGGGGTGGTTTTCCTATATGGTTTTAAAATATCCCTACTCGAAATTGCGAGCACAATTTATCTGATTTAAAAAAAATATATTAGCACTACATCTTACTACCCGTTAGAGTTACACCCTTATGTACTAATTACACTAAAGGTATTAGGGATTATAAAGGTTATATTTATAAGAAGTGTACCCGTGTTCACGTAAAGGGAGAATGGAAAAACATTATAGATAAACCACCCTCAGTACACCCGGCTGAGATTCAAACCTCTATCTCCCCGTCATCGTCAGTCTAGTGTACTGTGAGAGTAACGCCTTAGACGACACGGCCATCGAAGCGGGTTTCCTCCAAATTCAACCTTCCTCATACCTAACTCATTACCGTAATTATTACTTATACGTATTAACCTGAAGAGTTAGTAAAACGAGGTGATAAAGGAAAAAGAAAAGAAAAAAATACTGTGTGTCGTGAACCCGCAAGCGAGCTATACCGACCGAGCGACGGCCGCCTTTAGGACCACCGCGCGCTGGGCGACCAGCTAAGCGACCAGCTTGGCTACCAGCGACCAGTGAGAATGCTTGCGGTAAATGGAACAGCTCGCACTTGACTGTAGCGACCAGCTGGCTCTGGGATAACGCAGGCGACCACTGAAATAACGCAGGCGACCAGCTGGCCGACTGCACAGATCCATTAGAAATTAGAAATTAAATGGCCGGTTGCTCCCTTGGTCGCTGAGCCAATCGCCGGTGTCTAAAATGTCACAGAGGCTGGTCGCCCAGTGCGCGGTGGCCCTTAGCGACGATGATGCCAATATTTGCAGACACCAGTTTTCATGTGGTCAGCACAATGAGCCACTGGTCGTTAATCTCAGTTTTATAAGCAGGAACTGCTACTTATTTATCCAAGCACTTCCTCATTTGTCCTCGTGAGGCTGAGTTAGACCCGTTCCAGACCCACTGCTTCACAGATACATTTTGCAAGCGTCAGAGATCGAACCAGGAACCTCTTGGATTGGTAGCCAGGAACTATGACAAATATACATACTTCTAATGACAAATGATCTCTGTTGTAGAAGATCCAACAGTTCAATATTGTGTCTAAAACAAGTCCATTTGACCTTTATTTTCATTTAATTACTTATCAAACTGTTCTAAAGATAAATAAACCTTCGAGATATACTTTAAAATGTTTATTATTATATCTCACACTTTACACGCCGTGTATGAGTTCATTCTTAGTAAAATATTTAGAAATTACATATGAGCCCAGTTAAGTTTTGGTGCAATGCACTATCCGTATCCTGATGTCAAAGTATTCAATTCGAAATAATTATATATAATATATATTGAAATAGAGCCACTAGTTTACAAACAATCAATTAATTTATTAGGTGACCTGGCGGTCTAGGGGTAAGATGTCAGACTTCTATGCTGGCGGCCGGGGTTCAATCCTCGGTCCCGGCATAGATTTATCTGATTATCAAACCCTTCCTTCACCTCTGACAAGACATCTTGTGAATGTGTGGAATGCCAGGCCTCCACCGTGGTTCGGATTCCACGTTAAACTGTAGGTCCTCCATTTCATCTCACAATCACCCTACCATTACACATTAGCGTAAGTGCGTATAACCCGAGCGGGTAGTAAGACGTGGTGCTAATAATAATAATAATAATAAATTTACTTACCAATATCATGTGTCTTAAAATAAAGTTGATTTTTTTTAAATATAAAAATCGCGTGATGTTAATGCCCTGAACAGAGCTATAATTTATTTTTACAAATACAGTACTCCAATATTAATATCATGGGAAAAAAATCATGTATAATTTATTTATGTTAGAAAAAAATATTGATGCAAGTGGTATAAATTGTAATTTCCAGTCACTTTAATTATAATAATATATCGAATAAACTTTTTTAATTGAATCATATTAAAAACAAAGTTTGCAAATTAACTGATACTCACTTAAAAGTGTGCTATTTATGATCGCAATGGAGTCTATGTGCGTATTATAAATATATTTAAACTACCAGTATTATATAAATATAAAACTATTATTATAATTATAGATTATACAGTTTAATTACTTGAGAATCTCTCGGTGTCGCCATAAGCTCCATTCTTGTTTTTTTTTTAGTCTGGAGCCATAAAGGTAATAAAAGTAAAGGCAGTGATCAGCTCCTTCAATTTCCCCCCGCGGTGCCCCTTCCATCACCCATATCACCACCCCCTTCTGTTTTCGAAGCCGTGCCCCTGAGCTAAACATTTCACCGAATTCCAGTAGCCATCATATACAGGCTGTCATGTTGATCACGCAAAAAAACAAAAACATAAAAACATGAAATTCTTTAGCCAAGACTTTTATAATCGTGAGTTTAATAAGTCTCTCTATAAAAAGAAATAGTATTCAGCACTTAGGACTTTGGTTTAGTCTTTAAAGGAGAACTTTACATTACACGACGAAAATAAAATTTAGGGTGTTCGAAAACAAGGAGCCTTGGAAGATATTTGGTACAAATGGGGATGGGGATACTGGAGAGTTGAGGAGATTAAATAATGATTAGTTACATACCCTGTACTCATCACAAGACATTGTAAAGATAGTCAAGCCTTGCAGAATACGGTGGGCAGCACCTTCACAGCGAATGGGAGAATCTAGAACTTTGTTCAGGGTATTTATTCTACTGGTAAACCCAATAGGATTAGAACATTGAGAAGACCTAAAGGTAGATGGGAGGATAACATTAGAATGTACATGAAATAGATAGGGTGTAATGAGGTGGACTGGATAGAATTAGCTTAAGATAAGAATAGGGTGTAATGAGGTGGACTGGATAGAACTAGCTTAAGATAGGAATAGAGTGTAATGAGGTGGACTGGATAGAATTAGCTTAATATAGGAATAGTGTGTAATGAGTTGGGCTGGATAGAACTAGCTCAAGATAGAGATAGGGTGTAATGAGGTAGACTGGATAGAATTAGCTTAAGATAAGAATAGGGTGTAATGAGGTGGACTGGATAGAACTAGCTTAAGATAAGAATAGGGTGTAATGAGGTGGACTGGATAGAATTAGCTTAAGATAAGAATAAGGTGTAATGAGGTGGACTGGATAGAACTATGCTTAATATAGGAATAGTGTGTAATGAGTTGGGCTGGATAGAACTAGCTCAAGATAGAGATAGGGTGTAATGAGGTAGACTGGATATAATTAGCTTAATATAGGAATAGGGTGTAATGAGTTGGGCTGGATAGAACTAGCGTAAGATAGGAATAGAGTGTAATGAGGTGGACTGGATAGATCTAGATTAAGATAGGGATAGTGTGTAATGAGGTGGGCTGGATAGAACCAGCTTAAGATAGGAATAGAGTGTAATGAGGTGGACTGGATAGAATTAGCTTAATATAGGTAATAGTGTGTAATGAGTTGGGCTGGATAGAACTAGCTCAAGATAGAGATAGGGTGTAATGAGGTAGACTGGATAGAATTAGCTTAATATAGGAATAGGGTGTAATGAGTTGGGCTGGATAGAACTAGCTTAAGATAAGAATAGGGTGTAATGAGGTGGGCTGGATAGAACTAGCTTAAGATAGGAATAGAGTGTAATGAGGTGGGCTGGATAGAACTAGCTTAAGATAAGAATAGGGTGTATTGAGGTGGAATAGATAGACCTAACTTAAGATAGGAATAGGGTGTAATGAGTTAGAATGGATAAAACTATCCCTAAATAGAGATAGTTGGCTTACAATGAACTTTCTAACCCCTAGTGCCACAGAGTAAATAACAAATTCGATAATTTAAGGTACAAAACTTACAATGGGTATTTTTATGAATCTTTGTATCTCAGCATTCAACTCTATCCTGAGACACATTATACAATCCGTAACCTGGAATCCAACCTCCTACAAATACCTTTCCACATTATCTTCCCAACAAACGTCTCGGCTTACCAAACGGTCTTTCATCGTCAAGTTTCCCAACTAAAATGTTGTGTACACATGTGTCATCAGTCATCACACATACACGCCACATGAACACCCTACTTCATCTAGCGTGCCTTAGTTATCCCTAATGTGCTTGAAAATACATATCATGAAACTTTTAGTCTTAAACCTTAGTTAAGCTATTAGGTAGGTGACCTGGTGGTCTAGGGGTAAGGTGGCAGACTTCTATGCTGGTGGCCGGGGTTCAATCCTCGGTCCCGGCACAGATTTATCTGATTACCAAACCCTTCCCTCACCTCTGACAAGACATCTTGTGAATGTGGGGAATGCCAGGCCTCCACCATGGTTCGGATTCCACGTTAAACTATAGGTCCTTAATTTCATCTCACAATCACCCTACCATTACACATTAGCGTAAGTGCGTACAACCCGAACGGGTAGTAAGACGCGGTGCTAATAATAATAATAAGTTGTTAGCATCTCTCACTAGTGTGCTTAGAGGTTCCGGGCTCGAATCCTTGTATGGCCGAAAAACTTATCGATGGTGAAATATGGATTTCCCCTTTGATATTGATAAATTAACGCCCAACCCACTTCGATGGCCACATGGTCTAACGAGCCACTCCCGCAGTAGGCTAGACCACCGAAGATGGGGAGATTGAGGTTCGAATCTCGGTTGGGTGCACTAAGAGTGATTTTTTCCAAAACGGTTTTCCACTTTCCCTCCATGAAAATGAGAGTACACTTCCTAAAAATATAGCCTTCTTCCCTTCCTTCACCTCTGACAAGACATCTTGTGAATGTGGGGAATGCCAGGCCTCCACCGTGGTTCGGATCCCACGTTAAACTGTAGGTCCTCCATTTCATCTCACAATCACCCTACCATTACACATTAGCGTAAGTGCGTATAACCCGAATGTGTAGTATGACGTTGTGCTAGTAATAATATGTTTCCTTGCAAGTGATCATAACTTCCATTGTCTGTGTTTTTATCCTGGCTGTGAGATGAGGATTGTCTTGGAAGTGAGATATAGTTACACGGTACTAGGAGATGATGGCAGGCCATTGCATCACAGAGAACTACCCACCATAGTGAGGAATGAGGGTTTCCTCACAGTGTTGAGGGATACGTTCTCTGAATGACCACTTACTACGCCAGATTTGCAAAATATATATTTATTATAGTGAGAATACTTTAAGAATTTGGATACAATCCAATTTTAATAGAAAGAACATTATCTGACAACTTGAGAAGTCACTAGAACCTCATTCTAATTTCCAAAGAAATAACCACATCTGACACAAAAGTTACTAGATCCACAGTTCAATGTTCACAGAAAGAATCTTATCTAAGAGATGTAAAATTTACTAGATCTACAGTCCAATGTTTATAGAAAGAACCTTATCTAACAAAGAGAAGATTCACTATATTCACAGTCCAATGTTAGTAGAAATATATATAGATTTTTTTTAGCACCGCGTTTTATTACCGTTCGGGCAAGTACGCATATATACTAATTACTCTAATGTGTTAGAGATGAGGAAGGCTGAATTTTTAAAGTAAGTGTACCCACATTTGTATTGAGGTGGAGGGGAAAACCAACTAAAGAAAAAATTTAATCATGTCCGACCAGATGTGAAACCCCAAATTACCATTTATCTTAATTCCATAAGCCTATAACCCAAAGGTGTAGTAATAAGAAGCAGTGCTAAAAAAAACCCAGAGGTTAAGAAAAGATAAGTCACAGAATTTCTTCGGCAGGAATTTCTGGTGCATTATTACCAATTAACAATTTTGAAAAAGGTTAGATTTTTAACCTTTTGATAAAAAATAAATGGTCTCTTGTGAATTAATGGCATCTGCTATCACTTATTTTTTATGTCACTATAGAGGGCGTGTGACTATTTTTCGAGGTACAGTATGTTAATAATCGGCAGGTATATTAAAAAAAAAGGCAATTCAAGAAAGGAACTCAAAGGGTCACATATTTCTTATTTCCTTTTTTTTTTATTTCGTTTGTTGGCGATTTGATTGTGGAGGTTTACGGTTGTTTATTGATTATAGGTTTTGTCAGGGAAGATTATTTTCTTAGTTGTGGTAAGAGTGTTTCCTTGCGGATGCTTACCATAGTAGATTCAAATGTACAGTCGGATTACAAACCAACTAAACAGGATGAAAAGAATATATATCACGTCAGAAAACATTTCAAAATAAACCTAGTCGTGTCGTTTTATGTTCTGTTCCGGTAGAGTAACTTTTAAGCAAAAGTATTTATTTATATGAATTTAATCAAATATTTTTTGGCTAAAAGTAATAATAATTGATAAAAAGGTTATATATTCTTGTTTATTATTTTAATTCTTTTCTCCTTATTTAATTTAAGTATTGGTTTTTCTTCTATGACGTTGACATGACGTATCGGTAATTTTTCACTTTCTTCAAGTCTTATTTATATTAAAGATGATCCATTTTACTTCCTACTATTGGAAAGTTTGTGAAATTTTACGGTTTTATATGGAATAATTTTTAGTGAGATGGTAGTAAAAATTATTAAATATAAAACGGTAAAATTTCACAAACTTTCCAATAGTATGAAGTATAATCAATCATATTTAATACAAATAAGACTTGAAGAAAGTGAAAAATTACCGATACGTCATGTCATCGTCATAGAAGAAAAACCAAAACGTATTTTATTATAAAATAAGAAGAAGAGAATAAAAATAATAAACAAGAAGATATAACCTTACTATCAATGATTATTACTCCTTACCAAATAAACATGAACATTATTAGAAATAAAAGTAATAAAACAAATTTTTCACAGAAACGACCAAAGTTAAGACGACAAAAAATCCATTAGTCAACTATTATAATATTTCAATCTAAAGTTGAAAATAAACTACGCACTAAGCGCAGAGTAAATTTCTATTATTTATCATAGTTTGTAAATTATGAAACAATACATCTATTTCTATAATTTTATCATATTATTATATAACTTTAAACCGTGAAATATGTCCAAAAAATTAATCTTTCAAATGAACTACTGTAATTGTTTTTTATATTAATACTTACTTTCTCAGCATCACGTCTTACTACCCGTCAGGGCTACATGTATATGCATTAATTAAAATAACGGATTAAGGATGAGTAAGTTAGAAAATTTAGAGGAAGTGTAGCCAAATTTGCGCAGAGGGAGAGCGGAAACCCATTTAGTAAAAATCAGCATCAGTACACCCAACTGAGATTCGAACCTCGATCTCCCCGTTACCAGCAGGCCAGTCTAACACGAGAGGGGTGCTTTAAGGAGGGTTGGAAGGGGACGCGAAAAAAGGTTGATATCATCATGCGAAGAAAATTAAGTTCTATATTTGTAACTGGAGCAATATTTTTTGTTATTTTGGACCAAAATAAGTTTTGCAATAAAAACTTCAAAAACACTCCCGTTTTTCGCATTCCTTTCCATCCCACCTTAAGCTACAATATTTATTATTATTATTATTATTATTACCGCGTCTTACTACCCGTTCGGGTTATACGCCTATGTAATAATTACGCTAATGGTCTTATGGATACGGAAGGCTATATTTAGAGGAATTGTATCCACATTTTTGTGGAGGAAGAGTGAAAAATCATTTTGGAAAAACCTCTGTTCACCCAACTGAGATTCAAACCCCTATCTCCCCGTCATCGGGGATCTAGTCTACTGCGACAATTACCATGTAGCCACTAGAACGCGTGTCATATCTTTAATGCCATGAGTGTTTTTTTTAAAATCAATGTCGATTCTAGCCATTTATGTTGAATAATACCGATGTTTTGTCCAATTTATGAAATTTTCAAACATAATATTTTTCACCACACAGTTTTCAAACTGACAATATAATGAAGGCTTTAAACAGACTTTTTACACTCCTGTTAAGTCCTTGTTGGGAAGTGGTAAGGGGTAGAGGGCGGGGGGTAGCAACCTCTTTTTGAATACGAGTTTTTATAAATCAATATTCATGTTCAGTGGAATGCAAGAGTGGTTTTATCCTGAAGGTTTTTCATTGCATACAAATCTTGTTTGGTCTATGTATATATTTCTGAATTTTAGTTTACAATTTTTACTTATTTTTTTAAATTTGATATATCAATACATATCATCACACAAGTCTCAAATTATTGTAATCCCGTCTCTGTCCTTATGGAGGGTACCGCAATTCAATTAATTTATATCGATTGAAAAATGATACTTGGACATGAGAATTGAACCGGGGTCTTTGACTTAGCCCACCAGTGCTCTACCACTGAGCTAAGCTGAATGAAAAATGAGCTTCAACCCTGGAAGAATACCATATAGTTCAGTGGTAGAGCAAAAAGCTAAAGGTCCGGGATTCAATCCCCGTGTTCATGTATCATTTTTCAACTAACATAAAATATGAAATAACTATTTATAATTTTTATGTCATTATATGGGTAAACTTTTGACAATTTAGAAAACGAAGGTCTTATAATAAAGCACTTGCCTATTCAACTGAAGCTCACGAGTTCAAAGCCGGCCACGATTGACGAATATTTTACCACACGATAAATAATATGTAGCAAAACTTCCTACGGATGGAAAGTAAACCTGTTGGTACCAAGACAAGTAAAATACAGACGGAGATTACATACGATACCTTCCCGGAAAAAATTTTTTACACATGTTCTCGCTCGCTCATAGAAATTTACTACTAAAGTCAGCGGGAAACCACCGTATCGATTCCAAACTTCTCCTAGTACAAGTGATTTCTCCCAGATGGAGAGGGCTGGCTACACTAATCAAATGAAGGACCGGGAGCATGCGATGCTATTTAATGAATGAAGAGAGACACAAAACCAAACTTTGGGGGGGGGGTAAGGGGTTGTAAATTTTTGACAATGTTTAGGTAATCAAAGTCCGGGGTCATCTCATTACCCAAATTTATTACTTAAATCACATCACACCTGCTTCCAGTGGTTGAATGGTCTAAGGCGTCACTCTCGTGATAGTTTGTACTGCCGATTACGGGGAGATTGGGGTTCGACTCCCTGCTGGGTTAATTTTCCTAATAGTACTAATACTAAAATTTGGGTACATTCCCTTTAAATTCAACCTTCCTCATTCTTAACAAATTATAGTAATTAATATATAGCAATGTAACCCGGATGGGTAGTAAGACGTGGTGGGGAAAAATCACTAATAAATAAAATTATTAGGATTTTTTTTCGCCACGTCTTGCTACCCATTCAAGCTGTATACACACATTAATTACGCCAATAGAATAGGGGTAAAGAAGTTAAAATCTTAGAGTAAATGTAGAGGCATTTGAATGGAGGGAGGGGGGAGAACAAACCATAGTAATAACCTCGATTTCCTCGTTATTGGCACGAGAGTGACGTCTTAAACACTTCGACCCCTATACGGGTAAAATTGCTAATAAATATATAGCTATATTTCTTAGCACCACGTCTTACTACCCATTCTGGCTATAAGCTTATGTAATAATTACTATAAAGGATTAGAAAGGTTAAATTTAAAGGAAGTGTATTTGCGTAGAGAAAGAGAGTTGGACACCATTTAGTAAAAAAAATAAACATCCATCAATACATCCAACCGGGATTGAACCACTATCACCAGCAATGTTGTTCATTGCGGTAGTAACGCCTTAGACCATGCGACCACTGAAGCGAAGAAATAAACACCTCATATCGGAAAACATTTTACACACTTCTCAAGAGGTGTTTATTTTTTATTTTTCGATACGACTGTCCTCAAAAGTAAAAGAACTTCAGTCAATCCACATAACCCTACCCTTACCTTTACGTCGATACGCAATCACACACGCGGCCGCACGTTGAGGGAAAAGAAGTAGTCCCTTTTTTTTTCCCCCTTCTAATAAAATGTCTACTAGCTTATACCGCAGTTCCAGTCCCCTCGAAGTTGGGGATATGATAGTATTTAAACTGGGACAATAGCACGTACCAGGTCGGAATGATTATAGCCGGCAAAACAAACCCACCGGATTTAATAACAACAAACAGTTGAAGAGGAGCTGAAGAAATATGTTGTTTCCTAGTTTGTAATAGTATTATTATCATTACTATTATCTTTACGCGTGGAACGTGATACAAGGAACGGATTGAAGAATACAGGATGACCCGAAAGTATTTTGGTGATTTGAGGGGAGACACTAAAGGAACTTAACGATCTGCAGTGAAGTGTCGTGGAGAGTGTCCATGGTAATCAGTGCCCAAGTCCGATTTTTCAGAAGAAGGGTGAATAATAATAATAGTATTTAGCACCGCGTCTTACTACCCGTTCGGGTTATACGCTTTAAGTAGTAATTACGCTAATGGATTAGGAATTGGGAAGAATGAATTAGAGGAAGTGAACCCGCATTTGTGTGGAGGGAGAGTGGAAAACCATTTATGAAAAACCACCCCCAGTTCACCCGACCGAGATTCGAACCTCGATCTCCCCATCCTCAGCAGTCGAGCTCAACACGACTAGCGCGTTAGCCAACTACGCCACCGAGGCGGGTGGCGAATAATCGTCACGTCTTAATACCTTCTCGGGTTATAAATAATTATGATAATTACTCTAGTGGAGTAGAGATGTGGAATAAGAGCGGGGAAAACATTTAGTGTGAACTACCCTCACAGTACAACCGACCGGGATTCGAACCCCCCAAAATACCCGTCATCAAAGAGATTGTTTAACAGGAAAGTGACGCCTCGTAAATTATTGGTCTTATAAATGATATATTTCAAATAAAAGAATGTTATTTTTTATAATCCTACATTTTGGCTCAGATAAGCTAATTGTTTTCTCAAACAGCCACGGAGATACAATTGAAAGTGTAAATTTACATCTATGTAAACTACCCTCAAAGTAATTTTAACGAGGAAATGAGTATTTGCAATTTTTAAAATATTTTTGTACTGTTAAACAGGGCCTAGATACTAATTTTAATCAAAATCGTTAGAGAA
>CABFVX010000206.1:152973-173382 GCA_902151425.1 Timema shepardi | reverse complement strand
CTCTAATTCAACCTTCCCAATTCCTAATCCATTAGAGTAATTAGTACTTAAAGCGTATAACCCGAACGGGTAGTAATACACGGTGCTAAATATAAATAAAATACTCTTCTGATATGTTTTATAAAATATAATTTATACATCACATAGAAGAAAAAACCTTAATTAATGGAATTGTATGTTTTGATGATAACTTGATTTATCAGATTAACACGAAATATTACAAACAAACTGTGCAATAAAACATTTTTTCCAAGTAATTGTAGTGCTTATGCAATTTATATAAATAGCCAAAATATAGACTAATAATTATTTAAGCCTAGGGCCACTAAAAGAAACCCGCCTCGGTGGCGCAGTTAGCTAACTCGCTCGTCGTGTTGAGCTCGGCCGCCGAGGACGGAGAGATCGAGGTTCGAATCTCGGTCGGGTGAACTGGGGGCGGTTTTTCCTAAATGGTTTTCCACTCTCCCTCCACGCAAAAGCGGGTTCACTTCCTCTAATTCAACCTTCCCAATTCCCAATCCATTAGCGTAATTAGTACTTAAAGCGTATAACCCGAACGGGTAGTAAGATACGGTGCTAAATAATAATAAACACTAGAAGAAAATATATTACTATCGAACTAAGATTCGGATTCAAGAATATGTCATATATTAAATTCGAATTTGTTTCGAATTGAAAAATTAGACTTCGCACACACCTTATATATATATATATATATATATATATATTAAACTAGCAAAATGGTATCCACTTGCACTTGGGCTGTACCAATAGAGTGGCTGCTCACTCTAGCAAATTTAGTGATAACATAAGCGGGTAGAGGGTGTCATGTGGTCAACACAACAAACCGTTAATCTTAGTTTTCTAGACCAGAGACGCTACCTATTTATTCAAGTAACTCCTCATTTGTCTTCTTGAGGTTGAAATTGATTCCATTTCAGACTCCCTGCTTCACAGGAGAATTCTCGAAGCGCCAGGAATCAAACCCGGGACTTCTGAATATGCAGACAGTAATTCTTGACCACCAGATCACAGAGGTGGTCCCTTGATACAATATTTGATATGCAAATTCCTCGCACTAACGGTCGTGTGGTCTATGTCGTCATCATTTTTGTTAATTTAATAAATTACTACGTATTACTTACTACCCGTTCGGTTTATACGGCTATGTACTAATTACTCGTAGAATAATGGTTTCAGGGATAAGGAAGGATACATTTATAGGAAGTGTAGCCACATTTACTTGGAGGGAGAGTGGTGAATCACTTTGTGAAAACCACCTTCAGTACACCTGACCGAGATTCAAACCTCGATCTCCCCGTCATCGGCAGTCTAATCTACTGCGAGGGAAGCACGTTAGACCACGCGTCCACCAAAGCGGGTTCTTTGATCTTAAAGAGATATACCTATAGCTATAACTTCAGAAGATAAGTTCAGATTAATTTTCTACGCATTTTAATCAAATCACAGCAGTTCTAGGAATATTTTACATGAGCATAGTGGCAAAGTGTCTCGAACTACTCTCGTGTGTACTAAGAGGATCTCTAGATAGAAAACAGTCTCGATAGACTATACTGAGCAGAACTCGAAATTACAGACTGTCTGTCTCGATCAACTCTCGTATGTACTGAGCAGAACTCGAAATCACAAACTGTCCGTCGGGATCAACTCTCGTATGTACTGAGCAGAACTCGAAATCATAAACTGTCTCGACCTACTATACTGAGCAGAACTCGAAATCATAAACTGTCTTGACCTACTATACTGAGCAGAACTCGAGATCACAAACTGTCTCGATCGACTCTCATGTGTACTGAGAGGATTTCGAGATCACCAACTTTCTCGATCAATTCTCGTATGTATTGATCACAATTCGAGGTCATAAACTGTCTCGATAGATTCTCGTATGTATTGAACACAATTCGAGGTCATAAACTGTCTCGATCGATTCTCGTATGTATTGAACACAATTTGATGGTCATAAACTGTCTCGATCGACTCACATGTGTACTAAATTGATCTCGAGATCACAAACTGTCTCGATCGACTCTCATGTGTACTGGGAGGATCTCGAGATCACCAACTGTCTCGATAGATTCTCGTATGTATTGAACACAATTCGAGTTCAAAACTGTCTCGATCGATCCTCGTATGTGTTGAACACAATTCGAGGTCATACACTGTCTCGATCGACTCACATGTTTACTAAGTTGATCTCGAGATCACAAAATGTCTCGAATGACTCTGATCCTTAGTTGACACCTAGTCAGTGACGCGACCTCAAAGCGAAAAGGATTTAATCCTTTCCGAGGGGGATGGGGGAAGATGGAAGGGGGGGGGGGGAAGAAACGCTAAGCAGACAGTGAGAAGTGAGACATCTACTAACCTATGAAAAAAATATATAGCTATAACACAAGACTTGCCGTGAACGCTAAGAGGATTAAAACCGAATCACACACACACACATAAAAACCTTCTTACATGAGAGTGGAGGAAAGAAACACATAGTTTGATTTCCTAATCACATCATAAACAGCTTGCATTTCATTGTGTCGGTTTATTTTTTTATCTTATTTTCTACTTTCCTTTCTCATGGCAAAGTATTTTAAACCCATACCTTGAGATGTGGTCTAATAAGTAGTCTTTATTTTTTTTTAGTAATCTGAGTGCCTTAGAGAGCAATATGAAGTATTACCAACTTGATTAGCCACTTCGGTGGTTGAATGGTCTAAAAGTCTAAAAAAAAAAGGGTCACTCGCTCGATATACTAGATGGCTGATGACTGGGAGGTCTAGGTTCGAGTCTCAGTGGGGTGTACTCAGGATGTTTTTCTTCCCAAAAATGTTTTTCCCTATCAATGCACACAAATGCGGGTATACTTCCTCTGGACATAACCTACCTAATCCTTAAAACCATTAGCGTAATTAGTACATAAGCGTATAACCCAAACCCATACGGGTAGTAAGACGCAGCACTAAAATAAATAAATATGTGTCCTATCTATCTATATTTCTATACTGATAAAATGACGTGTTTGTTTGTGTGCGATGCCCAGCCAAATCTAAGACACGTAGAGATATGAAATTTTTAACATAGATGGACAGAGGGGGGTCAGAATGCCTCTCAAAGCTGGATTTTTGAATTTTTTATTTGCTTTTTAACTAAGCTTTTTTTAACCGATTTTTGAAGACAATTTTTTTTATGTGGTTTAGAATTACGTTCCAGAGATAATGTTTCCGTTTGAAATAGGGCGCCTTGGGGGAAAGGGGAGGATTATATAAATCATATACCACAGTAGGTCACGAGCAACGCCATGTGGGATTGCTATTATACTCGTATATGTATCTATATTTTTTTGGTTGTATTTTTCAAAATATAGTAAAACCATTTCACTAGTATTAATTTCATTGGTCCCTTAACGACGTTGCCTAATTGATGATTTTGAAGAGATTTTGAAGAGGTGACCCGCCTCGGTGGCGTAGTTGGCTAACGCGCTAGTCGTGTTGAGCTAGACCGCTGAGGACGGGGAGATCGAGGTTCGAGTCTCGGTCGGGTGAACTGGGGGTGGTTTTGGTTAAATGGTTTTCTACTCTCCCTCCACGCAAATGCGGGCTAGCTCCCTCTAATTCAACCTTCCCGATTCCTAATCCATTAGAGTAATTAGTACTTAAAGCGTATAACCCGAACGGGTAGTAAGACGCGGTGCTAATAATTATAATATTTCTATATCTCACCCTGAATTGGAGACTAAAAGTAACTTGTCCATATTAAAATAACTCCATGACGTCATCCTACAATCGAGCTATACCGACCGAACGGCGACCATATGTTGGTGAAGATAGTGCCAACATTTGCGGATAGAGGGTTTCACGTGGTCATCATAGCAGTTCATCTCAATTTTATAGATGAGGGTCCGCCTGTTTATTCAAGTAGCTCCTCATTAATCCCCACGAGGCTGAGTATACCCCGACCCGCGGCTTCACAGAAAAACCTGGGGATCGAGCCCGGGACCTCTGGATCTGTAGCCAGGAACTTTGATTTTAAAAAAATCATGATGTTCACTCATATTGTCATCGTTTAAGAGATATGTCGCAGTTAATAGATCAAAGTAAATGTCTAGAAACGTATACTAACCTCCATCAAACAAATAAAGTCAAGTTCTAATATTCACAACAGAATATTTTAAGATATTTACGGATTGTTTTATGTTTGTAAATAATCGTAACTGGCCCTACCATAAGAAATATCGAAGTGTGAGGATATTTGCCTTAAGGTAGATCCTGTTCTTCACTTGTTTTTTTGTTTGTTTTTTAAGATTTAGGATTGTACTACTTATTTTAAAATACTTATAGACCAACCTTTTTCCCCCCACAGATATAACTAATAAACAAACATCTCATCATTAAAATAATATACACTAAAATATTTTACAAACATGAAACTGTGCTAAAATATCTAAAAATCATTCATTGCAAACTAAAGGAAAAAGAGAAAATAATAGTTATTTGTTCCATATTCCATAAAATAAAAAGTTTCTCTTACCTACAATTTATTTTTGAGAAAACTATATTCTATTCGCTTGTATTTTAAAGAAGCAATGAAAGATAATAGGAGTTGATAAATCCAAGGTGATATATTTTCAAAACCATATTAATCTTCGAATTGGCTATAAATATTTTAAAGGTAAACTCGTTGTACTTGAATTTTCTTGGTGAGGAAAAAAAAATAACTTAGCGATTACATCAATTTCATTAATAATAATTTCTATTTTGTGCTTAATGGAAGGCGTAATAACTCCAATTTAAAAACTTTAAAGATAAATTCTTAGCGATAATAGCGTATAATAAAGAAAGAAAAAAAATTATTTCATTCCTTTGAACACTTTATAAATGTTCCCGTAGCAAAATAAAAAGCCGTATTGAAATAAAAATAAAAATGAGTGTATTTTAAAAACCCTGCCATGTTTTCAGAACAACAATTCGAGTTGTGTGATAGGATCATAAAAGCGTAGCATACCCTCGATGAGGTATATGGCCGGAAGGGATTAAAACTAGAAACGCTTGGGGGGCTGCCCAACCTGCTTTATTTAAGGGGAATGGGGGTACGCAGGGAACGAGAGTTAATATAATTGTTTTTGCAGTTTTTATAGCAATTTTTTTTAGATTATTAGAAACGCAGAGTTTAATTTTCTACTTATGGTGATATCAACAATTGTTGAATTTGTGTCAAGGGTGTCCTAGAATTTAATGACAACTTTTTCTCTTCATTTAAACAAATATTATTATTATTATTATTAGCACCACGTCTTACTACCCGTTCGGGTTATACGCACTTACGCTAATGTGTATTGGTAGGGTGATTAGGGTGATTGTGAGATGAAATGGAGGACCTACAGTTTAACGTGGAATCCGAACCACGGTGGAGGCTTGGCATTCCCCACATTCACACGATGTCTTGTCAGAGGTGAAGGAAGGGTTTGGTAATCAGATAAATCTGTGCCAGGACCTGGGATTGAACCCCGGCCGTCAGCACAGAAGTCTGATACCTTACCCCTAGACCGCCAGGTCACCTTCATTTAAAAAAAGTTTCTTAGCAATGCTGATATGCTCATTACAGATATTCAACAATTGTTAATAACACCATATGAATTAGATTAAACTTACTTTGTTATTAGATAAATATTTGATTTTTTTTGACAAATAAATATTTTACTATAAAAACCGCAAAATCACTTGTGGTCTTATCTCGCGTCCCCTTCCACCTCACATTAATTTAAATGTTTTTAAAGCTTTAACAACAACAACAAATTTTCTCAAAACAAATCAAATATTGCTCCAGTAGAAACATAAAGTTTAATTTTCTTCACACGGTGATATCAACAGTTATTAAATATATGTCATGAGCATAGTGGAATTAGGTGAAAAACTTTTTATATGAAAAGAAAAAGTTGTTATTAAATTCCAGGACACCCTTGACAGATATTCATGGACTAGTGATATCAGCATGAGAAGAAAATTAAATTTTTACGTTTCTACTGGAGGAATAATTGATTTTTTTTAAATACCAAAATAGTGTTTTGATATTAAAACTGCAAAATATAATACTTGTTTACCTAAACTAGCATCCTTAGGGTAAATGTATCGTGGCGGTCAACGTTCAAAACAGTTGTTTGACGTCCGATAATTTATTCAGACAGTTGAAAAACAAAACACATTCTCACAGGATGGACAAAGTAAAAACCCGCTTCGGTGGACGAATGGTCTAACGCGCTACACTCGCAGTAGACTAGACTGCTGATGACGGGGAGATCGAGGTTCGAATCTCGGTAAGGTGTACTTAGAGTGGTTTAAAAAAACTGTTTTACATTCTCCCTCCACTCAAATACAGAGATATACTTCCTACACATAAAACATCCCGAGTACCTAAACCTACTAGCGTTATTAGTACAAAAGCGTATAACCCGAACGGGAAGTAAGTCGCGGTGCCAAGAAAAAAAGGACAAAATTTAATTCTAATAGTATTTAGTTATTTATATAAATGTAATATCTTTGTTATTTATAATATAATAGACTAGNAGACCCTCCCCCCCGCATTATTATTTTCAAAACACATATTGAAGAATCATCATAGACTCTACCATAAAATATGAGTGACTATCGACATTTTTATAAGGACATTTTCAAAATAAAATATAACCTATGCTACTCGCTGATAATATAGCTTTATATTGGTGAAAGAATTTTTAAAATCGGTCCTGTAGTTTTTGAGTTTATCCATTACAAACAAAAATATAAAAAATAAAATCTTTCCTTTTTATAATATTATTATATATTGTAGACAAGACAAACAAATTATAATTTGTCATCCGCCCAAAGTGTTGAATAACTTTATTAAGTTTTTTACATATTTTTTACTTTAACTAAAATTGTAATTAAAACAAAATATATTCGATTATTTGAATTTTGGAACCGAGATTTGATAGAAAATTTAAGATTCAGGTTAAAATAAAATAGTGTGTTACCCATCTGTACGTGACTTGATCCAATGAAAAGATGGGCTCTATCTACATTTTGTAGCCAGTTAGTAAAGACAGTACCGGTATCGTTAATAAATACCAACCTATCCTCCGGGCTCCTGAATTGACCAATCTAAAAGGATAAACGAAACAAAGAAATGATAACTTCCATCTTCGAGGACTTCGCAAGTCTAGACAAAAAAAAAATAACCTCGACTAAAATCATTATGAATTAAAGTGGAAAAAGAGTGGAGGGGGGGGGGGAGGTGAAGCTCCTTAAATTTCTTTTACCTGTCCTTGCGTGCGCCGTCTTGAAAAATACAATTTAGGGGGAGGGGGGCAAAGGGGACGTATCATGCAATGGTACCAACGCGAAGCAAGAAATATATTATAATAACTATGACTTTGAAACCCTTCTAGCCAGAACACTTATTATAATAAACTGAGGTTTTGGAAGTTTCGATATTTTCTTTTTATTGCGGGACTCAACTTCCCTTTCTAAATTTTTTTTTCCCCTTCACTTTTGCTTTGCGTGTCATTTTTAAAAGGGTAAAATGATATCCGCCTTTACACACACACACACACACACACACACACACAAAGTTCAAAAATATATCTGTACCTTTTTAAAAAAAATCCTTACAATTTAAGGGCGCATAACCTAACTATTAAATTTCCCATACACTTATGATGGTGGGTTAGTTCTCAATCATGGTTTTAGCTGACGCTTGGTCAGGAATAAACCATGATAATAATGGTTTTACCATCCATCCAAAATACATAATTTAATCTATGTGCAAATTATTGATGGTAGTGAATTAAATTTATAACTGTTATTTGTTACACGACTTTATATATACAGTGTAAGTTCATAGCTTTAAATAATACATTTTTTATTATTAAGTTTAGTTAAACATTAAGTTTATTAATGAATTAATCTAAGAGGTAATAATTTAGAAGGTAGCTGAGAGAAAATGTACTTACATTAACGTAGAATTTAGGCGAGAAGGAGGGAGGGGTAGGGTGCATGAAAATTTGAAAAAATACAATTATAAATAATACATGAAAATTCGCCCCCTAACCTCCCAAAGGAGTCAAAACCTAGGGTCGCGGATCTCTGTTGAATTCTTTAAGATGCGAGAAATAGTCAGTGTTTTTTCAGTTTGTATAGCAAAACCATTATTTTTGGCCTAAATAAGTAGAAACATAGTGTTTAATTTTCTTCACATGGTGATGTCAACAGTTGTTGAATATCTGTTATGAGCATAGTTGCATCAGATGGCAAACGTTTTAAATAAAGAGAAAAAGCTGTCCTTAGATTTCAACACGCCCTTGACAGATAGTCAACAACTGTTGTTGATATCACCTAGTGAAGAAGCTTAAATTTTGGTTTCTACTGGAGGAATATTTGATTTATTTTAACCTAAATAATGTTTTTATATAAAAACTGTAGAAGTATTACCCTTAACTCGCATTCCCTACACGCCTACCTTAATCCCCGCACATGACAAGCAAATCAACGCCACTCCTGGCTCTATCAGTTTGGTTCTTGCATACCGGCCTTTGTAGCTTTAACCAAAGGTTTCTTCAACACCAACATATACCCGCCTCGGTGGCGTAGTTGGCTGACGCGCTAGTCGTGTTGAGCTCGACTGCTGAGGACGGGGAGATCGAGGTTCGAATCTCGGTCGGATGAACTGAGGGTGGTTTTTTCCTAAATGGTTTTCCACTCTCCCTCCACGCAAATGCGGGTTCACTTCCTCTAATTCAACCTTCCTAATTCCTAATCCATTAGCGTAATTAGTACTTAAAGCGTATAACCCGAACGGGTAGTAAGACGCGGTGCTAAATAATAATAAAAACACTAACATAAAATATATATTACTAATGCCAACAATAAAAAGTAATTATTTCAGGTATTTAACGTGTACTTTCTGAGCCAACTGATTTTATCAGCTACAGGACCTATAAACTAACTTAAATCTAGAACAGACACAACATCCAGTCCAAGCCCATTAATTCATCATTGTGAAAGTGAAAACTCACATTTTAATAACGATAATGTTTTCAGCCATGCAGGTAAAGAACCCGGGGCCCTTTAACTTAGTATGAGGCAGACTCAATACCAGCTGAACTGAACTGAAATATGGCGTCAAACTAAATGTAAAATTCAACTAAATCATTAATTTATATGTATACATTTTTAGGATACATGTAGAGAAATCTTGTAGCACTTTATTAAAATACCGATCTCATTTTTTTTTAACTTGTATTAAAATTTACCGGCACTTAAAAGTATTTACGATGATCTTGAAGCTAAAGGTACTTCAACGCTAGGCTAGAAACCTAGCTCTTAGATTATTATTATTAGCACCGCGTCTTACTACCCGTTCGGTTTATACGCTTTAAGTACTAATTACGCTAATGGATTAGGAACTGGGAAGGTTGAATTAGAGGAAGTGAGCCCGCATTTGCGTGGAGGGAGAGTGGAAAACCATTTAGGAAAAACCACCCCCAGTTCACCCAACCGAGATTCGAACCTCGATCTCCCCGTCCTCCGCAGTAAAGCTCAACACGACAAGTGCGTTAGCCAACTACGCCACCGAGGCGGGTCTAGCTCTTAGAAAATGTAAACGTTGAAACAAATGCTTGCTTTATTAAATGAATTTTAAAACTGGCAATTCCTGATAAAACTGAATATATCAATACATGACTTACAGTAGCCCCCTGACTTTTTTGGTGCTGACTGACAGCTCATAGCTGACAGCTGATGGCTTTAAAAAGTTACCAGACCAAATTATGTATCCCTACGCCGAACCATATTATATGAAAAAATATGTGTTTAGCAGCTGTCACTTCTGAAAGTCAAAATTTAGGTGTATACCTAAATGTAGACTGTCAGAAGTCAGCTGTGAGCTGTCAGTTAGCACCAAAGAAGCCATGGGGCTACTGTACAAACAAGCTCTAGAGCAACAACGACACCAAATCCCCTGTCCGAGTGTTTAGCGGTATAAAAAATAAAGCCCCGATTTAACCAATAATATTATTTGTCGTTCGTGTGGAAGATAGAAACCAAGACCCAAAGTTTTTATCGACTGATCCAAGATGTCACATAAAACAATTTGATAACGTCAGTGACAGCTTTCAGAAACTTTTATTTTTTGTCACCCATTCGGGTTGTACGCATAAAGTACTGATTACGATAGTAAGTTGAGGATGAGAAAGGTTGCATTTAAAGGAAGTGTATCCACGTTTGAGTGTAAGATTGGATGGAAAAACCAATTAAACAGAAAATCTTCCTCGATGCAACCAACCTGGATTCGAGCCCCGACCTTCCCGTCATCGGAAGTCTAGTCCAACACGAAAGTGGTGCGTTAGATCAAACTGCCACCGAAACGGGTTATAATAAATATTAAAATAAAGCCATGTTTATCAAGATATTGTATTTCAATTACTTCCATCACGCTAGGCAACAGTCTGCATATACGCCCACATTAATAATTTAACTGCCACCCACAAACGGTGACCACATGGTCTAACGCGCTACTCTCGTGTTGGACTAGACTGCTGATGACGGGGAGATCGAGGTTCGAATCTCCTTTGTGTATATTGAGAGTTATTATTCCTAAAATGGTTTTACACTTTCCCTCAACGCAAGTGCGTTTGTACTTCCTATAAATTAAACCTTCCTAATCCTTAACACATTAATGTAATTACTACAAAGCTGTACAAACTGAACGGTTAGTAAGACTCGGCGCTAAAAAGAATACTGTCTGGTGTGGAGCGAATAATTGGAAAACAATAGGCTGATAAACATATTACTTTAATATTTTTATAGTCTACTAATATAACTAATCTGTTTCTAACACGAAAAAAATACAATAAAAAGCATTAATAATTGTTTTACCCCATTACCTGAATCTGGCAATTTGTAACATATAAGCATAAAAGTGTATATTATCCTCTTATGCAATTGAAAATAGGCTACGTTCGTAGCTATCATTATGTTTATTATTTTAACTACTCGATATATTATGTTCTTTAAAATAGACATGCATCTGCTTTATATAGTTAGAAGAAACTAGTGTTTTATTGTAATTATTATAATGATTCCAGTCATTGATTAAATATATAGCATACGTAAAGTAGTTTTTAGCACCACGTCTTACTACCCGTTCGGGTTATATGCTTAAGTAGGAATTACGCTATTGGTTTTAGGGATGAAAGAGGTTGAATTTAGAAGAAGTTTACCCGCATTTGCGTAGATATATTGGGGGGGAAACTATTTAGGTAAAAATAACCTCAATACACCCGACCCATATATTCAAACCCCGATCTCTCCGTCATCGGCAGGTCAGTCACTCGCGAGCGTGACGTCTTTTAGACCATTCGGTCACCGAAGCGGGTCAGACAGAAGGAATTGTTTGTGTCGCGACCTACACCCCCCTCCCCATATATCTCTCTCCCCCCACCCACCGTGGGTTTGATCTGTCAGGATAGCTTGCGGGAGGGGTTAGGTCACAGGCAAGGTAATTGTTTGGGTTCGAAATAATACGCAGGGTTACGAATTTTGGTTTAAATATAAGTTACTAAAAGGTAATATAAACTGTGATGTTCGTCATAAGATAAAGAAACAGATAGACTGGACGCCCTCTCGTGTGGCAGAACTGACTCAACTTGCGAATACTTACACAGATGAATTTGACTGTTACTGCGCGAGACCTTTACAGAACTCAATCTCGGAACCCTGGGCTCAACGGATGCCCTCCAAGTACAAGTGCTACTGATGACCCGAAGATATCGTCTGATATGGTAAGGTGGAAGACATAGTGACCGCCTGCGATATAGATGGAAACTGTCACAACCCCGTTGTCACCACCCTATGGCTCCTTTTCTGACGAACTAATTCGATCGTTGTTATGAATTGTCAGTACTCTTCTGTAACTTTATAGTATGTTACTTCATCCATGCTAAACCAGCAATTTTAGCGCGCGCGTCCACTCGAGTAATGTTATTCAAAACAAACATTCAAACATTGCTCAGTGATTATGACGATTATATTTATCCAGGTCCGTGCAGATGTTTGTAGTACTATCCTCTCCACATGTGGGCGGAGAGGAATTTTCAACGTGTTCACTTTTTTTTTTACATTTTTCAGATCCAAATAAAATGCCAGGTTGTCTAATTCGGTTAGACTTACATGGAGATTGGATGGAATTGAAAAAGTTTGAATCCCAGTTGGGATACTAAGGATGGTATTCCTTAAATAGTTTTCCATTCTCCCTCCACGCAAATGAGGATACACTTTATATAGATGTAACCTTACAAATCGCTAAAACTATTAACGCCGCGTCTTATTACCAGTTCGGGCTATACGCACTTACTGCTAATGTGTAATGGTAGGGTGATTGTGAGATGAAATGGAGGACCTACAGTTTAATGTGGGATCCGAACCACGGTGGAGGCCTGGCTTTCCTCACATTCACAAGTTGTGATTAATACACGTCTTGTCAGAGGTGAAGGAAGGGTTTGGAAACGCAATTAGTAAATATGCGTATAAGCTTAAAAGTTAATAAGACGCGATGCTAAAAAAAACTAATAATAATGGTCACAATTAAAAATTTACATCGTTTGGATATAGGGGGTGCGTTAAATATAAATGTTTTTGTAGTTTTTATAGCAAAACATTTTTTGGCCAAAATAAATAAAATATTGCTCTAGTACAGATATGGATTAATTTTCTTCACGTGGTGATATCAACAGTAATTAATGAATATGTCACAAGAATTATGACAACTGATAAAGAACTTTTTAAATTAAGAGAAAAAAATTATTGTCAAATCCCAGGAAACCTTTTATAGATCTTCAACAACTGTTGATATCACCAGGTCAAGAAAAATCAACTCTATATTTCTACTGGAGAAATATTTGACTTATGTTGACAAAAAAAAGTTTTGTTATAAACTCTCAAACTTTTGAATCTTTCTATATCAGTAAGAAACAAAGATTATATCGAGATATCAATGAACAGAGTTTGATATCACTAATGATAATACATACCCACTTTGTTAGATTATCTAACTGGGACTGCAGTGGCGTAACTGGGGTGAGGCACTAAGGCACTTGCTCCATCCGCCAACTTTATTAATAATATTAGCAACAATATAAGTTTAATTATTTTAATAATAAAATTATTTTATTATTTTATAAGCAGTATTATAACGAGTAACCAGTTTTAGGGATAAAATAAGAAATGAGCCATATTTAAAAAAATAGTTTTAAAAGGGGCACCAATTTATTTTTATTTGGCCTAGGTTTCATCAACCCCAGTTAACCCTCTTACTGGGAAATATGGATAAAATAAACTTATTAGAGATATCGTTAGAAAAGCTTTTTTTTAAATAAAAATAAAAGCAAATTTGTTTGATTTTTTTTTCGTGAGAATCTGTGGGAAAAATTCATAAACATGTCTAAAATCCAGAGAGGTAGTAAAACTGAGAAGTTGAAGTCTAATATCAAATGTTAGAAGAGGTAATTTATTTTTGAAGATATCCCTAAGATGGCGATGGGTTGTCTTCTTATAACAGCCATGAATGTAATCTCCTCCTTTATCGTAATTAAACGGAAGAAACTTGATCTNCACAGAAGGCTGACACCTTACCCCTTTACCACCAAGTCACCCTATATATATATATATAGGGTGACTTGGTGGTAAAGGGGTAAGGTGTCAGCCTTCTGTGCTGGGGGTTCGGGGTTCAATCCTCGGTCCCGGAACAGATTTATCTGATTGCCAAACCCTTCTTTCACCTCTGACAAGACGTGTATTAATCACAGCTTGGGAATGTGTGGAATGCCAGGCTTCCACCGTGGTTCGGATCCCACGTTAAACTGTAGGTCTTTCATTTCATCTCACACTCACCCTACCATTACACATTAGCGTAAGAGCGTATAACCCGAATGGGTAGTAAGACGCAGTGCTAATAACAACAATATATATAAACTATATAGATATATTATCACCAAATAGGACTGGTTGTTCAGATAATACGTATATGTAATAATTATGATAACCACCTCGGTGGTCGCATGGTCTACGGCATCATTTTCGCAATATTCTAAACTGCCGATAACGGGGAGTTCTAGATTCAAAACTCGGTCAGGTGAACTGAGGGAGAAATTTCCTAAATAGTTTTTCACTTTCTCTCCCTCCTTCTCTCCACGCAAATGTGGGTATACTTTTTATAAATCCAATCTTACTCAACCCTAAATCATTAGCGTAATTATTGCTTAGAACTAACATCAGTAGGAGCAAAATAACTTGAGTGTATCAACCACTAACCACTTATTAGACATAGGGAAAGAGCAAGATAACCTGAGTGTATCAACCACTAACCACTTATTGGACATAGGGAAAGAGCAAGATAACCTAGGTATACAACCACTAACCACTTATTGGACATAGGGAAAGAGCAAGATAACCTGAGTGTATCAACCACTAACCACTTATTGGACATAGGGAAAGATCAAGATAACCTAGGTATACAACCACTAACCACTTATTGGACATAGGGAAAGAGCAAGATAACCTGAGTGTATCAACCACTAACCACTTATTGGACATAGGGAAAGATCAAGATAACCTAGGTATACAACCACTAACCACTTATTGGACATAGGGAAAGAGCAAGATAACCTGAGTGTATCAACCACTAACCACTTATTGGACATAGGGAAAGATCAAGATAACCTAGGTATACAACCACTAACCACTTATTGGACATAGGGAAAGAGCAAGATAACCTGAGTGTATCAACCACTAACCACTTATTGGACATAGGGAAAGATCAAGATAACCTAGGTATACAACCACTAACCACTTATTGGACATAGGGAAAGAGCAAGATAACCTGAGTGTATCAACCACTAACCACTTATTGGACATAGGGAAAGATCAAGATAACCTAGGTATACAACCACTAACCACTTATTGGACATAGGGAAAGATCAAGATAACCTAGGTATACAACCACTAACCACTTATTGGACATAGGGAAAGAGCAAGATAACCTAGGTATACAACCACTAACCACTTATTGGACATAGGGAAAGATCAAGATAACCTAGGTATACAACCACTAACCACTTATTGGACATAGGGAAAGAGCAAGATAACCTGAGTGTATCAACCACTAACCACTTACGTTTTTGGTCGGAGGGGCGGGGGATATTGCTCCTCTCCGGTTTACCCTACTATGTTGGGACTTTTGAACAGTAGTAATTACCGCGAGACGGAGAAAGACAGGAAGTTAATTACTTCTCCACCTAGACATTCTTCAGCACATCTCGTTTCATTGACTGAAGAAATAGAAGCGAATTTAGGTAAATTGGAAAGGGGGGCGGGGGAGCAGGCGGAGGGAACAAGACCATCTAACGTCGTGGTTTTAAAGTCCCGCCTTCCGCAGCGTTTAAACAAGCGTTCAGCTGTATCGCGATATTTAAGTAGAAGTTTGTTATTTATAAATAAAACATAAAAAAAAGGTGCAGTGCTCCATCGAGCCTTTCTCATCTCTTTAATTACAAATAGATACATTTACTTAAAATTCTTAATATATGTGAAATAAAATAATAGATATTGTATTTCAGAAATATAATGGAAAAAATAGGATCACATTTTACTAATATTATACAGTTTCTGGTGTCAGTGATCAATGGGTGCTGAAGGAGGGCGGTTTGAAAGGGAATACAATAGTTCAATGTGAACTAAGAGTCTAACGTTGGTTTGGACATGTTGAGAGGATGAGTGTGGATCGAGTGATGAAGCAAATATATGAAGGTAGAGTGTGCGGATCAAAAGGAAGGAGTAATCATGGGCGACGTCGCTAAAGGTTGTAGACGAATGTGTGAAAAAAAAAGAAACAAATAAGAGTTTTAAGAATAGAAGAGCATGTATGACTGTGTATGGATGTGGTTGAAGTGAAGGGAATCTGCAAGGATAGGGAAGTGGGGAGAATGTTAGTGAGGATGGATTAATTATGGTTGTTTTTTGAGCTATAAGCACAGTTTTTTGCCTACCCCGTAAGGAATGGAGTGATTAGGTATAGGTATATATATATATATATATATATATATATATATATATATATATGTGTGTGTGTATGTATATGTGTGTATGTATATATATGTATATGTATATATGTATGTGTATGTATGTATATATATATGTATGTGTATATATATGTATGTATATATACGTATGTATGTGTGTCTGTATATATATATGTATGTATGTATGTGTGTCTGTATATATATGTATGTATGTGTGTCTGTATATATATGTATGTATGTATGTGTGTCTGTATATATATGTATGTATGTGTGTATGTATATATGTATGTATGTATGTGTGTATGTATATATCGTCACCCGAGAATGCAAGTGTTCTATGTCCAATTTTTCACTTTTGTGTAAAAGAGCATTGAAGTTTGACCTTGTGTATAAAACCAATGTTAATAGATGACAACTCGAGCTTGTATCTCCTTTAGTAATTATTTAATAGTCTCAATTTCACCGCAGGTGTATCATATGCATTCTAAATAAACGTAAACACCAAATATCTCAAATTTAACAATTTTGGAGATAGAACACTTGCATTCTCGGGTGACGATATGTATGTATGTGTGTATGTAAATATATATGTGTATGTATATATATGTGTGTATGTATATATGTGTATGTGTGTATGTATATATATATATGTATGTGTGTAATATATATGTATGTGTATATTTATGTATTATGTATGTGTATATAAATGTATATATGTTTATATACATAACACCAAAGAACATCAATAAAGTACTATACATTGTTACAGAAACATTGAGAGAAAAGTAGCATCTATGTGCACCACAGAGCAAAGCAACCAAATCGCCATTTCACAGAACTCCATTTAAATACTATAATATTTTCTTATAGTTTGGAGAATTCTGATTTTATAAAAATATATTACAAAAAAAAAATTTCACTTTTAATAGTTTTCTCGTAATGAATCCAATAGGCCACCGACTATAAAACTATCACAATTTTGTTATTAACGATACAGTTTTTGGCCCTACATAGAATCGAGCTCTGGACTCGATAGCTCGATAGGCAGACATACTGACGACTGAACTAAGGTGTAGGACCACGATTAAATAAACAACCCATAAAATACCACTTCTGTTTTTATGGTGATAGACGTCATTATCTGGACAGTAGACCAATGCAGGAGTGGTGAGACAGAATTTCCTTTTCTTTCTTTAGTGAAATCTATTACTTACCATTTAAAGGTGAAAATGTGAAGAAGAATATAGATTACCTCTCTCCCCCCCCCTCCTTCCCCTCCAAAACGAATACACTTTTTAATTAAATACTAGATTTATCCAAAAATACTTAAAGAAATCTAAAGTAAATTTTTACTTTGTCTCCAATATATATATATTTTTTGTGACCGGTGGTCAAGGGATAAGGTGTCGGACTTTTGTGCTGGAGGTCCGGGGTCCAATCCTAGGTCCCAGCACAGATTTATCTGATTGCCCAAACCCTTCCTTCGCCTCTGACAAGACGTGTATTAATCACAACTTGTGAATGTGGGGAATGTCAGGCCTCCACCGTGGTTCGGATTCCACGTTAAACTGTAGGTCCACCATTTCATCTCACAATCACCCTACCATTACACATTAGCGTATAACCCGAACGGGTAGTAAGACGCGGTGGTAATAATAATAATAATAATAATAATATATTTTTGTTTTTTGTTAAAAACGTTTATGTTGTTGATTATTTGAAGTTGTATACGAGATATTCCCTTTCTCACCCCTCTCCCCTTCATTCTGACCTGGATGCTGCAAGAATATTTATAATCGGACCTACGTTATTAAGAAACAATAAAAAAAAAATGATTTTCGACCAATGGACCACGAAATGTGGAGCCACGAAAAAACAATATAAAAAAACACTCTCTTATTAAACTGTCAAGGTGCACAACATTAACTTACTATTTCATTCGCTACCGTTCACACACACACACACACACACTTGGATTTATATAAGAATTAGCTCGGCTACAGTCACGTATGGATAAAATCAATAAATATATATATATATATATATATAAAATCAATATATATAATTACTTTTATATTAGCTCGAATTTCTGTGAACAGTAGCCCTTACTCCATATTATTATCGTTACTACAGTCCTACTAGTAGTTCTGTGAACAGTAGACCTCTCTCCATGTTTTTATCGTTACTACAGTCTTACTAGTAGTTCTGTGAACAGTAGACCTCCCTCAATGTTATTATCGTTACTACAGTCCTACTAGTAGTTCTGTGAACAGTAGACCTCTCTCCATGTTATTATCGTTACTACAGTCTTACTAGTAGTTCTGTGAACAGTAGACCTCCCTCCATGTTATTATCGTTACTACAGTCTTACTAGTAGTTCTGTGAACAGTAGACCTCCCTCCATGTTATTATCGTTACTACAGTCTTACTAGTAGTTCTGTGAACAGTAGACCTCCCTCCATGCTACTATCGTTACTACAGTCTTACTAGTAGTTCTTTGAACAGTAGACCTTACTTTCTCCATGTTACTTACTATGTTACTACAGTCCTACTAGTAGTTCTGTGAACAGTAGACCTCACTCCCTTTCACCGATATATATTTCGTTAGCGTTCATAAGTGTTTATTAATTCTCTACATTTTTCACTATCATTCCCTAATCTCGTCGGGACATGAAAAGAGCCTCCACTAAAGGATGTACGATCAGTACATTCGGGCGTCCCCTGGGTAACGGTACGTTAGTACTGGATAATCTTTCAACAAACTGAGATACAGATTTATGCATCCCAGATTCGTCATTATTATTATTATTATTATTACTTTTATTATTATTGTTGTTATTATTATTATACAAAGTACGATTCGGTTACAAAGAAGCTTTTAGAAAATATAAACATCCTTTTTTGCGTTCAGCATTGAAAACATTTTACATTATTATTTAATAGTAATTTATAAAATCTTTCAAAGGTGCCAGCTGCACATCTCATGACTTGATGTATGAATACGTGAAGATAGTTTTAAGGTTATTTATTTTATCATCACATTTTACTACCTGTTCAGGCTGTAAGTATATATGATATTTACTCTAATATGGTAGAGATGAGGAAGGAAGCATTTTAGAGGCAATTTACCAGCAATTGCGTGGAAGGAGATTGGGAAACCATTGATAAAAAAACACCCTCAATAGAACCAACTGGAATTCAAACCCCGATCTCCCGGTCACCAGCAGGCCTGCAGATTCACACGTTCGCCGAAAAACAAGCGTAGAACAAATACAGTGTCACGTGACTAGCTCTAAGCCAACCACAAGATTTCCTCCTCATCGGCGCGAGCTGTTTTTCTGAAGTTCAACTATTATCTACTTTGTCCGCTCTGTCTGAGATGTTCGGCACAGGAGAATCATTCAAATCTCAGAACCAACCATATCAAATCAGTGCGCATGCGCATTTGACAACGCATGCGCTCTACAGCCAGAATCAAGCAGACAGCTTCGTTGGCCGTTGTGGGGGATGTATTGGATTGTACCACGACACAGCGTTATAATTTGAAAACATCCACCAGGAGAATGATTTGAAATATATGTTTATCCACTTGAAAATAAAACATTATGAAAATCAGATGTTTTAAGTTAGCGTTGCAATGCATCATGGGTCAACATACAGTGTGTGAATTACAGCGCCTTTGAGGTAGATTCTGCTTTCTATTTTCAGCGAACATGTGAATCAAGCCTTATAACCTTTCGCTCACTGAATCGGGTGATAGTTTTTGTAATTTTTGTAGCCGTCAGAAACTGTTATATTTACATTCATCCTACTATTTGTCTCTACCGGACAATAGTAGACCACATATCATGAGGATTATCTTGCAAATAATGTGATACATTTTATTTAGAACAAGACTATATATATTCACTTTTTTTTAACGCATGCGCACTACCTTGTCATGTCCGTACATTTAAATATTAATAACGATTACATTCGTTACGTTACGGTGGTAATCATTATGGGTTTTTTTTATTATTGTTTGTTACCACGCTACCTCACGCCTGGATGATTGTGATTAGTCGAGGGGGAGGGGGGGAAATTGACCCCTTCTCCCTGTATAAAACTATAATTTGCGAAACTATTAGGTTGGTATAGAAGGTGTTAATTATCGATATGATTGTATCGGGGTATGATTTCAGGCCTGGTAAGAGCGACGGGTCACATGCGGCCCACCGACTCTTTTTTTTTGGTTGAAAACCCACATAGCTACCGTTTACAAATTAAATAATGAAGGAAATTAAAGGGGG